>CAMGYJ010000006.1:14819733-15227070 GCA_946122785.1 Linum tenue | reverse complement strand
AGTAATCTGTAACTGATCGTGGCAATGCCTGATTCTCCAGCTTCTGTGAAGGAGTGACTTCAGTAGGATTGTTGATTGACCTTATAATCTGCAACTGATTGAGTTTGTGTTTCAGACCTTAATCCACCTGTATTTCTTGAATTTGCTTCCTCTCAGTAACGTCAATGTGCCACTACAATATGGTTATTGTCCTTTTGTTGTTAAGGTTTTGAACTGGAACTTGATTCCATTGATGATTAACCTTATAATATTGTTGATTCCATTGAGCTCTAGTGTTCAATTGCCTCTCCCGATTCTGCTTCTCCTTTGCAAGGTTTTTGTGCTCTCTCCATTTAGTTCGTTGTAGTTTAAATTCTCACTATGGATTTTGATCTGGTAGCAAGCTAGCCATGGACCACGAAATGGATTGTGATTTTCATGCAATTGAAAATACCTTCAGATTTTGGCGCCTGCTTGGGAATTGGTCTTGTGTTGATATTTGAAAGTAAAGGAGAATCATGGATCTTTTGCAACTCCGAGAAGCAGGTCATTGTACCTCAAGAATTCCACTTCGGAATAGATGTAAGAATTACACTTCTCATTTCTTAAGCTTACTAATAGGAAGTTTTTGTTTAACATGACACATATATTTTGTAGCCTTAACTTTTGTTGTCATAGAAATTGGAAGAGTGAATGTTTGATCTTTGATTTAGAGTTGGACCACGCTATTGTTTCTAGAAAGTGGAGTTTGTTTTTGTTTTACTTCCATATGCTTTTGTTGTCCATTTTATGTTGAATTTGGTAACGTGAATTTGATTTTTTATTTCCATTGAAACATCCCAGAAACTCAGGTCTACAATCTAGGGATTGTGATGTGCAGCAAGGCTGGTAGAGAGAGTTTAGAAGAACAAGTTTTTGGCTACAGGGACTGAAGCACACACGGTTTCCTGATTGTAGCACTAGGTGAACAGAATTGTTGATACTAGGAGCTTTCAACTATAGATACATAATAGCTTTTGTTTCAACTATGGATACGTAATAGCCAGAAAAGGTATTTTGCGCCAGGAAAAGTCTTCTTTACCAATTGTCCTAATCTAGCCTTTGCCTCACTTCCCAGCGGCAGAGAGCTACGGCTTGGAAGGCTTGGAGCTTAATGGTCTTTGAGAAGCATGAGGACTACAAGGTACAAACTGAATGCCATTTGTTTTCTTTCTTTGCAAGCCACTCTGTATATGTGTCAACTAAGTTGATGTCATCCGGTTGTTCAAATACTGAAATAGATAGACTACTAAATTACTGCCCACAATTTTTCTAGTTCAAAGGGCGAATGGAGAAGGGCATTGATCATTATATGATAAGTTTAATGCTGTGTGTAGTTATTTATTCCATCACTTTGTTTTTTCGAGACTTTCTCTCTATCCTTCCTGCTCCTGGTAGCTCTCTTCTACACGATATTGACTCACTCCTACTGTCACTCTAGAAAATGGCCAAGTGTAACCACTTCCTAAAGCGTAGTATAGCGGGTTTGGGTTTTAAAGTCAACCCGGGTCCTAGATGTGATGACTACTCAGTTAATTCTTATTATCTAGCAGTGAAACTTTAGTGCAGGTTTAAATAAGCAAACAAGCAAGCAAATAAACGGTTGTTTTCAAGTTGAGAGAGGTCACCGGGATATTGTTCCCCCTAGACTGCAGTTAAGTCGGATTGCAATTTACCAAGTTCAATTTCTATGATAGTTATACTGCGGAAGGTTCTTAAACCGCCTGAAGTCTCGACTTAAGGTCTCCAGACCCTCTCAATCTGAGTCTCCAGCGGGCGACTAACCTCCACCGGAGTAAACAGATTGAGGCCCTAATGAACAAAACCTCCACTACCGGAGTGAATTCGGTACAGAATTGTGAGTTGGCTCCTCGACTAAAGTCGCCAACTCCCTACCTTCAATCAAGAGTGCTCTATCAACCTAGGCAGATATTCTCTTTCTAGGTTAAAGCAGAAACAACAGGAATTTGATCAGGATTCATGCCATTCAACAGTTCAAACCTCAATTGAATATAATCAAATCACAGAATCTGTACTTGGGTACATACAATCAGACCTAACATACAAATCTAGGGTTCTCCATACCCAGCTTGGCCGCACGGGCAGGCTCGCACGGCCGTGCGTGGTCCACTTTTGCCCGTGTTGGCTGACACAGCCAGGCCGAGGAATTCCACACGGCCGTGCGAATTGCACATTTGGCCGTGTGGAATTTGCGAATAGGAGATTTGGCCGACGTTTTTGTCGCCGGAGGCGACTTCCGGCGAGGCTCCGACGAGCAATTCCGGCAACTTTTTCGGCGTTTCGTCGCTTCCATCGCCTTCCCCTCATCATCCCCTACACCTCTACTTGAGTCTCCAGGTTTGATTTTGCCCTTAACTATGTTAATTGTGGAGAATTGGGTGTGTAGGGTGTATGTTTAGAGAACCTTATTGAATCTTGTGATTTTTGTGCAATTGATTGAGGGGAATGCATGGAATGTGTTTGAATTGTGTTGGGCAATGTCCCCCTTGATTGTTTGAGCCCTTGTGTGCAAGAATTTTGCCAATTTCATGCTTAACTTAATAGTGCACACAAGGTGTTCGATGAAATGCCTGTTTTTCATGCCATGTTGTGGCCATCGGTTGGGGCCCTTAATGATGTAGTTTGAGGGTGTATTTGCTATGGATGTGAACCTTAAGTTGCCTATTTTCTCGTGAATGTGCACCCCCACTCAGATTATGCTTGATTTATCGATTTTTTGACCCCCGAACTATGGATGAAACCATGGTTAGGCTGTTTTTGTGTTCTTAAGTGTGGGGGTGTGCTTGACCTTTTCTTTGGCTCTTTTGGTTCCACTTTGGGTTGTTCTTTTGTAGGACAATGTCGAAACCTGACCTCAAGCACCCGTTCATCTGGGATCTGAGGAGGGGCCCCGACGAGGATTGCTTCAAGCAGGTCCTGGCATGCCCGTTTGGACAGCACCATTGCTGGTCCAAACGGGAGTTTCGGAGATTGAACTGCTACGAGCAACTCTCCGCCGCCCTCACCAACCGCACATGGCGCCGTCTGCTCACCATCTGCGAGAAGGTCTACTATGAGCCCGTCCTGGAGTTCTACACGACCTTCAGGCACACACCGACGACCGATTGGAAAGACGGTACAGCCGTCAGATTCAGGCTAGGCGGTGCCCCCCGGTCGATGAGCTACCATGAGCTGGCCGAGGCTCTCGACCTCGACCTGGATGATGGTGCGGACTACATCACCGAGGTCAACGACCCGCCGGAGGTGGACTTCATGAGGCTGTACACCCGCCTGGCTAAGCCAGGCCAGAGGAAACCCTTCTCGGCTGGGAGGAAGAAGGCCACTACCCTGCTGCTCGACAACCGCCTTCTCCACCACCTGCTGGCGAAGTCCTACACCCTAGCGTCCGATAGTGCCAGCGCCATCACTAAGAGGGCCATGTACTTCATCGCTTCGATGCGCCAGTACGACCATCCTCTCCACTTGGGATCGGTGGTGGCCAGGACCTTTGAGAAGACTGCTTCGGAACTGAAGAGCCTCCACTGCGCCCCTCTCATCACCCGCCTTGCCACCTACTTCGGGCTCTCCTTGCAGGGGTGTACACAGCAGGGGGACACCCTCGTCTTTGGCAGGAAGACGATCAGTCACATGCACCTGCTGCGAGAGAACCGCGGCATCCTATGGGTCGAGGGGTTTCCAGAACCTCAGATCCCCGCGGAGACCCAGCCAGAGGGCTAGGAGGAGGAGGCTGCTGATGACGTTGAGCCCGAGGAGGTAGATGCTTCTGCTGACCCCCGCCCACCACCTCCGAGGTGGTAGAAGCTCCGCCTTCCCGGGCCAGGTTTACTTCTCCTACCAGTTCGAGCAGCTGCAGATCCAGAACCAGCAGATCCTCGACCAGCAGATGCAGTTCCATCAGCAGTACGCGGAACACCAGGCCGAGTACCGGAACAGGATGGCTGCTTATGATGAGCGCCTGGACATCCTCCACACCCAGCAGGGAGTGACTCTCGCCCACATCGAGCGGGAGAAGCGCCGTTCACGGCGCATGCAGGAGGTCCAGCAGCACCTGCTCCAGCTGCTCCCGGGCGAGCAGCCTGTCTGGAGGACTCCCTGGGAGGACTCTCCACTTCCACATGCCCCAGCTGATTGTGATGATGGTGCTGATGGAGCTGCTGATGATGACGCCTTCATGGCCGACATCGACTTGGATGATCTTGGCGACGAGTAGGCTGTACTCGTTGTCCATCTCAGTGTGTTTTGCTTTTCGTTTTAGACTTTTGTGTGTTTGCTCCATGTGTGCGGAGCTTGAACTTAGTGTCGTTTGTTTTTGTTTTCTTTTTTCTTTTGTGGTTTGTTTATGATGTAGCCGTCTGGGCTAACACTTATCCCTAACGCACAGTGTGCTAGTGTGCTAGTGTGTTTTTGGTGTTCGATTCGTGCAGAACTGTCCATTCTCCCGTTGTTTCTCGCTGACTGGTCCACTTCCAGTCCCCCAGCAGTGTTTCAATCCGGTAACATCGTTCCCCTTATCTCTCCCTCTACTCCATTGAGGGCAATGTCGCGCTTGAGTGTGGGGGGGTGCTTTGTATCGGTTGGAATATATATTTGGGTGCTTGGAGCCTAGTCCGCTGTCCGAATCTTACGATTTGAGGGCTCCAAGTACTGCTGTTTGATCATATTGGCACTGTGTTTTGATTGATGAATTGAATGGTTTTCGGATTGATGCATGACAGCTTGATTTTGACTAGGACAACCTATGATGAGGACGGAGACGTGCAGTAGAATTGTGTAGGGGTTCAGTTTTTCAACTGTTTGCTCGCCAACTGTGACTTGGATTGATCACTTGTTCTTGACAGTCGTTTATGCATCTAGTTCAGGGTATCAGAATGTGAGATAGAGCATATAGGTAGCCATGTGAGATTTGAGCCTGCTCGTTTCTTTCTTGTGCGATAGATCCCTCTTCCATGATGTGTAGCATTCACGTTGTCACTAGCTAAGATGATGGGGGCGTAGGATTAGCCCACGACCAAAATTGACTGTCCTGATGTGTCATACCCTCTAGTCAGCCCCTTTGAGCCGTGTGTTATCCTTTCTTTTTGGTCTATAACGAAAAATCACCCTTTTGCATCTTTTAGAAGGTTCCACAGAGTGGTTTTTACAGATTCTCTGCTGTTTCTGCTAAATTGAATGTGAGTGTTAGAGGTAGTGCTTAAAAGTTGGGCAGATGTTTGAAATATGTGCAGAAGTGGTGGCTCTCTTAAGAAATGAAAAGAAAAATGAAAGAAAAACAAAGAAAAATTGAAAGCAAAAGAGAGCCACTACCAAAAATCTGAAGAATGCCCTTTAAGTAGTGTTTCTTAGCAGTCTGGCTTGGAAATGCTGATGTTTATACCTCCTTCGCTCTTGTGCTCTTGAGATATTGAGTATTGCAGAATAGCAGAAAGGGAATACTGGTTTGTTTGATTGTGATTGTGTGGGTTTGGAAATGTGGAACCTTGTGCTATGAATACTTCCACCACCTAAAAGGCCTTTTCCCCATGTCCAAGACCCTAGCCAGTCATTTGAACCTGTGTCTAAGACCTCCTGATTAGTTAGTGATGACATCCTATATGTGAACTCTAGCATTTAGAGGCTGCCATCATGGTGAAGAGATGTTAGGGATTGAGACAAATAGCATGCGCATTTTTCGCATCAAATTGTCCTGACCCCACTGGTCAAGAGTGAGTGATTCATTTTCATATTCTATATACTCTTGTACCCCGGTGAGGACCTAGATTGCTTGGTCTCTATTCTGATGTCTTGAGTTGACTGTTTTGAGTAAGTGGTTGAGTCAAGTCTAGGTTGGATGGTGAACAGAAGGGAGACTCTTCCTTTACTCGATTTTGCTGCACTCGAATGTCCTTTGTGGTGGTTGTCCAGGTTGCTATTGAGGTTGTTCATGTGTTGATGCTTGAAAACCAGTACGATTCATGTGTTCTGTGCCTTTATGACTTGTCCCCAATGTTGGTTGATTGAAATATGTAAGCTTACCTGGTGTCTGACTTGGTTTGCTTGGGGACAAGCAAACGGTTAAGTGTGGGGGAGTTTGATAGACCGTTATTTACACATGTTTTTACCCTCGTTCTTACACCGTTTGAGGTGTTGATTCTCGTGTTTTAGGCCGATTTCATGCTAGGTTGTGCTTGTTGGTGATATTTCAGGTCCAAGTACGTGAATGGAGGCTTGGGAGGGAGTTTGTGGTCGATTGGACGAAGATCGGACGCGTGGCGAGGTGCTAAGGAAGCTGCACGGTCACACACAAAGACCACACGGCCGTGCAACTGACAAACCAAGCCGTGTGGGATTGTGCGAGAGCAAACACGGGCACAAGTAACTTTCACACGGCCGTGCAAGAGAACAAGGTGGCCGTGTGATTTTCGCCGAGAGCAAACACGGGCGAGATGGAATTCTCACACGGCCGTGCGACCCTGGCCGTGTGGGAAGCCTGAAGATCGAACTAAAGGATACGGTGCGTTTTGACTCACACGGACAATTGGGTGAGCCACACGGCCGTGTGGCCTGCCCGTGTGAGTCGGGAAATTCTGGTTTTTCAGCCAGTTTCGAGCAAAAAGAGGGAGAATCGGATTTTCACAGCAAAAACAGAGCCCTAGAGAGAAAAAGTACGAAAAACACATCCTAGAAGCTATCTTGGAGCTGGGTTTCATCGAATCGAGCTTGGAGATCGTCATAGGAGTGGAAATCATCATCCCGGAGCAGATTTTCCTCATCACTATGAGTATGACTACTCCGATTACTGTTTTCTCTTCTCTCTCTATGGAGTAGAACCCTTCTCTCACTTGGGTATGAAGAACCCTAGTTCCTTGTCTTAGGGATTTGATTGTAATGACTTGGGATGATTATACTGTTTGATTTTAATCGAATGATGCATGTTTATTGAATTGATTGAAGTCTTATCAGCTTTTCTCGATTTCTGCTGCAACCTGAGATAGATAGAATCTGATTAGGTTGTTAGAGCCTCTTCATTCGATAGTAGGAGATTGGCTATACGAGAGTTAGCCAGTTTACTGCTTTGTACTGGAATTCAATTCCAGTAGTGGAGTTCTGTGTTCATAGCCTCAACTTTCTATCCCGGTGAAGACTAGTCGTCTGCCGGATAGTTAGACTGAGAGGGCTTGGTCAGCTTAAGAGATTCCAAGCTACTGTCGGATCTTCCGCAGTCTAATCAACAGTGAATCAACCCAGGGGAATTACAATTGGACCTAACTAAGGGGCTAGGGGGACTCAATCCCGAGTGACTCTTTCCTGACTTTGAAAACCGAACAATTTACTGCTTTCTTACTGCTTTTGCTTTAAACAACAATCAATCGAATTAGTTGGCTAGATAATAGACAATCACGGAGTAAGCAGTAGATCTAGACCCCGGGTTGATAATAGAACTTGCCTGTTACTGCATTCCCGGATTGCGATTACACTTGGTCGAAGTTTGGTGTTGTGTTTTGGCGTGTCAGCAGGTCCACCTTAGGTATTGTGCACCTCCCCCCCCCCCCTCTAATTTCCGTTGCTTTCTCTATTCTACTTTGATTTTCCTCTGTCGACCGCCTGACGATTGGCCAAGTTGATCTCCAGATTTTCACTTCACCGCTTCTGTATGAAGCACCCGCGGCTCAGCTCTCCTCCCCCTCCTCACATTTCGACTTCTTCTCACTCTCACCTATCGACGATTGTCTGGCGGCTGCCCAACTCTCGGTTTCCCTTCCAGAAACCCTCATCGATGGTCGATTCACCCTTCCACTGCAGTGATAGCCCTGACGGCTACTGTTTGTTACCTACGGCTCTTCCCTGGCGGCTAGCCGAGTTTGAGATAGCTGCTTTCCGATTGTATTTTCCCCAAAATCCTCTTTCGCGAGGCTGAATCCATAATCGAACTGAATGTCCTTAGTTGAAGCCTGATGAAACCAACAGCTAAGGCAAACTATCTCTTTCCCTTCTTCTTCCATGGACTCTCTAATTTGGGTATGATTTGGATGCCTAATTTTATTTCCTTACAGATTTTTCCTGTGATTCACCCTTGCTGTATACTTCTTTCTACGTAGGGGAGAATGATGTCAAATGCAAATTCAGATCTTTTTTATGTTTGAACAAATGGGGTTTTGTTGTGGTAATTATCGGTTGTTGAAGGGAAGCAATGATTGGTATATGGTCGTTGCCGGAATCACTGATACATCAGTTGGATGTGGGCAGGTCCACCTTAGGTATTGTGCACCTTCCCCCCCCCCCCTCCCTTAATTTTTCGTTACTTTATCTATTCTACTTCGATTTTCCTCTGTCGACCGACCGACGATTGGCCAAGTTGATCTCCATATTTTCAATTCACCGCTTCTGTATGCAGCACCCGCGGCTCAGCTTTCCTCCCCCTCCTCACTTTTCGACTTCTTCTCACTCTCACCTATTGACGATTGTCTGGCGGCTGCCCAACTCTCGGTTTCCCTTCCAGAAACCATCATCGATGGTCGATTCACCCTTCCCCTGCGGTGATAGCCCTGACGGCTACCGTTTGTTACCTACGGCTCTTCCCCTGGCGGCTAGCCGAGTTTGAGATAGCTGCTTTCCGATTGTATTTTCCCCAAAATCCTCTGTTGCGAGGTTGAATCCATAATCGAACTGAATGTCCTTAGTTGAAGCCTGATGAAACCAACAGCTAAGACAAACTATCTCTTTCCCTTCTTGTTTCATGGACTCTCTAATTTGGGTATGCTTTGGATGCCTGATTTTATTTCCTTACAGATTTTTCCTGTGATTCACCTTTGCTGTATACTTCTTTTTACGTAAGGGAGAATGATGTCAAATGCAAATTCAGATCTTTTTTATGTTTGAACAAATGGGGTTTTGTTGTGGTAATTATCGGTTGTTGAAGGGAAGAAAGGATTGGTATATGGTCGTTGCCGGAATCACTGATACATCAGTTGGAAAAGGCAAATACGCCACCATTACTAGCATGTCTTTGGCCGCAATTTTTGAGAAGTAGGTACCCACTTCTGCCTAGGGGTGGCTATACGCTCCGGTTTGGTTAAATTGGCCCGAATTGATCCGGTCCAGTCCGGTTTTGACCCGGTCCGGTTTTGACCCAGCCCGGTCCCAATCCGGTTTTGACCTGTTTTGACCCGTTTTGACCATGTTGCAGAAAATTCAGCAACATATACCCATTTTTCTGGAATGTAGACAACCTGTTTGTAGCAAAAATCAAGCCAAACATGGTCCAATACAAAATCACAACCATCATTGATGTCTATTACAAACTCAAGTCCAATTCAAACTTCAAAATAAAAATAAAGTGCATCACAAGTTCACAACCAAAGTTTAGACATCAAACACCAAATTCAATCCAATCTAACAAATTCACCAAACCATTTCTACTCATCCGGTTCAAGAGAAACAAATGAAGCATTAGATCCACCTTCTTGATTTGTTCCACTCCTCGAACCAAACACATCACTCCCTCCGACATTTCTCGTACTTGTACCTTTGTGTCCACTCACATGCTCACACCTTTCCGCCTCATCCACCATAATAGCATTGTAAACTAAATGACATGGATCAAAAAAATATAATTGTTAGCAATAGCATTTACATGGCCAAAACTAAAAACTACAAAGTAATTTACTTACCACTCACGAAGTCTTCTTGATCCTCATAGTCATCATCATCACCATCAAGATGCTCCACAAACTCACTAGAACTTTATCTAAGCCAATTTTGACTGCATATGAGAGCTTCCACAATCTTAGGATGCAACGAGCTCCTAAATTCATCTAAAACACGCCCACTTGTGCTAAAAACGGACTCGAAAGGAACAGTTGATATAGGAATAGCAAACAGATCTTTTGCCATCTCACTCATGATGGGATACCTCATAGCATTCGTCTTCCACCACTTCAACACATCAAACTCTTCTTCAGCATCATCATATTCTCGAGGATGAGCAAGATACTTCTCCAACTCACTCTTAGTATGGCCAGTTTGAGGTTTTCCAGAATCATCATCAGGATCATAATCATCATAACAATCATCAGAATCACTAGCTGACCTCGGTGAACTTGAAGTGGCAACTTGTACTCGACGTTTTGGAGGAGAAGAAGTAGCAGGAGGAGGCATCTTACTCTGATAATATTCAAACAACTTCTCGAGTTCATCATTCAACTCTTTCACCAAGACTTTTGCCCTATCCTCTCCACACATCTTCTTGAAAATATGATCCGGATAATTCATCTTATGCCTCGGATCAAACACCACAGCCATGTAAACCAACCTGTTCAATCTGAAGTTGACACAATCCTTCTCCGACCAATCTTTGTCAACTTTAGCCTTCATCTTCATACCCATCCTAACTATGTCATGAGACCAGTTACGGTAACAACACTCATTGTGTTGTTATTGTAACAACACTAGTCTCCAACCAATAGGAAGTTAGGGTTGTGATGACTTTTTATTAGATGAGTTGACCTAGTGTAAAATCAAAGCAGGGGTATAATTGTCATTATGAAAAATATGTTTAAATAATAAAAAATAAAAAATATTTTTTTTTATTTTTCGGCCCAAAATTTTGGTCGCCGGAATTCGGCTACCGGTCGCCGGAATCTGGTCGCCGGTCACCGGAATATGTTTTTTTGTCGCCGGAATATGCTATTTTGTCATCGGAATATGCCATCGTCGCCGGAATATGCTCACCGCGGTCGGAATATGCTTACCGGAATCGGAATATAGTCATCGGGGTCAGAATATGCCTATCGGCGTCGGAATCTACTCACTGACGGTCACCGGAGTTCGGTCAACGATTTTCGTTGACCGGTCAACGGTCAACGACCACCGGATGTATGGTCTGCATTGTGAGATTTATGGTTTGGTTTCTCATATTTTCGTATGCCTTTTGTGGTTTGCATTGAGAATTTTTTGGTTTGCTTTATCGTGTTTGTGGTTTGTATTGAGAAGTTTCTGGTTTGCTTTCAAAAAAATTGTGGTTTGCATTGAGGGGTTTGTGGTTTGTTTTAGGAGATTTGTGGTCTGCATTAGGACGTTTCTGGTTTGTTTTTGTGGTTTGCTTTATCGTGTTTGTGGTTTGCATTATGAGGTTTCTGGTGTGTTTTTGAAAATTCTGTGGTTTGCTTTATGAGGTTTCTGGTTTGTTTTAATACATTTTTTGTCTACATTAGGACGTTTCTGGTTTGTTTTTGTGGTTTGCTTTACGGTGTTTATGGTTTGCGTTATGAGGTTTCTAGTGTGTTTTTGAAAATTCTATGGTTTGCTTTGTGAGGTTTCTGGTTTTGTTTCAATAGATTTTTTGTCTGCATTAGGACGTTTCTGGTTTGTTTTTGTGGTTTGCTTTATCGTGTTTCTGGTTTGCATTATAAGGTTTCTGGTGTGCTTTCGAAATTCCGTGGTTTGCTTTGTGAGGTTTATGGTTTGTTTTAATAGATTTTTGGTCTGTATTAGGACGTTTCTGGTTTGTTTTTGTGGTTTGCTTTATCGTGTTTGTGGTTTGCATTATGAGATTTCTAGTGTGTTTTTGAAAATTATGTGATTTGGTTTGTGAGGTATGAATAACGATGAAACGAACCAAAGCAAGTCTCAACAACTCCATTCACCCGTCCATTCCGATGAACAATGCTACACAAAATGGAATATTAATGTACACACACTCCACGAAGAGCCTTGTGTGCTTAGCTTGCACTGCAAACATACACCGCCATTGTTATTGTTAACTCAACCCAAAATAGGGCAAAACCCTCCAAATTGGTGGGCACCTAACCTAATTACCCTCTCCATGAAAACGAATGCAGAGCAATTTCGAGCCCTGATGATGTGTCAATTGTCCTGTTTGAATCTGTAAATTGCAACAATTATGGGTTCTTTTTTCTGATCACAAGTCCCTCTCTTCTCTGTCCCTTCCTCGCGATTTTTTAACATAATCAAGACTTACCGACCAGGATACCGATTTCTCCACCCACCAAATTCCCCAATTCCGCAGCTCCCTCCCAATAGCCTTCTTTTCTTTTCTTCCTTCTCCACCTTATTAATCTCATTCCCTGTAAAGCAGTGAGAAAAAGAGGGGAGAAAACCCATCAAGAGCTCCAAAAGTTCCCACCTTTTTCTCCAGCAGGCATTTTGAAAACCCCCGACGAAACCATCCGCCTCGATCAACATATGCTCTTGATAACAAGGGAACTGAAACTTGGCGATACCTCTCGATTGCAGGGCTGGGCTCTTGCTCCGTGCAGTTCTCCGGATGTGCGATTCGGACGACGAACTCGCAGTTGGAATTCCCCGGAGGAAGCTCGACCTCCGCCTTGGGGAGCATACGGTGCTCGCGAGTGGTAGGGTTCCAGAACGCGATTTCCTCGTCCGAATAGCGGAGCGCGAGCAGTCCGTTGCAGCAACAGAGGATCTCGGTTCCGAACATGTGAGCTTCGAGCTGGTGGTCCAGCTTCGCGACGGCGGCGTGGAGGCGTTCGAGGTCCACGGAGGAGAGAAAAGAGTGTCGGTGGAGAGAAAACAGCTGTCGATTCTCGATGACTTGCGGTAGCAGAAGCTAGGACTTACCGAGGTCGCTATTGCAGCCATGGAAGACGACGGTTGCCGCTGACGTCGAACAGGATCTCTCCCGGAGCTCGTATCACGGGATTGATCGGCGCCGGAACATAGAAGGAAATAGAGGAGGACTGTCGACGCCGGCGGTGGAAGAAAGAAGGAACAACCGGAGATGAGGTTGGCGAGGAACGGCAGAAATTGCATACGAGATTGAAGGAGTGGATTAGGGTTTGTAGATTATTTATTTAATTTTAATTTGATGTTTTTTTGTTAATTTACTTATTTACCCTTAATGAATTCTGTTGTTATAATAACAACACTAAAGGTGTTGTTATTCTATCCTATCCCCTATGTCATCATCCTTGCTATTCATCATTTTCTCAATATTATAGAATACCTTTCCAAACTCTCTCAAGAATCGATGAGCAGTCACAACAGAAGTAGTGGATGCAATCAAAGTCAAACCATGAAAGAATTTCAATTACCTCATCAAAGCTTTTGCATTCTTCCAAACAAAAGACATTTCATTTATAAAAAGCTCTGATATCATGTTAAAAACTAAATGATCTCAATAACTCGAGTGATCGAAAAAAATTAAATTATAATCTACAGTAACATTTATAGTGGAAACATAAAACTGCACCCTCCATTCAAAATTCCCTGTCCATAGAGTGATTTGCGGGGAGCTTATGTGGCAGGGTATTTAGCGGGCATTTTCCTCTCTCCCCTTTTGGAATCACCATCGAATTTCCGGTTTTCTTTTTCTTTCCCCATCAAATTGCAGCCGCTCTTGGCCTTTGTTACTTGTTAGTATCTTCGTTTTCTTTGCAGCAGTTTCTCCATTACCCCAAACCAAAACCTCACCACTCTCCGTTAGCAGTAGGGAGGCCTCTCAATTTCATCCAGTCGTCCATGGATAGCTCTGTTCTTCCTCTGAAGCGATTCTCTTCTCACTGCTCTGTCTTGGTATGGCGGTTTAGTCATACTGTCGTTCGATCGCTTCTCCGACTTCCCCACCGAATCGCTTCCCACGGATATCTCGAGGTGGCGTTTTAAATTGGTGAGTAGATTGTTGCTTAAATTTTTTCCTTCATCGTGCGATTATAATCAATTGAGAGTTAAGTTCCTTTTGAATCTAGATAATTGAGTTCTAGGTGTTGGGTTGCAGTAGGGAGTTCCGGTTTGTACCAATCGATTCTGCATACCTGTTGTTCGACTACTTCTTCTTCGGAACTACAGTTCTTGCGATTCGTTTCATGGATTGGCAACTTGGTCAAGGGGTGTGCTCCAAATCGATGGGTTTGTGTTTTCTTTTTTTCTATCTTTCAAATTCTCCACAATTTGAAAAATTAGCTTATTATCTCAAAACCAAAGGCTCGTCTCTATCAATCAATTCTCCATGCCTGCAGTTTGACCGCTGCTTCTTCTGCATTTCAGTTGTTGCAGTCGGCTTATTTGAATGACAGTTCTGCGTGTTAAATTGGTGGGTTCGTCATTCCATTTCTAAGCTTTCAATTGGTATTGCTTCCCTAAGCTTGGACTTGGTATTTGCTTCACGAATTCTATTTCTGTTGCATTGATTTGTTTTGCGTATCTGGACTTCATAGCTGACGTGGGAGACATATTTATGTCCAGCTCTTCGATTTGCCTTAGGATGTAGATGTTACGACATTTATTGATTCACTTGCATAAGTTGAAACATTGTATGGTTTTGTGTGTGTGCCTTGGTTTTAACTCTGTTGGAAAATCACCAACGCCCATCTCCTTCCGTAAAAGAACGACCTTTATACATACTCTCTATCAAATAAAAAGAATCCTAGATCGTAAGCTAACCTTGATTATAGAATGGCAGTTTCAAGAGCTGGAAGGATAATTTGGTCATGCCGAGTGTCGTTGTTTTTCTAATCTTTATTTAGCTGCTTAGAGATTCCGGGCCAGTGAGTCCATTTTTATCTGGTATAGTTTCCTCAATCCTTAGCTTCTTCTGGATCCCAATCCATGCTTAATGATTGTGTTTTGAATTCTTATATGCAGTTATGATGCTGACGAGTTTTGGGCTGAACTGTCAGCATCTTATTTTTTCTGCGACATATAAATTTGGTGAGATTTCTAGGTTTCTATGCTAAAGGTCACACTTGATTTATTTGTTTTAGCATAATGAAATTGCATTTTTTCTTTATTGCCAATTAGGGTTCCTCTGTGGTTTTCTCAATCTGGAGGATGATATCTGCAGTTGTGTCCTAATTTACAGAAGTTCGATAGGAAATTGATCGTGTTAGATAGCCTCGACGCAAGTTTAGGGTATGAAAACTGAAATGTGTAGAGTAAATACATAGCTCTGATAATAGGGAGGACGTGCTCCAAGCATGGCGATTATAGGTGCATTATTATGTGAAACTATAAGCATGGCTAGCTGTTTTTACTTAACATGCATTGGTTTGCTATCGGTCCATAGATCATACACTGTAGGATTTTAGCAGACTTGGGTATCCACGGCGAGAGCCATAGCAAAACAGAGTAGTAATCTCCTATCTTAATAACTCAAATGTTTGTTTCTTGGTATTATGGGATGTCTATGAATGGGTATTCTACGGGACTCTGATTTCAGTTTGTAATCTATTGATACTCATTCCTACCACTTAAAATAAGTTTTAAGTTCTAACTCAATCAGCCTCTTCATTATTTAAAATTGTTTGGCACATTGTGACCAGTTTCTGTAATAGCTTATTATGTTAAATACTAATTTTATATAGTATCTCCTCCAAACATTCA
Source organism: Linum tenue (assembly GCA_946122785.1). Lineage (NCBI taxonomy): Eukaryota > Viridiplantae > Streptophyta > Magnoliopsida > Malpighiales > Linaceae > Linum > Linum tenue. The sequence continues at coordinate 15,211,695 of CAMGYJ010000006.1, read as the reverse complement.
TCAAGTATAGTTACAAATAAACTACACATGAACCTTTATCTCAGTTTTGTATCTTTCTCGCCATGTTGGTGAGAAATTGTGAATGAGGATTTGTAAGACGCATGTTGCACTGTGATATTGTATCTGTCTAGTTTGGGTTCATCTAATTTCTATGATGCTGGTGGTACAACACCAGCCCGCAGGAATCAAATACATGATTACTAGAACCTAATTATGAATATAACTGAATTCAGCCTCATGAATTCATTGGATGTATGGTATATGTTAATGGCTTTAGTGTTTGTCAATGAAGCAGTTTGTGTCAATTTGGATTGTTTTTCTGGGATTTGTGGCCAAATACAACAATCGTTGTTTCTTATAGTCTTAGGTTGTGTTATGCAAAATTAGTAATTGATAGCTCCCCGGATCTGATGTATTCCTTCCTGCATGTCGTTGAAGTTGTTCCTTGGGGTATATGTTCCTTACATTGGTTTTTCAGGGTTACTGTAACGTATTGCATTGCTAACTGGTTTCTGATAAATTTAATAATTTGGAGAAGAAGATGATGAATGGCCCAACTGGACCAAGTATGATTTTTTTTTTTTTTTTTTTACTCAGAGCATTTCATTTACAAGTGAAATTATTGCATTTTGCATGGATCTTATCCACTGGATCAACTTGGGATAATAGAGGTTAGTTGTGATTTGCCCATGTTTAGCTATGCAATGAACATTTTTTGCTCTTTGGCAGTTCATTTCAATTCCAAATTAAGGTTGGAGAAGAGAGCTGATGAGTTTTGCATGTCAGTAATATCTTTTTGTTTTGCATTCCAAATTAAGAGTTGAAGCTCTTGGTCCATTCAAGGTTTTGCACCACCTTCGCTCGACTTGGGTACTGAACTTTGGATATTTGTTTCTTCTTTCAAATCAAAAGATGAAGGAAAATGGAGGTAGGATTAGACATTGTCAAGAACAAAGAGATTTTAGATCTCTGCCTCGAATTCACTAAAGGTTGAGTTGATTACTGACATTCTGCCTAGCAAAACCACACGCCAAGTAAGCTCTCCCTTCATTCTGCCTTTTCGGCTTAATCTACATATGCACTGCCGATAACCATAATCGGAGTGAAGTAAGAGTTCATAATAGTAACATTTACACTAACTAAACCTCTATTCAAAGCGCACCACTGCACCAGCAAAGTATATTTAAGATTACAAGGTATTATCAAACATTCAGAGTGCATGTGTATGTATTAGGCTTCTCTCCCTCATTTGTGTCTTTTAGTTTTTGGTAAAGGAGATCCATTGGATAGGGATACCAGTACTCAACAGTAGTTTTTGGTCCCTACAGTCTACAGACATCATTAAACATATATATATATATATATATATATATATATATATATATATATATATATATATATATCTAAAAAGTGGCTGCATCATCTGCAAACAAATTAAGTTCTATGATTTGCTTTGTAATAGGCTTCAATTAGATTTTTATGATGCATCAATATTTGTTTACAAATAATTTCAAGCCGAATTCGCCAGAGCTATAGAGTTTCAGTCCGGGTACATAATATTAAATCATTAAGCTCTAGCTCTTTATTCTTTTTGTGAACGTGAGAAATTGTTTCTCATTTTTACTTGGCTCGGTATAAATCTTGAAGACATAGAGGAAAAGAAATACTATGCTCTCATTGCATTCCCTTTCTTGAGTCTTTTTTACTCTAACTAAAATACAGAGTAAAAGGACGACATGGCCCTTCTGGATCCCCACGTCGATGGAGAGACATATGGCCACAAAGTCGACTGCGGCCAAAAGCTCTGGGAAGGAGGGTAATGGTCAGTGGCAGCGTCGATGAACGTCGTAGTGCCCGGTGTGCTTGGGGAGGAGATGTAGTGGTGATGTCCAGGGACGGGTTAGGAGGGAGGAGTATATTTGACATTTCATTTCTTATTTTGCTTTGGTCAGACCGATCCAACTATTATTGACGGTTTTGGGTCAAAAATATTAATAGGACGACAAGTTTGCTACCTATGTTATATTAGAATAGCAACTTTGATGTGAATGGCATGTTTGAGAAAAAACAATAATAGAGGTGCAAGTGTTGCTATTAACCTAATATTAATGGTTGTCTACTTGTCTAGGTGGTAACTAAATCTATACTAAGCAAGGTTGTCCACTAGGATGACCATATCAAACTGTTGATGCGATCTAGCACATGGGTTATGGGTTACTGGTTGGTTCGAGTTGGTTGGCCCACATTTAGACACTTTAAAAGATATACCCTTTGTGTTCTTTATTTTGCCTTATTATCCCTTAAATTACTTAAACCCTAATATTTGAAGTTTTAACCATAAGAAGATCAAATGCACCCGTTCACAAATAAATATGACATGAAAGCACCTAAATTATCAAGGATACACCCGTTCACAAACAAATATGACATGAAAGCACCTAAATTATCAAGGATACACCCGTTCACAAACAAATATGACATGAAAGCACCTAAATTATCAAGAATAATATAACATATATTTTAGGTGTTACCAAATATTATTCTATTTTATTATTTTGTAATACATCAGGATCGGTATATAGCCAAGGCGTCAAATTGCTGAAGTAGCAGTTATATATATTGGATGAAGCATATTACAATTTCCCCTGTTGTTTGTAGGTGATTCTGTTATAAAAAAAAATAATGAACAAAAAATTGAACCCTACGTGAATCGAACACGCAACCTTCTGATCTGGAGTCAGACGCGCTACCATTGCGCCAAGGATCCTGTCTGTTCAAACCTCTTATATCAAATATAAGAACCATGTTTTGAACATGATTCGTCTAAGCCAGACTGCGTTTCAGATCAGCCCCAAAAGTTATTTCATGATAAAAACATCACGTTAATATACACACCAGCATATAACTAAAAGGACTGCGCCTAAAAAACCAATCCCCGCACCAAAACCCTAGCTAATTACGTACCTAGCTACATATACTTAATACTCTTCGAGGTAGATCATACAACACTAAATCTTACATCGATCATGGCATGCTACTCAACCTTCTCCTCCTTTTGGTCTTTGCTGTGGTTATCCTCATTCATCGACGCCACGGCTACCACCTTCCCCTTCAGTCTCCTTACCACTTTCTCATCCACCATGTACAGAAACTGCATTCCCTTCGTCTGTGCCTCCACCGCCGCGTTCAATATCTTCCTCTCGTTCTTCTTGTACGCCAGAGGCAGCGTCATTGCCATCACAACACCTGCCCAACCCAAGAAATTTCAATCGAACAGCGCAAAAAGAAAGGGAGGAAAAACAGCAATTGTTCGTTAAAACGGTGGTTAATAGTCACGATACGGTGGTTAATACTTTTAACCACGGTTATATTCGACCGTGGCTAAAAAGGGTGAGATCATTAGAATAGAGAACCGGTGGTTCGTAATCACCTAAATAGCATTTGTTCGTTAAAACGGTGTTTAATAGTCACGATACGGTGGTTAATACTTTTAACGACGGTCGAATTCGACCGTGGCTAAAAAGGTTGAGATTCGAATCGAGAACCGGTGGTCCGTGTAATCACCTAAATAAACCAAGGTTAGGAAATCGACCAAGCTCCCGAGGTAGGCAAGAAACCCGAGCTCAACGACGAGATGAGTCAACACTCTCCAGTCTCCATTCGTGCTCATCCGGACCAGGCACCGAGCCGCTAGCTCGATCCCCGATCCAACCGATCGGGCCGCCTCCACCACTCTCTCCTCCCTCACGAATTGCCTGTCCATCAGATCCGGCTCTTCCCTTTAAACATCCAAAAAAAACAGCACTTTTAATTACACTAAGGGGACGATTTGAGAGTGGGGGGAAAAGAAATTAATTAGCTTTTGGAAACTTCACTACTTCCGGAAAAGCCTGACGAGGTGGCCGTAGAGGTAGAGGGAAGTGACGACCGCCATGCCGATCCACGCCACGACGGTGACGAAGTTGAATTTGTAGACGTCGAACAGAACCCAAGTCGCCGTCGCAACGGTAACGACGAGGGCGCTCCATAGCGGGCGCCTCCACAGAATTACGTCACCCACCATGGCGGCGGGGCCCGTGGCCGACGGGAAAAACGGGGCGGTGCTGGATTCGGAAGTGTCCGGCATAATCTCCGGCCGAAGTGAAGCAAAGGGAAAGTTGGTGAGATATGGAAACTCTGTTTTTGGGGGAAAGTGTGGGCTAGACTTAAAAATCGTTTGCTGGTGGCGGGGGTTTGGGGAACCGGGGTAAATGGTTACACGTGGATGAAGACGTGGAGGCCGTACTGCGAGGTGGCAAGTGGCAAGCGCCACGCGGCGTGAGGGTGAGGAGGGGGGAGAGATACGTCTGTATCTTTTTGTCTTTTCTTATTGGGTAGTTGTGTATCTATCCATTCATACGATGAAGATATAGGTCCAAGTTCTTTTTCCTTCTTTCACGGCGGCTTTTTTGAGTTTTCTTTTTTCTTGTTTCCATGCATGTCGGGAATATTGATTGGCCGCTCAACTTTTTTTTTTTTTTTTTTTTATTATAATGGCCGCTCAACTTTTTATAGTAGTAGAGGCCTTCGAAATTCGAATTATCCGTCTGAGTGGAGGATTAATAAAACCCTTTTGATAACTCGAATTGTCAATTCAATCACAAAAGCGAATGGTGGAGGCCGGAGGGTGAGTAAGCTTGCGGTGCTTAATCAAATCTGAATTTTTTTTAAGCGGGGTGCGGATAGGGCTGAAAGTTTGGTATCGGTATTTGTGATGTATCGAATATCGTTAGAGATGGCAATTATGATCCAAATCCATGAATCCAATCCAATCCATCCACCAAATTATCCACCTAATCCAATCCATTTAAATCTAATCCATTTGATCCAAATTCAATTGGATTGGTGGATTCATGGATCAATCCATGGAGCCAAATGGCAAATTACGATTTGGTACCTATATATTTTATATTTTACATTTTGGTACCTAAAATTTATATTTTTATACGAAAAATATCATTGGAAAATTAATGGTACCTAAAATTTTCCATTATGACATTTTAGTACCTAAACTTTCCAAAATTTACATTTTGGTCCAAGCCTTGGATGGTATTTGGATTCATGGATCAATCCACCAATCCATTGGATCCAATCCATGAATCCACCAATCCATTGGATCCAATCCATTTGATCCACAAATCCAATCCACGAATCCGATCCAATTGCCACATCTAAATATCGTACCGAATTTGTTTTTATTTGGTATTATTGAAAGTATGTATTATTTTTTGGGATTGGGATTGAGATTGAAGTTCAATTGTTATTCGATATTAGAGATTACGGGATTGAGATCGGTATATACCGAAGTACCGATCAATACCGAAATATAAGCTAATGTATTTAATTCTCTCAATTAGACTCTCTCATTCATTGTTACACGACCCTCAACCACCAAGAATGTCATTTAAGTATACATAGATCATTCCTTAACTATTTCACACCTTAGAAGTCCCCATCCAACTCAAATTTGACTTTCTAATTTAAGCCACTCTCGTATCTCAGCTAATCTCTTGTTATTTTCGTAACACCAAAAAGCAAACAATAGTATTTGTCAAATTAAAGATTACCGATGACAAGAACTTGAGATGTCACCTCTCCTCCATTTTCTTTATACATATCCCAGCTCTAGACAAACTCAGGGCTCTTTGCTTACTCTTTTTGTCCGAAATTAAACAATAAAATCTAATTTCATATTTAATTATTAATTATAAAGGTAATTAATTTTGTATTCGATACTATCGATTGGGATACCGAAATATTTAGGGATTGTTATTGGGATACCGAAATTATTTAGGGATTGGGATTGTGATTGATTTTAGGGTGTAATTCGATATTTGGAATTTCGGTATTTGGTATTGGGATACCGATAACGTACCGATTTCCACCCCTAGCTGCATATTTAATGGCTAGAAATTAAAGGCATTTCATTTTCCTTATTTTTTTTTAATTGGGTCATATCTTCTTTGTTCTAACTTGTATTTCAATTTTTTTTCCACACATGGAGCGAGTTCGTTGTGATCTACAAAATGAGATCCATTTCCAATATTTTTTGGGGAAAAAATTGCATACCTCTCTTCACCAACTCCATACTATTTGGTAACACCTTCGTTTAAAGTCGTTTTTTAAACTATTTGCACAGAAGGAATGAGTTCATCATAATTTATTGGATCTACAAATTTGGGGAGGGATACAGGACCATAAAATAGCACCCCATACCACCCTGGTATAGGGAGGTAATTGGTGATAAACAATGTTGAATTTACTAAATGATAGTTAGTATATTTATAATATCATGTATTCAACTATCCTACAATCTGGTATGTTCTTACCATATGGTATGCTCTGATTTAACACCAATCAATATCATATGATATAGACTAGTAATAAATATCTCAATTTTTTTCCATAAATAAATCTAAGTGTAATTTTTTTGTAAAGAGGGTTTGGGAAACAATCAGACCTCGATATGCAAAGGTCATGTGGTATAATCTGGTGTGGAGGTCCCTTTGTCCCCCAAGGGACAAGTTGCTTGTATGGCTCATTATCCTCGATAGGATCACTACACTTGATATGATTCAGGTGTGGAATCCCTTAGTGGTTAACAAATGCCCCCTTTGCCTCTCCGTTGTTGAATCAAGGAGTCCGGCGCGGAGCTACATTGTAGCTAGGGTGGACCCTGGCCCCCGGGATTGGTCCCGACCCTAGGTTTTTTAGGATATTTAGTACAAAGTTTTTAACTAGAACTTGTTCAGTAAATTGTGTCATATAATAGCTATGTTGTTTTATGGTAGACAAGTTTAACTTGTGAATGAAAGCACATATGTTTGATCCACATTGTTTACATAATTTTTTTAATTATTTTCGGCCACCCCGGGTCTCGAAATAATCCTGGCTCCGCCCCTGCAAGGAGTCATTTGTTTTTTGATTGTCCCTACTCAAAGAGGGTCCTACAGGCTGTGTTTAAATTACAAGTTCGAACTGGAGGCATGCAGTTGGGAAGATTGTTTGGGGCTAGCTGTTTCTCAATTCAAAGCTAACTCCCCAGCTTCTGATTGTGGTAGGCTTCTCTGGAATGTAGTGGTGAGTGAGCTATGGAGGGAAAGATACAGGCGGTTATATGCTAACGAGTCACTGATGGAAACTCAGCAGCTGAAGAAAGTGCAATAGTTGTTGTTGTTGCTGAGAATTGTTTCCCTCAGGTAGGCATAAGTCATAACCATCACAGAAGTTGACATAAATTGTATAGTTTGAAGTTTGTTTTTGTTGTTGTTGTTGTATTCCTGGTTTGTCATTGTGTATAGATTCTAAAATCAGCCTGTACTTGTGGATTGGTTTTCTGTACTCGTGGATTGGTTACAGTTAGAATGGTATTCTTAACCATTCTTTCTTGATGAATAAACACCTTATAAATAAAAAAAATCAAAGTGAATACCCTTTTGAAGAGCACAATTAATCAAATTTATCTGCAAAAAAATTAAATTCTGACTTCAAACGTGAGAAAAACCGAGTGTTAAAAATTGGCTAAATTACACGTTTGGTCACTCAAATTATACAAATCTTTCACGTTTGCCACCCGAATTACTTTTCTTTCTTATTCGCCACTAACTTTACGAATCGTTTCACGGTTGGTCACCGGCCATTACACTCCGTTAAGTTTGTCCTACGTGGCAGTCAACTATAAAGTTTGACCGTTAACTAGATGACGTGGAAATTAACTACCAAAAAGTTAATTCCGCATTTCACACAACATGTACCTCTACTGCTGATCGTGGAGCAAAGCCGCCGAATTCGAATTCGAATGCGAATTTGGAATTTCCCGAATCAATTTAATCTTCTCCCCTTCCCCGCCACCATCCCCCTTCCCCGCCGCCGACGACGACCGGCTCCTCTGACTCTGCTCCTCTCCTCCCCCGCCTCCGCCGCGGGAGTACGAAATTGTGACCTCGAAGTAGGCTTCCTCTGCATGAAATCCGCCGACGCCTGGCTCACCTCCCAGCTCATCTCCGGCGGCGGGTAATAATAATCATCTCCCGAGGCGGCGCAGAGGCCTAGGAGCATCGAGTTTCTGACGGAGCCGGAAACGACCGTCGGTTGTGCGGCGACGAAGCCGAATCGGGTCCATCCGTTCTCGACGGCATCGGTGATTAAGGAAGGGTGATCGGCCCAATTGTACAGCGGCCGGGCGGAAGGCCCGCGCTTGAAGGCGTAGTAGTTCCCCCTCCTCTTGCTGGCGGCGGCATGGGCACTGTTGTCGACGTCTACAGAGGAGGAGGAGAGGGAGTGGATGGTGATGGTGAGGGTGAGGATGATGAGCATTTGGATTTGTCCATTTTTTAATTTATTAAATTTTATTAAATTATTAATATGATAAATTATATAGACAAAATAAGTGCAATGATGAGTTGGAAAGAATTTTTTTTTATATATTTTTTAATTTCCACGTCATCTAGTTAATGGTCAAACTTTATAGTTGACTGCCACGTAGGACAAACTTAACGGAGTGTAACGGCCGGTGACCAACCGTGAAACGATTCGTAAAGTTAGTGGCGAATAAGAAAGAAAAGTAATTCGGGTGGCAAACGTGAAAGATTTGTATAATTTGAGTGACCAAACGTGTAATTTAGCCGTTAAAAATTAAAGGGAAAATGTAAGCGGTCTTTCATAAATGGTAAAGCGTTGAAATAGCGGCAGCTGATTGTAGGGGTGGGCAAGTGGTGCGGTCCAACCGCACCGCACCGCATATTAGACCGCAATTTAAGTAATGCGGTCAAACCAAACAACTTAGATAGATGGTTTTGTGCGATTTAGCCCATATCGCACATTTGACCGCAATGTAATATAGGCTATGAATAACTGAATTGGCAAGTTTGAATTCACTATCTACATTCATAATACATAGTTGTAAGAAAAACAAATAAACTAATCTTATAGGTATGAATCACATTAGTTATTTTTCTAACGACATTAACCACTCAAAACTCTTAAGACCAATCACCACGGGTGGGCAACGGGAAACGGGTATTTGGGTATACCCGTATCCGTCTCATTTTTTAAGGGTTACGGGTACCCATATTACCCGTAATATTATAAACGGATGGGACCTGGGATTGTACATTCCTAATATGGGTACCCGCGGGTTATCCGCGAATACCCGTTTGGGTAATATGGGTACCCGTTGTACCCATTCAAATTACAAAGCCTCTAATCACAAAACCCCCAACTTGCTAAAGCTCAAATCAAGGTGACAGTTAATCTTCTATAATGCATGCACACGGCTGGATAGTGATTGATTAGTTGCAAAAACTTTTTATTGTAATTATTCTTCTTTGCAGGACAGCATCAGGTGAAGGACAGCAACCTGCTGAAGGGAGAATGGCGACAGCAGCCATTCCAAACTTTTTCTATGCTAATACATGTTTTCTTTGTGGAATGTATTAGAATAGCTGCCTACTCCGAACTTTTGCTCCCACCGTCATTTCTCTTCTAATACATGTTTATGTAGTGGGTTTGGGATGTAATTGTCTTTAGCTAAAATGTCAACTGGTTTTAGGGACATGTTTTGAAATGAATGTTTGTGTATATAGAGATTGAATTTATGTTTTTTGATCATATCGTGTTCTTATTATTCCCCGCAAGAGCATGTTATTATAAAGATATGTAATGTGATGTCATTTAAACTTTGGGTATTTATGGGTAGTATGGCCCAGGGGTGGCAACCGGTCGGTTTCGTTTTAACCGAAAACCGAAAATTCGGTTATCGGTCAAACCGAAACACCCCACATGGATACCGACCACCGACCGCGAGATAGCCACGGCTAACCGCCCACCGACCGGTCGGTTATCGGTTTGTGGTTCGGTTAGCCGTGATAACCGACTTATGGCTGTCGCCGACAATAAATGCATATATAAAACGCGTTTTTCCGGTCAGAATTAATTACGGCGGTGAGATTTGGAAAGTAATTAATTAAAAATTAATTAATTTTGAATTTATTAATGATGGTTACAATTTTCAAAAAAGGAAAAACGTGAATTAAGGAGAAGGAAAAGAGGAAGACGCGTTGCTCTCTCTCCTCAATCAATTCGCCTCCTCTATCTATTCCTCTCTCCGTCTCTCGTTCCAATCCATTCCCCTTTTTTCTCCCACCATCAATTCCCCTCCTCTCTCTCGTTCTTTTTCCCCATTGAATCTCTCTCCCTCCCGTTATTCTCTCTTTCCCAAATTAACAATCAAATGCCAAAATCGACCGATCTACCTATCTCCTTCTCTCATAGCTTCGATCAGTTCGCTGGCGGCAAGGGCGGTGGCCGGCGCGATCGAGCAGCGGCGGTCGGGGAGCGGACGACGACTTGGGGAAGGAGAGCGGGGAGCGAAGGCGGAGGTCGTCTGCGGTGTAGGCGACGTCGGACAGCGAGGGAAGCCGGAGTTTGGCGAGAGCTCGATTGAGGCCGGTTAATTTCGGCTAGCCGGTTAACCGCGGTTATTCACCATCGGTTAGTCGGCTAGCCGAAAACTCCCTCGGACTCACCGACCACCGACCGGCCTTAATAACCGACGGTTTTCGGTTAGCTACTAACCGACGGTTTTCGGTCAAAACCGGCGGTTAGCCGCTAACCGGAAACCGATCTGCCACCCCTAAGTATGGGTACCCGTTATCCGTCCCGTACGGGTAATGGGTACCCGTTTCCCATATGGGTTTGGGATATGGGATGGACTTTGGTCTCCAAATGGGACTGGGTACCCATTTAAAACGAGACGGGTATCCCGTCCCGTTGCCCACCCCTACCAATCAATTCTAGAAACGTTAATAAACACCATCATAACCCATTAATTTTAATTAATTAGCCTTTTTCAAATTCTTTTTTGAAAAATTCTTTTTTTTTTTAATAATTTGTCAAATGTTAACTTTAAGTTAGCAATTTTGTTAGTAATATTGACTTGACAATATGATACTGACTTGGAAGAGATATATAGAAGTTAACATTTTAAAATTTTAGTATTTTAAATAAGAAAAGTTTTACAAAATTATTAATGATAACGTAAAAATTACTAATATTTTGATGCATTACAAAACATTTGGCTAATTTTAGTATTTTGATAGGTTTCTCTAATAAAAGAAATGGGAAAAAATTTGACTAATAAATAATAATTTACTATTTAATTAATGAGTTTCTAGCTCATTCTTGCCGGATATCTATACCGACTAAATTCATACCATTCATTATCTTGTTATTTTTAGTTTTATTTAATTTCTTGATTATTTAGTAAATTTTAGAATTGCCTTCACATTTTAAGATAGGATCCCTCCGCCTAGAAACCTCCAGTTGTAGCTGTTCGAGAGGTTGGCGACTTGGCGTGGGCACTTGTGCGACTTCGGACAGCGCCTTGCGGGTGACCTGTCACAACCTTACTCTCGATCGTGCGGCCCTAGCTCTCAAATCCGTTAGAGCGCTAGGCAGCCTTTCTCTCAACTCACTTGAAAGCAAAGAACAAGAACAAGACAGAGGAAGTGGGAGAACTCTCTAGTGTGTATTACTCTCAAAAATGATGGAATGAGTTACAAGTGAGGGAGATGGCTCCTTATATAGGCCTCTCCTCATACAAGGCATCAATGCCCCTCATAATGTCCCTCTACTACATCAATACACCCATTAAGTCCCCCCATTATGCACTCTATAAATACTACCATAATGTAGCTAATAAGTGCACCATTAAGCTCTCTATTAAGGTGGAGAATCCTAGGAGCATCTCTATGCTACTAGTCTTCCATGCATGACACATGTGCAGCCTTGTTGTCACCTTGTTGGCGCCATGTCATCGGCCACATGTGACATCCTCCCCCACCTATGCTCGCGACGCCCTCGTCGCGTCCTCTTGATGGAATGCCTCGATCAAGTCCTTGTTCTTCCAAAGCGTGAGCTCTTTCTCCCAAGTTGCTTCACTTTCCGGAAGGTTGCGCCACTTGACCAAGTACTCCACAAAGCTTGGATGTACGCCACGACGAGGAATGACACGACGCGCCATGACTTCTTCAACTTCATGGTCGTGTGTCTTGGTGATGAGTGTTGGAGCGCGTTGCGACTCTCTTCGTTGCTCATCATCCTTGTCTTCGTGGAAAGGCTTGAGTTGGCTCACATGAAAGACCGGATGGATCTCCAAGTGCGTCGGCAACTCAACCTTGTATGCCACCGCGCCAATCCTCTTCACGATGGGGAATGGCCCTTCATAGCGGCGAAGCAGTCCCTTGTGCACATTCTTGAGATGCTTGAAGCGATGAGGGTAGAACTTGATCATCACCATGTCTCCCTCTTCGAATTCCAAGTGCCGCCTCTTCTTATCCGCCCATTTCTTCATCTTCTTACTAGCGCGGGCTAAGTAAGACTTGGCCATCTCCATCTTCTCGTGCCAGCCTTTAGCGAACTTATAGGCTGCCGGACTGTTGCCTCTATACCCCGTTGCCACCGTCGTAGGTGTCAAAGGTTGCTGCCCCGTCGCCAACTCAAATGGACTCGTGTTGGTCGACTCGCTGCGGTGCAAGTTGTAGGAGAATTGTGCCGTATCCATCAACTTCACCCAATCTCGTTGGTTTGCACTTACGTAGTGTCGCAAGTACACTTCCAACAAGGCATTCACCCGCTCCGTCTGTCCGTCGCTTTGAGGATGAAATGCCGTCGAGAAGTTCAAATCTGAGCCCATGATCTTGAACAACTCTCGCCAAAATCTGCCCGTGAAGCGCCCATCTCTGTCGCTCACGATGTTGCTAGGAACGCCCCAATACTTGACCACGTTCTTGAAGAATAGTCGCGCCGCATCCTCTGCCGTCATGTCTTTTGGGCCGGGGACGAACACTCCATACTTCGAAAACCGGTCCACAACAACCATGATGCAACCGCATCCATCGACTTTGGGAAGTCCGATGATGAAGTCCATGCTTACACTCTCCCATGGTCGTTGAGGTGTGGGCAAGGGCTCTAGCAAGCCTGCCGGGCTTCTCTGCTCCATCTTGTCTTGTTGGCACACAAGACAAGTCTTCACATACATCTCCACGTCGTCTCTCATACGCGGCCAGAAGTATGCTTCTTCGATGAGCGCTTGCGTTCTCTCGATGCCGGGATGGCCCGCCCACTTGGAGTCATGGCACTCCTTCATGATCTCTTTCCTCAAGTTGGCCCACCTTGGCACGAACACTCGCTCTCCCTTGGTCATGATGAGCCCATCCTTCATCCAAAACCGTCGAGTCTTGCCTTGCTCGATGTACTCCGCTACGGTTTTGGCAAAGGGGTCATGGCCAAGGCCTTCAACGATCCGCTCCTTCAAAGGAAACATAGGCTGGCTGATGCTTGCGGCTGCACTCTTGCGGCTAAGAGCATCGGCAACGGAATTCGCCTTGCCTGGGTTGTATTCCATGACGAAGTCGAACTCGGCCAAAAAGTCTTGCCACCTCGCTTGCTTGGGGGTGAGCTTCTTCTGCGTCAGAAAGTAGCTCGTTGCCACGTTGTCCGTCTTCACTACGAACTTTGACCCCAACAAGTAGTGCCTCCATGTGCGCAAGCAATGCACCACGGCCGTCATCTCCTTCTCTTGAACGGTGTATCGCCTCTCCGTCTCGCTAAGCTTCCGACTCTCGAAGGCAATGGGATGCCCATCTTGCATCAACACTCCTCCAATCGCGAAGTCGGACGCATCGGTCTGCACTTCGTAGGCCAACGTCGGGTTGGGGAGCACGAGCACGGGCTCCTTCACCACTGCTTGCTTCAAGGCCTCGAATGCTTCTTGGCACCTTTCCGACCAATCCCACGCCTTGTTCTTCTTCAAGAGATCCGTCAAGGGTGCTGCAATGTTGGAGTAGCCCTTGATAAACCTCCGATAGTAGTTGGCAAGGCCGAGGAATGACCGCAACTCTGGCACCTTCGTCGGCGGCTCCCATTCTTGGATTGCCTGCACCTTCGCTCCATCCATCTTCAACTTGCCTCCACCAATGATGTGCCCCAAGAATGGAACCTCCATGGCGGCAAATGTGCACTTCTCCCTCTTGACGTACAACTCGTTGTCGCGAAGGACTTGGAAGACTTGGCGTAGATGCTCGGCATGCTCGTCGAGTGTTTTGCTATACACGACGATGTCATCCAAGTAGACCACGACAAACCGGTCCAAGAATGGCTCGAACACTTGATTCATCAAAGTGCAAAATGTGGCTGGTGCGTTGGTGAGACCGAATGGCATCACAAGAAACTCGTAAGAGCCATACCTCGTCACACAAGCTGTCTTTGGCTCATCTCCCTCTGCTATTCGCACTTGATAGTAGCCCGAGCGAAGATCAAGCTTGGTGAACCACATTGCATCTCCAAGCTGGTCGAACAGATCGCCAATGTTGGGAATCGGCCACTTGTTCTTCACCGTCAACTTGTTGATGGCTCGATAGTCGATGCACATGCGCAACGACCCTTCCTTCTTCTTTTGGAACAGCACCGGTGCTCCAAAAGGTGACTTCGATGGCCGCATGTAGCCTGCGTCCACCAAGTCCTTGAGCTGCCTCCGCAACTCTTCTAGCTCCGGTGGCGACATGCGGTATGGTGCTCGCGAAGGGGGCTTCGCTCCCGGCTCCAACTCGATCTTGTGGTCCACCTCTCTTCTTGGTGGCAGCTTCTTGGGCAACTCCGATGGCATCACGTCGTCGAACTCTTCGAGGACGCCTTCGATGATGGGAGTTGTGATTCCCGTTGAGCCTCCTTCTTCCTCCATTTTCAAGGACACAAGAAAGGTTGGTTCATTCTTCTTGAACCCCTTCAACACTTGCATGGCCGATAAAGCACTATGGGGGCCATCTTCTCTCAAGAGATGGATCGTGTGAAACTCCCCCTCCTTCTCCAAGCACATCGTGTTGGAGTTGGGCTTCAAGAGCACTCCCTCCTTGTCGAGGAAGTTGATGCCGAGGATGACTGGGTGATCGTCCATGGTGACGACGGAAAAGTCGATGAGACCTTCCCACTCGCCGAGCTTCACTGGCACGTTGTGAGCAACTCCATGGATTGGGATGGACTCCGAATTGATCGTCTTGAGCCTCCCTTGCCCCTTCTCGTAAGCAATACCCAGCCGGTTTGCCTCCTCGATGCGAAGGAAGTTGTCCGTGGCACCGGTATCCACCAAGGCTTTTGACTCGCCTTGCATGAATTGCGCCAGAACATAGCACCTCCCACGCTTGCTCTCCTTGACGTCGGTCTTCACCGCGCCAAGCTTGCGGATTGAGCCAATCTTGGCCTCCGCCGCCTTGGGCTCCTCTTCTTGAGCTTCCATGGCCGCCAATCTCGCCTTCCTTGGGCAATCCCGCACTCGATGTGGTCCGTCGCAAAGGAAGCAAGACATGGGTTTTGGCTCGTACTTACCCCCTTTGCTCGAACCACCTTGGTGTTGTTGAGCGCGAGTGCCCTCCTTGAAAGGCTTCTGCTGTTCTCCACCCTTGTTGGGCTTCGAACTCTTCTCTTTGCCGCTGCTCTCTTGCCTTTTGTACTCGACAAAAGACTCCGCCGTGGCCATGGCAGTTGCAAGGTCTTGCACTCCTCGACGTTGCATCTCCATCTTGGCCCATGGTTGCAGCCCATCAAGAAAGCCATGCATGGCCTCCTTGTCCGTGATGTCCGGGATCTCTAGAAGCAGCTCCGAGAATTCTTTCACATATTCTCGAACTCCACCCCTCTGGGTGAGTCTTCTCAACTTCGAACGGTCTTCAAACTCCACGTTCTCCGGGTAGAACTGCCTCTTGATTTCTCTCTTGAAATCTTCCCACGTTACCATCACACAAGTACCTCTTTCGACGTCCGCTTCACGTCGCCTCCACCACACCATTGCAACATCGACCAAGTATAGTGGAGCGGTACGAAGTTTTACCTCATCCTCTTGGATGCCGGATGCCTTGAAGTATTGCTCAAGACTCCAAAGGAAGTTCTCTAACTCCCTCGCGTTCCTTGAACCTCCGAAGTTCTTCGGTCTTGGAACATCAGCACGTGGGACGGATTGCACCGGGGCTGGTCCGCTAGCCATGGCTCTCTTCACGAGAGTGACCTCACTCTTGAGGTCTGCAATCTCCTCCTTCACGCCGACCAGCTCAGCCTGGACTTGCTCTTTCACAACTTCAAGGGCGTTGTTCATGGAGGCGGTGATGGTGTTGTTGATGAGGGCCACAAGCTCTTCCCGCATCCCATCGTGGTTGATCTCCAAGCTTGTCAACCGACCCGCCATTCCTTGAACATCGCCTTGGACTTGGGCGAAGTTACCTCCCAAATCCTCGATGGCGGTGATGTCTTCCGCCAACTTCACTTCCACTCGAGAGACTCGCCTCTCCAGTGCCGCCATAGGATCACGAGTGCTTGACTTGTCACCCTTTGGCTTGGGATGCTTGGTTGGATCCCTTCCGCGCCTCTCGTCGGCGGTAACGCCGCTGTCTGATCCCGACATTTTTGGTGAGGTTCTTCCTTTCCTTCTGGCTCTAGGTTCAACTTTGCTTGCACAAAGCCGAACCAGGCTCTGATACCACTTGTCACAACCTTACTCTCGATCGTGCGGCCCTAGCTCTCAAATCCGTTAGAGCGCTAGGCAGCCTTTCTCTCAACTCACTTAAAAGCAAAGAACAAGAACAAGACAGAGGAAGTGGGAGAACTCTCTAGTGTGTATTACTCTAAAAAATGATGGAATGAGTTACAAGTGAGGGAGATGGCTCCTTATATAGGCCTCTCCTCATACAAGGCATCAATGCCCCTCATAATGTCCCTCTACTACATCAATACACCCATTAAGTCCCCCCATTATGCACTCTATAAATACTACCATAATGTAGCTAATAAGTGCACCATTAAGCTCTCTATTAAGGTGGAGAATCCTAGGAGCATCTCTATGCTACTAGTCTTCCATGCATGACACATGTGCAGCCTTGTTGTCACCTTGTTGGCGCCATGTCATCGGCCACATGTGACAGTGACCAGGGGCCGAATAAAAAATATTTGCGGTTTGCGGTTTTGGACCGTAATCGCGCTGTTTTAGTTAGTCCGATTATGAATTGTGAGCCGCTAAATATTCAGATCATATATTAGATCGCAAGTATAATAGTGCAGTTTGACTCGATTGCAAAAGTAATTCGGTGTGGTTTGAATCGGTTTGACGACACCAATGTTTATTCCTAGCAGATTGAGTTAGACAAAATTATTCATCATAAAGTTACTCCCTTGATCCGCCCTCAAAGAGAACTAGTTTTTTGACCCTCGCTTCACAGCGGTGAGATTTATGTAATATACTTGCTTAACTAAAATATATGAAATAACTACCCTCCATTTTACGTAATGTATTTATAATTTAGTTTATGTAATGTATGGTCTAATAATAAAATTAAATTAGAAAAATTATCATATTTATTATGTAAAATTAACTTACCTTATGGAATAATATCAAATTAGAAAAGGTATCATATTCTACTAATATATTATGTAAAAGTTAACTTACCTTATGGAATCTTTTTGTAATGCAAATTGATGAGATATTGAATATCGTAGTTAATAATAAAGAAATTTTAATAAATAATTAGAGAATTAAATTAAGAAGAGTATCACATTCAATTATACTATTATGCAAAATATAACTAAGCTTCTAAAACTTTTGTGTAATGAAAATTGATGAGATGATCAACCTTAAAATGTCATTACAGTTTATATTACGAAAGACTTGCATAATAATTTTTAATTGATACATAAGAAACGATTATCCCTCGATAAGTTTTATGCAATGACTTAATCATTATGAAAGTCATTTCCTATTGTGTTTTTCTTAATTGATACATAAGAAATAACTATCTCTCCATAAGTTGTAATGTCTTTAACCCCTACAAAATTCACACCCTATTATGTTTTGTTTAATTCATACATAAAAAAATTAATGCTTAAAAAATGTCTCTCTCTCTCCGTATGTTTTACATAAGTCTTAATCATTACGAAAGTCACACCATATTATGTTTTGTTTAAGTTGATACATTAAAAATAACTATTACTCTATAAGTTTGATATAATATAATATACATGACTTTTTATAGCACGGTGTTACGTAAATATTTCGTAATGTGCGATCTAATAATAAAATAAAATTATAAAAAATAGTGCATTTTTTATACCACTACGTAGAAGACACCTTTATGTGTAACTTTTCATATGTTACGTGACTTTTTATAGCACGGTGATACGTAAATATTTTGTAATGTGCGGTCTAATAATAAAATCAAATTATAAAAAGTATAGTATTTTGTTAGACCACTATGTAGAAGACCCCCTTTATGTGTAATTTCTCATATGTTTGTGCATGCTACCAGGGGCGGACCTGTGTGTGGGCTAGGGGTGTCGTCCGACACTCCTTCGCCCGGAATTTTGTGAAAGACCTATATTTTTTTGGCATAAAAAATTTTAATACCAAATTTCCGACATCGCTCTAATAATTATAGACGAACCCATTCATCATACTAGAAATGATTTATTGTTATAAATGTATTCATCTTAATTTTTAATTATTCACAATAAGTAAAATAATTCTGGTTTAGTCTAAATAACCCATCACCATAAAATTCTACCCCACACACAAGCAGCAGTATGGACGAAAAACTCAGGAATTAGAATTCCATTTCCAATTCTATTTCATTATTCTATGTTTGTAAATCTAAGAAGGTTGGGAAATGAATTCCATTTTATCCAAATTATGGAAACTAAAATTCCTATCAAAGATGATCATGTGGGTGGCCCTAATAATTTTCACAATGTGACTGCTAAAAAAGGTGAGGATTTATTGAGACAAAAATAGATAAGCAAAAAAGAGAACATTGAATTCGTTTTCAAGCATCAGTTACTACAGTTAAGGCTCTTCTACATCAAGGATTGTCATTTCGTGGGCATGATGAAAGTGAGTCTTCAGAGAACAAAGAAAATTTTCTTCACGTTTTGGATGTTATTGCTAATGACTAATGAGAATAGGGAAGTGCGAAGTGTTGTGTTGGAAAATGCTCCAACGAATCATCAAATGACTTCTCCCAAGATTCAGAAGGATATTGTTCGTGCAATAACATCTCTAATAACTCGGGAGAGCTTTGATGGATTGCAGGGAATCGACGAGTTAGCTAGAAAATTGGTGGAGATCGAGAGAAAAGAATACTTTATATCTTTTAGTTTTCTTGCTTCTGAAGTTGGTATTGACTTTACATGTTGCAACTGCAAGCTGTGAAAGAGCATTTTCAGCTATGAAGATCATCAAGAACGATCTTTGGAATCGGTTGAATGACCAATTTATGAATGATTGTTTATTTGTAGGAAAATTTCTGATTATTTTTATTTAATTTTTTTTTTTTTGACGACACCCCTCTTCGACAATTCTGGGTCCGCCACTGCATGCTACCCTTGTAGCTAATAATTTGGATTAAAAAAACTACAATAAATGTAATGAACAATATTTGGCGAAAGAATTGAGGGGTGGGAGTTTTTTTCGTAAGTAACAGTAACATTGACTTGTGCTTTTAATTAATTGATTGATTGATTGATTGTGTGGTTCTTTCCGCTTCCGCTCATCACTCTTCCATCGAAGATGAGTTTGTGCTAGATTCGATTGACAAACAAGTAAACCCCAACAACTCTGCATAGCTTTACGGCCCAACAACAATTACTCTCACCGGCCCAACATGAATAGCGTTATGGGCCAACACACTTTATATGTATCTCATAATCTTTACTTGTATTCCCATGAACAGAGGAAAAGTAATAAAAAAATGACATTTCATACCCACCAATTGCGACTTGCGAGTTTCCTTTTCTCTATAAGTCTTAGGGGTCACATACTTATTGTAATAGAATCAGCGAACAACTGACAACCAAAGCTTCAATCTAAAGTATCAAATTTGTAAAAACCCAAAAATCAACATAGATATTTTATTCTCAAATAATCCGTAAAATATTTACTTTTTTCATATAAACATGTATGATCTGAACGTCCATCTTCGATATGAATTAAAACAAGAGAACTAATCAAACTTGCATGCTGATAATTTAGATATTTCAGCTATTCTGCCGTTTGTGTTTTTCCCCCCATTTTACAGGTGAATCTGCTCAGAAGGGTGTATCCTTATCTTGCTTTCTTTGTCGACTTATTCTGTGTTATCATTATCTTGCTTTCTATGTCTTGTCTCTCAACACTATGTTGCTTTGCATCCTATGTCTTTATTACATTGGGTTGTGAAGCTCCTCAAAGGGTATATCCTTATTTTACTTGAGTATGTTTATTCTGTATTATCAATTTCTATGACAAGACTGTTCAGAACGGTCCATATTGTGGCTTGAAAGGCTCTTGAATCAATAGTTCGTTTAATAACGACTACCGTATTTCTATATATTATCTGTAACTTATGCCTACGTATATCTATTAAAAAAAAAATCCGAACATGTGTAAGTGAAGGAGAGATGTGAAGGCTCATGGGTCCTCCGTTTCCTTCCATCAACCTAATCATAGAAACTTTATAGAACAGAACATGAATAATGCCTGTCGCCATGAGAAAACAGAGCTTTCCAGTTATCACCATCCATGCAATTTGGAGGGGGGCCCGCTTAATGTCGCCAACCACCAACCATTACCAACTCCATCCAAACGGTGCTTCACGCGCAGCTGTATTGAATTGGACCCCGTGTGGATCCCACTCTACTCTTCTTTGGTGTTCCGCAATGATCGTAGCACTGTATCAAAAGTTATACCAAAAAAGTTAGCGATACAATATTACATATTAAAATTGTGATTAAACTGTGATTCAACAGTTTCGCACGGATAAAATTGTTTGTCGATTAAACTGCTATTACGTTATTTTTTTATTGAACAGATGGATACGATAGAATTTCTAAAGTATTGATTGTTTTGCCCGAGTAAAAGACGCGAGTGACAGACAGACAGACAGACAGAGTCCACCGACTGCAATCACATGGGGGCGCCCACCGTTCCGTTAAACAAGGAAATTTTTGTGACCAAACAACCGCCACTGGATATGATTCCCTTTCCTAGTACAGTGTCAGCAAGACAATTATTTTGGCCTGGCTACTGGACTGCTGGACTTAATTATTCCAGACAATTCATTATTTATTTGGAAAAAAAAACAATTTGACTTCGTCTTAATTTGAGAATAGCGGTGCTATCTAAACAATGGTGATGAAAAATTGCTCATTGACTCACTAGTAGCAATTACCGTAGAGTCTCAAAAGTGAGTAATTTGACAATTTTATTAATTTATTGAAGTGGACAATAAGTAAACTTGTCAGACAGACAGACGAACAAAACTCGGTCCTCTACCGTCTACCGCAACTCTGAATTCTAGCATCTTACAACCCAGAAAACCAATCGTGATTCGTGACTAAGAACCCAGCTGCAAATTTATATCATTGGTACCATGCGTTAATAGGGTATTTCATGTCTTGAAGACAATGAGAGTTTTTTTTTTTTTTGGTTGAAACAATGAGAGTTTTTAAGAAGTCTAGTCCAACAAATTTATTTGGATAAGAAAATGGAATGTATGATACATTAGTGGATGTATTCACGAATACCAAAGTTCATTAACTTGAGTATCTCACAAGTTATAAAAAAAGCCTATATATAACTCGTGTTGAGGAGAATGCACAATAGAAAGCAAAAGCAATAGAGAAGTTTATTCTCTTGGGTACATGCATAAAGTATTGGTGTTTTTTTTTTTTTATCTACAAGAAGTGAGATCTTGTGAGACCTTTGAGTGTTATGATTCACTTGTACTTTCATATTTTTGTAGTAAGGTTCCAGCGTGGTATACAATTGGTTTACGTACTAATGAAGATCTTTATAGCGGGGCTCTTTTTCTATTATTTCTTTCCGCCATATCGCTACTAGCGGGCTGTTGACACCTAAAATTAATTTGGCCCGAATTAAATGCCGCATTAATTAGTCTCGGCATTTAATTCTATACCGCGGGTAAAAAACGATGTCGTTTGGAGTCGAGCGGCACCGCGGAGAGTTAAAACGGTACCGCAAGGAGGCTCAGCGGTACCTCGATATTAGAAACGGCACCGTTTACCGGGAAACAAGATGTGGGCCGCGCGTTTGGTATTGGTGTTGGAAAATGAGTTTTATTATTATTATTATTATTATTATTATTATTATTATTCCTTGTGGGAAGGGGAGAAGCGGTACCGCATGGAGACAAGCGGCACCGCGGAGAGTTAAAACGATACCGCAAGGAGGCTCAGCGGAACCGCGGCACTGGAAACGACACCGTTTACCGGGAGGCAAGATGTGGGCCGCGCGTTTGGTATTGGTGTTGGAAAAGGAGTTTTGATTATTATTATTATTAATTAATATTTTTATTCCTTGTTGGAAGGGGAAAATCGGTACCGCATGGAGATAAGCGGTATCGCGGAGAGTTAAAACGGTACCGCGGATTTAAAAACGATGCCGCGAGAGCCTGGTAAGCGGTACCGATTAATTAAAAATCATATCGGGTAAGTGACCAAAATTCACCCAGCCCAGTGCGAGCGCCGACTGGCGGCGGCTCCATGGATTAATATTTTTTGGCTATATCAGCGGTGTCGTTTAATTTAAAACGGAACCGCGAGAAAGCCCAACGGTACCGTTATACTAGCAAACCACAGTGTTTAATAATAAACAGTGTCGCGGAAGAAAAAACAAACGGAGCTGGTTGGGGAAGAAAACGACACCGCAAGGCTGGAAGCGGAGTCGTTTAATATTAAAACGACGCCGCTTAAGGCATCAACAACGCCGCGATATTACTAAGCGAGGCGTTCGAGACCATACCACAGCGGGTTGGATTTTGGCGAGGCCTGGCAAGACCAATGGCACTGCAAGACGAGAACAACGGTACCGTTTGGTTGAAAAAAACAATGTCGCGGAATGGCAAACGACATTGTTTGTCAGCATCGATTAGTGAAAAGCGATGCCGCGGAAAGGTAAAACGACACCGCGGCAGTGGATAAGAGTTCCGCCAAAGGCGGCCCGCCAAGCCCAACGACAGCGCAAGACTGGAAAACGACGTTATATGATGGGCTAAAGGTGTTGTTGGTCAAACCGGG
Organism: Linum tenue; assembly: GCA_946122785.1. Lineage (NCBI taxonomy): Eukaryota > Viridiplantae > Streptophyta > Magnoliopsida > Malpighiales > Linaceae > Linum > Linum tenue. The sequence goes on along the minus strand of CAMGYJ010000006.1, from coordinate 15,188,550 downwards.
TCGAGGCAATTGAGTTGTGATTATAAAACGGCATCGATTAGTGAAAGGTGATGCCGCGGTATTGGTGAAACGACATCGTTACATGGACAAGGTTGTAGAATTTGGCTCAACGTCGTTTCGCCAAGTTTCTGCAAACAGGAGCGGTTTCGATGGCACGTGATTATCACGCAACAAGGAGGAAGTTACCTACACGGTTGACGGGAATGAAGACGTGGGAGACAAAGGCGCGAAGGCGGTTACCACGACTACGGGCAGAAGATTACAGTATAAAGATCGGGAAGAGAGAGAAGCTCGAGACACCAAAATCAAATCTCAAACTGCACCGTCGCAGATTTATCTTTTCTCTCTAGTTTCGTAGAACCGCTCTGTCAAAGAACTAGTTTGCAGAGTCGTAGACTGTAGCTTGTAGTCGTAGTCGCGGAGCTCTCCAGAGGAACCTCCATAGGAGTAGAGGTAACGCAACTTAGAAACACTCCTGGTTCGTTTTTCTGGTTATTCGCCGAACACCCTCGTTCGAACGTAATTTGGAGAGGTGGTGAATCGAATAACGGTTGTTCTGGTTAGAGGTCAAAGGTGTATCGATCAAATCAACATCGCCAACGCCGGCGGTGGATATTTGACGGTCGTCTTGGTTTCTGTGTAATCGATCAAATCAACGGCGCCGACATTCGGCGGCGGATATTTGACGATTTTGCTGATTTTGTGTTTGTGCTTACTTGAATACAGTGCGCATTGAACACGCAAGTTTCGCCAACGAAACAAATTGGCACACCCGGTGGGACCCGTGTGTTCGAATGGCTCCGCGACGAAGGAATCAGGAAGGGGAAGTTCCGCCCGGATTCGTGGAGGAACATGTGGCCAACATTGAAGGAGGCCAAGGAATCGGTGCTGAAGACATCGGCGGGTCCGAGAATCCGCCGTCCACAGCTGGGCCGACTGAGGATTTGTCAATCCGCCATTTCATGGAGGAAAACTGTCGCATGTTTGCTAGCCTCAACAATGAGTTCGCAGGCTTCAAAGGCGAGTTTGCAAGCTTCAAAGGCGAGGTAAATCAACGTTTTGACGCTTTAACTGCACGACATGATTCTCTTGAGTCTCGTGTTGATAGGCGTTTAGGCCAACTCTTTGAAGTTGTGACTATAAACAGACATGATTTTGATGTTTTCGTGGATAAAAATCTACGTGATATGAATGAAATCAGGGAGCTCTTGGGTAGACCTGTAATGCAACCTAGGGATTTGCCGCTAAACGGTGAAAACAATCTAAACAGCGAAACTGGTTTCCCAAACAATGGTGCTCGAATTAGTCCGCCAAGACAAGGAGTTCCGCCGACACCGGTGGTGAACCCACCAATTCCGCGAGTTAATCTGGGCGAGACTAGCACTACCGCTAACACTCGGGTTGAACCACCGCCGTTTCACAGTGGGGGTCCACAAAATATCCCGGAGGCCAGACCCTATGTGGCTCCGATGAGCGGTGGTGTTGGTGGAGGAACGATCAACAATGATCATGTTCCGCCACGCGGCTACCCGCAAAACGTGCCTCCTCCTCCAAACGGGCTTGGCATGGATCCTAGTGGATTTGTACCACAAGGGGGGCAACTTGGGGGGCAAGACGTTAATGCGATTCGAGATCAAGTAGCACAGATGCTGGCGGATCAGTTTGGTTTAGGGATTAGACCAACGATGCCGCCGGTGTATCGAAAACCATATCCGGATTGGGTTGATAGATACTACCCTTTTCCACGTGGTTTTCGCGTGCCTGATTTCGTCACCTTCAGCGGGACTGGGGATCAGTCCACCGTCGAGCATGTTGGACGATTCACAGTTCAGTGTGGTGATGTGAGTGATTTCTTGAAGTTGCGTTTGTTTGGCAACTCATTGACCGGTCCCGCATTCGCGTGGTACGTCAATTTGCCATCGAACTCGGTTCAAACTTGGCAGCAAATGGAACAAATGTTCCATGCCCAGTTCTACCGGTCTGAGCCAGAAGTAACAATGGCAGACTTGGCACGAATGCGCCAACAGCCAGGAGAAACAGTGGAACACTTCTTAACTAACTTTAAAAATGCAATGAATCGCTTTTTTGTGAACTTGACAGAACGCGAGCTTGTTAAACTGGCCCAGGGTGGATTGAATTTTGAACTTCGTAAAAAGTTTCAAGATAGGGAGTTTTCTGATTTGTTTCAATTAATGTCCTGCGCTGTTAGATACGAATCTCTTCTCCATGAAGAAGAACATAAGAGAAGTGGCTCTCGCGGACAATATTTTCCTAATTTTGAAAACTATGGTGTGAATAATTTCGGCAGCGATGTTGACGAGGTTGAAGTTGATTTGGCCGAGATTGTGCAGGGGAAGCCATATGTGTGTGCTTCTCTAGCCAAGGCCGATTGGGAACCACAAGGTGGAAAGCCCAATCGTGCTCCGATTCACACTAGGAAATATTTCTTTGATGTTTCGAAATCAGAGTTGATTTTTGACCAGCTTTACAAAGATGGTCAAATTAAGTTAATTGAGGGGCATACTATCCCGCCAGCTGAAAAATTAAAAGGGAAACGCTACTGTAAGTGGCACAACAATGTGTCTCACTCAACTAATACGTGTGTAGTGTTTCGAAACGTGGTACAGGATGCTATTGAAAAAGGTCGGTTCAAGGTACCGGAGCCGAGGAAGGAGGCCATGATTGTTGACACTGACCCGTTTCCCAACGGCGTGGGCGTCAATATGGTCAACGTTGTGGGGGGCAACATTGTCGAAGCTCTTTTGTACCACAAAGTCCCGGGTCCTCAAAAAATTAGAAGTATGGAAGGGGGACCATGCAACGTCGCAGTTTCAAGCACAAAGGTGTTGGGTAAGGCGTGCTTGAACTCGTTGTCTGATATTGTGAGACCATCAATGCTTGCATTAGGTGGTCCACCAAAATTTGAGTAAGCCACCTCAAGAGAGGGTGGAGAAGGCCGAAATCACGGCCTTGCTAGAGGGGTTGCCGATCAACGGCGAGGATGCGAGTAACAAGTTGGGAGAGGAAGCAGTGGTGTTGTCTGCGACATTGGGGAAGAAACCAACCTTGACGCGAAGGAGGAGCCACATTCAAGTTTCGTAGTGCCATTTTGCAGGAGTCTGACAGGTACGGGTTAACTCTGCTTCTGAATGGCTTCAAAGTTTGTTTTACGTGTGCATGTCATGAAATATTGCATGGATATGTTGCAATCATGTTGTTTAGCCAATTTATTGCTTTTTATTTTAGATTCGTCGAGTGAATGAGCTACGTAGATGCCATCGGCATTGCATTAACATAATCAAGGCCGTTGGTGTATGGTTGTGTTGGCTAAATGGTTTGTTTTCTTTAGGCCGGAGTTGTTAAATATGGTCGGCCGGTTGCTATGTTGTCGAGATAGTCAAAGTTTAAACATGGCTTTAATTTTTATTTTCGTTGATAATTGTTGATAAGGGAAGAATGACCAAACATGGTCGTTTTGGCCTAAGCCATGTAGCATAGGTGTCATTTTATATTTTTCCTTCTTTACTTCTTAACGCTGTTGTTGGGGGGCACGGCGCTACAGATGCAAAAGGAGTATTGTACTTGGCCAAAAAATGTTGTCGGGACAATACTGTTAAAAAATCGAAGTTGCTTTATAAGAACTAGCCTTACGACCATTTGGAGGAAGTAACACTATTGCGGTAAAGAATGACCAATCATGGAGAAATTCTCTTGCCCGGAAAGTCATGCTTGGTTGGGGTCTGGTGTTTTTTGTGAGTAGAATAACTTAAAACCAAACCGGACTCGTTGATGGATTCGCGATGGTGACGTAAGTTTGGTTTTGGCTTAATCTACATTCTACGGCGCAAAGCGGTGCAACGACATTGTTTTATTTTCTTTTCAGACGATGTTGTTCGGGTTGTTGTGAAAGTAAAAGGAGCGGCAAGATTGCAAGTCTGTAAAAAAAAAAATTATTTGCGCGACCGATTTGGTTCAAACAGTATTGCGGAACTGAAAGGAGGGCCGATTAACATGTGTGTTGGCCCTTCCCTCCGAGCAACGGTATTACAAAAAATAAATAAAAGCCACAAAGAAAAAAAGCATCGTTGGTGGAGAAAGAAGAAGGGAATCAAAGCTGTTTTGCAAAATAATCTAGCATGGAGCAAAAACAGCATTGTTGGGTAGATTTGGCCTAAGAAGCACCGTTGAGAGAGAGAGAAAAATCAGAGCGGTTTGGGAGGAAAACAGCGCGGGACCGAACTCTCCTTGTTGGAGAAGGAAGAGGATGCGGCCAAGATAGAGCGTTGCATTTATGTGAAAAGCCAACAACGCTGCCGAGTTGATGGATCCAGCGGTGGGTTGTTATGGCCAAAAAGTCGTGTTTCTAATACTACTCTGCAGGTTTGAGGAATATTTTAAAACATTGCTGCGGTGGACGAAAAAAAAAAGTTGTGATTTTTATTTAGAAACCAACGAGAGCTACCAATCAAGGAGCGATGTTGTAGGCTCGCAGCGTTGCCATTCTCATGATTCCATCTCCACCTCGCTAAAGGTATAAAGCAAATAAACAATGGTGTTTTATTTTTATTATTGCAATTCACTAATGCTTTTGGGCTAGTGATGTTGGATGGCTCATTTTGGCCATGGAAGGTTCAGAAATTTGTGGACAATTTAAAAAAATGATTTTAGGTGTTTAGAACTATGTCAACAATTTGGTTCATAATTATTATAAACCAAATTGTGGGGGGCATTTGTTGACACCTAAAATTAATTTGGCCTGAATTAAATGCCGCATTAATTAGTCTCGGCATTTAATTCGATACAGCGGGTAAAAAACGGTGTCGTTTGGAGTCGAGCGGCACCGCAGAGAGTTAAAACGGTACCGCAAGGAGGCTCAGCGGTACCGCGATACTAGAAACGGCACCGTTTACCAGGAAACAAGATGTGGGCCGCGCGTTTGGTATTGGTGTTGGAAAAGGAGTTTTATTATTATTATTATTATTATTATTCCTTGTGGGAAGGGGAGAAGCGGTACCGCATGGAGACAAGCGGCACCGCGGAGAGTTAAAACGGTACCGCAAGGAGGCTCAGCGGAACCGCGAAACTGGAAACGACACCGTTTACCGGGAGGCAAGATGTGGGCCGCGCGTTTGGTATTGGTGTTGGAAAAGGAGTTTTGATTATTATTAATTAATATTTTTATTCCTTGTTGGAAGGGGAAAATCGGTACCGCATGGAGATAAGCGGTATCGCGGAGAGTTAAAACGGTACCTTGGATTTAAAAACGATGCCGCGAGAGCCTGGTAAGCGGTACCGATTAATTAAAAATCATATCGGGTAAGTGACCAAAATTCACCCAGCCCAGTGCGAGGCCGACTGGCGGCGGCTCCATGGATTAATATTTTTTGGCTATATCAGCGGTGTCGTTTAATTTAAAACGGAACCGCGAGAAAGCCCAACGGTACCGTTATACTAGCAAACCACAGTGTTTAATAATAAACAGTGTCGCGGAAGAAAAAACAAACGGAGCTGGTTGGGGAAGAAAACGACACCGCAAGGCTGGAAGCGGAGTCGTTTAATATTAAAACGACGCCGCTTAAGGCATCAACAACGCCGCGATATTACTAAGCGAGGCGTTCGAGACCATACCACAGCGGGTTGGATTTTGGCGAGGCCTGGCAAGACCAACAGCACTGCAAGACGAGAACAACTGTACCGTTTGGTTGAAAAAAACAATGTCGCGGAATGGCAAACGACATTGTTTGTCAGCATCGATTAGTGAAAAGCGATGCCGCGGAAAGGTAAAACGACACCGCGGCAGTGGATAAGAGTTCCGCCGAAGGCGGCCCGCCAAGCCCAACGACAGCGCAAGACTGGAAAACGACGTTATATGATGGGCTAACGGTGTTGTTGGTCAAACCGGGTCGAGGCAATTGAGTTGTGATTATAAAACGGCATCGATTAGTGAAAGGTGATGCCGCGGTATTGGTCAAACGACATCGTTACATGGACAAGGTTGTAGAATTTGGCTCAACGTCGTTTCGCCAAGTTTCTGCAAACAGGAGCGGTTTTGATGGCAAGTGATTATCACGCAACAAGGAGGAAGTTACCTGCACGGTTAACGGGAATGAAGACGTGGGAGACAAAGGCGCGAAGGCGGTTACCACGACTACGGGCAGAAGATTACAGTATAAAGACCGGGAAGAGAGAGAAGCTCGAGACGGCAAAATCAAATCTCAAACTGCACCGTCGCAGATTTATCTTTTCTCTCTAGTTTCGTAGAACCGCTCTGTCAAAGAACTAGTTTGCAGAGTCGTAGACTGTAGCTTGTAGTCGTAGTCGCGGAGCTCTCCAGAGGAACCTCCATAGGAGTAGAGGTAACGCAACTTAGAAACACTCCTGGTTCGTTTTCCTGGTTATTCGCCGAACACCCTCGTTCGAACGTAATTTGGAGAGGTGGTGAACCGAATAACGGTTGTTCTGGTTAGAGGTCAAAGGTGTATCGATCAAATCAACATCGCCGACGCCGGCGGTGGATATTTGACGGTCGTCTTGGTTTCTGTGTAATCGATCAAATCAACGGCGGCGACATTCGGCGGTGGATATTTGACGATTTCGCTGATTTTGTGTTTGTGCTTACTTGAATACAGTGCGCATTGAACACGCGAGTTTCGCCAACGAAACACATGGGCAAAGCTTGGATCTTGATCTTTATATACTATCCCTTTTTTATAGTGAATTTTATAGTTTGTTTTTCTCGTAGTTTGTCTCTATAATTGAGGGGTTTTCACGTAAATCATGTCTCATTTATCTTTTTTTACCTTTTTGTGCCTTTGCTAGGGGCGACTTATTGACTTTTAAGTATCTATTAGGTGGCGATGTCGCGCCTTGTCGCGGAGCGGGGATGGCCTATTGACATGTATTATGTGGCTCGTTATGATGTTTTTTTTTATTATTATTTGCCTAAAATTATTTTTTAGCAGTTTTGTTAGTAATATATGGGGTTGGAAGTTCATAGATGGGTTTGGGTAAGGTATGAATATTTACTTTCATAATTTAAATTTTATGAGTTGGGTATGGATACCCTATCTGTAGAACTTCAAAAGTTTAGTTACCAAAATGTAATACACAAAAATTTTAGGTGCTAAAATGTGATGTTCCATTAACAGATTGAGGACTTATATGCTAAAATAATAAATTTAGGTTATAAATTTAAAGATTTATTAAGTTTCAGTACCGAACTGTAATTTTCATAGTTGAGGCTTAATTCCTTTGATAATGATATTTTTAAGATGATAATTATTTATCTTTTTATAAAAAAATAGAAACTATTTATTTTATATGTGTAGATACATAGCCAAACATTCCAAGTATAATTGTTGAAAATTTCAGCACGGGTGAAAAAGAAAACCTCTAGAGAGAAGCAAAAGGAATACAAACTGGAACTCGCTTAAAATTTCACGCCTTCAAATCCCATAGTGGAAACTGAAAAATGGCAAATTTATAATAAGTAATAACCATATATATTTATTTTTATTGGACTCGACATTGACATGAAAAAGTTAGTGGTTCATGGTACAAATATTAATTCTCTAGACTATTGGTGAGTTGTGTATGGAGCCGTTCATACTTGTGATTATAATATATAAAAATAGTATACTAATTAGGGTTAGACAAAGAAGGCAAAGAAAGAAATAAGGAAAGGGTTATGGAAGACGAGTGAAAAATGAAATGAAAAGGAAGTACATGATGGAATGTTTTGATAAATTCTTTTAGTTGGTCGTCAATACAACAGTTAACCCTTTCCACCGTAGCAATTTATTGACACTTGCTTATGTAGATGTCGCATATTTAGTTACATGTAGTTAGTAGAAGTTTGTTTAGTACCTCGTAAATATACTAAATGAGTTTATTAGTTCGCTCTTGCAATATTTTAGAGTCATCTTTCTTTTATCATTTATTAATGTTTCACGTTTAAGCAAATATAAAATGGTTGAATCTTCTCCTACAATTGAGTGGTACAACATCTTGTATTGTACATACTAAATTTATACTTTTATGTTATGGTGGATTGGATTCATGGATTGGTTCAAAAGATTGATGGATTCGATTCATGGATTCAATATGTAAATTTAAAAAATCATAGGTATGAAAATCTCATAAAATTTAGATACCAAAATATACTTGTTCAATAATTTTAAATTAAAATTAAATTTGAGGTATCAAAATATAAAATGTACATTATAGTGACTAAGTTGTGATTTAATTAATTTTGGGGTATTAGGTACGAAAATCTCATAAAATTTAGATACCAAATATAATTGTTCAATGACTTTTTACATTAAAATTAATTAGGGTATCAAAATGTAAAATTTATATTATAGTGACTAAGTTGTAATTTAATTAAATTTGGGGTATTAGATACGAAAATCTCATAAAATTTAGATACTAAACATAATTATTCAATAATTTTATATTAAAATTAAATCTGGGTATCTAAATGTAAATTGTACATTATAGTGACTAAGTTGTGATTTAATTAAATTTGGGGTATCAAAATTTAAATAGTTATGCAACAGTAACTCAACTTCATGTTTATATATAGTAATTTTAATTTCTCTTCATTCATGACCAATTATATGCTTCTCCTAAGTTAAGGGTGGGCTTCATGGCAAGAATCTGGGTCTTGACACACTAAAAGCATCATCAAGCCTCATTAAAAAATTCAAATAAACACTCACCTTCCTTATCTTCTCGATGGCAGTGCTTAACATCACAAGTGCATCCTCTACACGTACACTCCAGAGACGGAGCTAGAGACCCAATCTCGTCCCATAAACCCCTGAGCTTGGTGTCGAATGAGGCAACCGTCGTTTTCTCTTATTGTAAGAGACTAATCATGCGCTTGAGCTCGTACATACGAGGCGCACTCCCATGTCCGAACCTCGACCGGAGATCCACCCATATGTCTCGCGATGTCTTGGCAAAACGTACGCTACTGCGTATGTGCTTTGTCATGGCGGTCTTCAACCATCCTTTAACCATCGCATCACATTGTTTTCAAAGATCATAATCTTCTCCTCCTGAGGTCGACACATCAATTGTACCATCGACGAAACCAATCTTGTTCTTGGCAATAAGAGAATCAGTGATATCCCCTACCCATTCTCCATAATTAACTTCTGTAAGAAGTTCCCCAACAAACAACTGGCTAGGGTTATCTGATTGGTGAATGGTAAAAGGAGAAGGATGAACGGCGACGACGAACGGCGGCAGCGCCGCCAAGAGAACCACCGCTGCCGGTAGTAGAATTGACCGAACAAGAACACAACTCTGATACCATGTAAAATTCCACGAGATTGGCTAAAGAACAAAAACACAAAACACCGGATTTACGAGATTTCCCCATTCATGAATGAACGAGACTAGTCCACGGTGAACGTGAGTTCTCGACTGTTCTTTTATTATATGATTAGGTTTTCTTAGAGCATTTTGGCGCATAAGCCATCTCTTAAATAACCTAAGCTAGCCGATCCCTATCAACACTTAACATGGGATGACAAAATTACAATGAGATTCCCAAACCTAGTAAAAATAACAAATAACTCTGTCTAGGAATCCCAATAATTTCATTAGGAATTGATGATTTTTTAACAATATCTTCTAAGAAATGACTAGTTCACGATGCTAAACAATAAAGTTTGATTTCTCTGATAAGGACGGCGACTTTCCGATTTCTCTGAGATGGAGCTGCTGTTGGCTTGAACCTGGGTGGGAGTGGGTATTTCTGTCGGGCTGGTTTTTATCTTGTTTATTCATTATTGTTTCGTCCCGTGTTTTCCTTTTTACTAGGAGCAGGAGTCGTCTGGTGAGCTTAGTTCCTGGGTTGTCGTTCCTCTTTGCGCCTCTGCTTTCGTTCTTTAGATTCTTTCTCAGCCCTTTCTGTTTTTGTACTTTGGTTGGCACCTCTGGTGCCCTTTGTTTTTTCAGACTTCCCCCTTATTATTAATTCAATTCTCACCTTCATCAAAAAAAAAAAACAATAAAGTTTGATTTAAAAAAAACACCATCATAATGAAAATGTACACGCGATAGAAAAATTACACAAGTCCATTATGAAAGCAAAAACGGGGTTGAAAAGGAAACTCGACAACAAATAACTCCATCCAATGAGATTACCAGCTAGCAGCGCCACAAATAAAAGATCAACATGATATCATCATTTTAATTAAAGAGAAAGCAAGACATTAATCATCCGCGATTATGGGGAGTTAAGTTCTTTTATTTGTGTCAAAAAATGAATGAAGCACTGTTTCATTGTTTAACATTTTTCTTCCGTTGACAGCATCACGACAGGAATCTAATCTCGATTATTGAACACTAAAAACCTAATTTCAATACAATTTCATTTGTTTTCTTCTGTGACGTACCTGTATGGTATATTAGTAGTCACCTGTGAACAATCATGGCAATTAGATGTCAATGAATATGTGAATGTTGATTAAGTTCTGTTCGAGTGGAAGATCCTAAATTTATTAAGTTCTTTATTCGACCGAAACATTCTAAATTTAAATGACCGGATCTTCATATGATGGATCCCGTATACCGTATTCAAATTACCTTAAAAATTTACATATAATTTTCTTCGAAAAATACCTTATTTGATTTTGAATAAGCACAACCGCTCTTTAAAATTAGTCAATGTGGTATCAAGTGATTTTTTTAGTGGTAACCATAGTAAAGTGTATTAGTTTATTGTTTAGTTGATTAGATGTTGAGCCAATCAATGTGAGTTGAACATTAGTTATTTTTCCATTTTGATTCACGTTGTTAAAACAAAACAACCATAACTTTTAAGTTGAAAAAGGAATTGCAGACGAACTTGAAACATGAGAATTTCAAGCTCAACGTTGTGATTCATTAGTGGCAGAGTTAGAAATTGAAAGTCGTTTTCACAAACAACCATGATATATTTGTATATTATGAAAGAAGTGTAAGATGAAAGATTCAGTGATCACCATTTTGAAAAGAATTTTTTTTTTTTGTAACCTTGGATTTGTTCACTTTGATAAGTAAGTTATTATGTTTCTTTATCTGGGAGAAAATCCCGCGGGAAAAGGCAAACAAACTAACAATATTGTTTTCATTTTTTACTTGAACTTAACAGTACTTGTTTACTCCGGTCCTTTTCTTCGCATGATTAGTTGGACTTTCCGAAAGAAAGAAAGCAAGAATAACGAAAAGATGCTCAAAGAAAGTGGAACCAAATAACTTTGATTCGAAGCCACAACAACAACAATAATTCATTCATGGCCGAAAAACGCGTAAATTGAGCCGTAATTGCGATCTCCTTTCATCTTTAGTAAAGATGTAATTGCGACCTAAAATGATCACCATCCATCATTTTCAGCACTAAAATATAAGAAAATGGTCTCTCGAAAGGATAAATTTGGTTTAAACATTCCTCATTCGGCGCACCAACCCAGTTAAGTAAAGACGCTCTGTTCTCTACTTATTTAAGTCCCTTCATAGGCTCTCACAGCTCCCAAATCAACCCTTCTTGGATAATAGGCCCTTTTACGGCCAAACTTTTCCTGGAAACTCTGGGTATCTTCCTGTCCTAGATAAAGCTTCCATTTTGAGAGTAATTTTTTTACTGGTTTTGGTCCTTTTGAAGCTGACTTGTGCTTCTTTTGGGTTCCAGTGGGGAAAGCTGTTGTTTTTTGCTGCAGATCCAAAATGGGGAAGCCTGTTTTGCTCCACTCGTTACTACTCTCTGGGCTTCTTCTGCTGGCTGTTTTGGATGTTTCCTTGGTGAATGCAGACGACCCATATCGTTTCTACACTTGGACTGTCACTTATGGCACCATTTCTCCTCTTGGAGCTCCTCAACAGGTTGGTGATTTTGGCTTTACTTCTAGGTTCGAGCTCATTTTGTGATTCTACGAAATGGGTTTGGTTCCATGTCTCTGAAAGTTTCCGTCTTTTGTTCTTCCGTGTTATCCCCTCTCAGGTGATTCTCATCAATGGGCAATTCCCTGGTCCTCAACTGGATGTGGTGACTAATGACAACCTTGTCCTCAACCTCATCAACAAGCTTGATGTGCCTTTCCTTTTGACCTGGTAAGACTTTGATTTGCAACCTTCGCTAAAGATGGATACGATTATATGCTTTTGGGTGATTGTTTTGGGATGATAGATTTTGTGCAATTTTTCTAGGAATGGGATTAAGCAAAGGAAGAATTCATGGCAAGATGGAGTTCTGGGAACAAACTGCCCAATCCCACCTGGCTCCAACTACACTTACAATTTCCAACCAAAAGATCAGATTGGGTCTTTCACTTATTTCCCGTCCACTGGTTTCCACAGAGCTGCTGGTGGTTATGGAGCCATTAATGTGTACCAGAGGCCCAGAATCCCTGTGCCTTATGCAACTCCAGATGGAGATTTCACTCTATTGGTTGGTGACTGGTACAAGACTGGCCACAAGGTGAGCAGGATTGTTCTTTGTAACTTTTATTTCGGTTGTTCTTTCGATGTTCAGTCAAGAGAGTCTTCAAGATGGGTCAACTGTGCTTATGGTTTGAGTCCAAGAAAGGTCATACATAAGTTGACAAATGAAATGAGTGTTCAACTGAATCAAATGCCTGAAACTGTCTATTATGTCGAACAAGCTCTTAAGAATATTGAAGGAGGCTGTCTTGAATGTTTTCTCTTGTGTTTCTTGTTTGTACAATGTTCTCTAATAATTATATTGGATGGTTTGACTGTTAGCTTAGAACATTGTACATTATGATCCTTTTTTGTGTAACAGGCATTACAGGCTTCTCTGGATTCAGGCAAGTCTCTACCGTTTCCAGATGGTGTCCTTATCAATGGCCATACCCAAGCCACCTTCAGTGGTGATCAAGGTAACTCCCCTGCCACTGCAGTCCTTGTAAAGATTCATATAGTTCTTTCAAGCCACTCACTAATTTTATTCTTTTGTCATATTCTCGCTTTGTCTACAGGAAAAACCTACAAGTTTAGGGTCTCTAATGTAGGATTGAAGAATACCTTGAACTTTAGGATTCAGGGCCACACAATGAAGCTGATTGAGGTTGAAGGTTCTCATGTTGTTCAGAACATGTATGACTCTCTTGATGTGCATGTTGGCCAATCTGTCAATGTCTTAGTGACACTGAATCAAGCTCCCAAGGACTACTACATCGTTGCATCGACTCGTTTCACACCGAAAAAGCTGGTTGCATCTGGTGTTCTGCACTACACCAACTCCAAAACTCCGGTATCTGGACCACTTCCTGCTGAACCAAGTTACCAGCTTCATGGCTCCATGGAGCAAGCCAGAACTTACAGGTACCCAGTTCACCTTCATAAGATATCGAAGAAAGGGTTTAAAAAGGTTTCTTGTAAAACAAGCTAATTTGACGAGTCAAATTCTCACTGCAGGTGGAACTTGACAGCAAATGCAGCCAGGCCAAATCCTCAGGGCTCTTTCCACTATGGAAAGATTACAACGACAAAGACAATCGTATTGTCGAACTCAGCACCCTTGATCAACGGGAAGCAACGCTACGCTGTGAACGGGGTCTCATATGTCAATGCTGATACTCCATTGAAGCTTGCTGACTACTTCAACATCCCTGGAGTTTTCAGCACGAGCTCACTCCAAACCGTACCCAATGGTGGCGCTGCAACCGTTGCCACTTCTGTCATCCCAACTTCTCTCCATGATTTCATCGAAGTTGTGTTCCAGAACGACGAGAACGCAATGCAATCTTGGCATCTTGATGGCTATGACTTCTGGGTTGTTGGGTAGGTCTCTCAAAACATCCAAAGTCCAGAACTTTACTCAAATTTTGGTAAAAGCCAACTAAAGGGTCTTAACCATTTTGTGGTTTGAATACACTGCAGCTTTGGTTCTGGTCAATGGGCACCAGCTAAGAGAAGCACTTACAACCTTGTTGATGCTCTCACCAGACACACTACTCAGGTAAGAATGTGAACTGGAAAATAAAAAAATCTTCGATCATAAGCTCGATCCAACTAGGAATCATTCGCTCTAATCGTGGATTCAACATGTGTTCGTGTTGTTGCAGGTGTATCCAAACTCATGGACAGCCATATTGGTGTCACTGGACAACCAAGGTATGTGGAACATGAGGTCTGCTATATGGGAGAGGCAATACCTTGGACAACAATTCTATCTCAGGGTTTGGTCTGCGGTTCAAAGCCTTGCCAATGAATACTTCATTCCTACCAATGCTCTCCTTTGCGGCAAAGCCGTTGGGAAGAGCCATTAAATTGACTGCTGTATAAGGAAAACATTACTATTTACTACAATCCTTTTGTCTGGTGTTATTCTTGGTCATGAGAGGATGGCCGTGAATGACGAGACAACGCGGTGGAATAGAGTGAGATAGAGAGCACATTTGATTCATTTACATCGTTATTGTACACCGCAAGATGTGTTGTTTCTTATATATAATTGATTCTTTCACTTTAAGCTTCCATTGATACTTTAATTTATACTAGCTCTCCGCGGCGCGGTTATCTATTTTGTATAATATCTTTTTACAATATAAGATAATAGAAAGGTCATATCAATTCAACACTTAATAATCAAATAACGAAACGTGTATCTTCGTGTAGGGGCCAAAAACCGATTATTCAATAAGCTTTCGGTATGTTTGATGCATCTCTTGTTACAATTTAGTCAAAACGGTAAATGGAAATAGTGTCATGAAAAAAAATGGTAAAACAAATTTGGTGATTCAAAATGGTGAAGACAAGTGGATTTCACATGCTTGTGCCCTCGACAATGGGACGGGTAATGTAGTTGGGCGAGAGGTGAATGATCTCATATATGTAGAGGCGATTTATTACCCATGGATAACTGTGGGGATCCGAAACCCGAATGGGTATGAGCGTTATTTTGATTTTTTACCTGATTCTTATGTGGGTATGAGTATGGGTAAACCCGAACTACTTTGGTTGGGGTAACGGATATGCATTATCTGCCCCTGACCCGAACCGTTGCCATCCCTATATCGACATGGGTTTTTGGAGGAAGAGTTGGGTGGATGGGAAAAGATAGAGAATGGGGAGGGAAAGAGTTTTCTAGGGAAAGAAAAGGAAAAGGAGAGAGAGGGATAAATATTGAGATGGGAAAGGTTGTCAACCAACGGAAATTATTACCCATGGATAATTATGGATATCTGAAACTCGAATGAGTATGGACATGATTTTGATTTTTTACCGATTTCTTATGTGGGTATGGGTATGGGTAAAACCTGAACTACTTTGGGTAGGATAACAGATAGAGGTGGCTATTTGGTTCGGGCTTTATGGTTTTACCCGAAACCGAACCGTATAACCCGGACCGAGATCAGACCAGGACCGGATAGCAAACAATCCAATCTCATCTTCGTGCTTAGATTTGAGGTAAAAAATCGTTCGGAACCGGATCGAAAACCGGATAAAGATGAGATAAGAGAGCCCAACACCTGAAACTTAACCAACTGCTTACCCTTTCAGACCTCAAGCTACTCAAATCCCAACAAGTTCAATCTAAAATCAAGACCGAATTGTGAACATACTGTATCAAATCCAATCTTTGGTTCTTATATTCCAGAAAAGACTGGACTGGGACCGAATCAATTCGGGCTAATTTAACTGGATCGGACCGTATAGCCACCCTAATAACGGATATGCACAGTCCGCCCCTGACCCAACTCGTTGTCGTCCCTAAACATGGGTTTTGGAGGAAGAGTTGGGTGGATGAGAAGATATAGAGAATGGGGAGGGAAAGAGTTTTCCTAGTAAAGAAAAGGAAAAGGAGAGAAATACTTGAGATGGGAAAGGTTGGCCCGCTGAGAAAAACGGGCCACACACCCGTTGCAAGGTTACCGGGTTGGAGGTCACACGTCGTTGCTTTTTTTTTCTTTTATGAACTGCGTCTTTTTCCGATTTTTCTATTTGCCTAACCCTATCTTAGGAATTTTAAGTTGAACATTTGAAATTGATGTTACGCACATGTTAGATGAGATTTGATATAATATATAAATGTATGAACAATATAATGAATTTTTCATATATCTGGGTTAAACGGGCTAAAACAGTCGACCATTAACCCTCAACCCACTTGCTTGACTGGACAATTTTTCATAAATTCGGGTTAAATGGTCGACCATTAACCTCAGTTACTTGCTTGACCGGGCCAAGGGGCTAAACCAGGTTGACAGCCTTGGAAAGAAGGGGGAAGAATTAACGGGAAAGAATTTCAAAAAGAAAAGGAAAAACACAAACAATTTAAATGCAAGAAAATTGTTAAATAATTTTAATTATTAAAAAACTCCTATTGATGAGACACTAACAAATAGTGTTTTGAAATCTTTTTTTTTTAATATCTTAAGTTAAAACGGGTTAAAACGGTCGACCATTAACCTTCAGTCCACTTGCTTGACAGGGCTAAGGGACTAAACCGGGTTAACAACCTTGGAAAGAAGGGGGAAAATTGACGGGAAAGAATTTCAAAAAGAAAAGGAAAATACATAAACAATTTAAATGCTAGAAAATTGTTAAACAATTTTTAATTATTAAAAAATTCCTATTGATGGAACACTAACAAATAGTGTTTTGAAATCCTTCTTTTTAATATCTTAATTAATTAACTTAATTAATATCTTAATAAGCAATACACAGAGCATAATTTAAAAAACTTAGTAATGGAATTAGGTCAAACTTAGTGATGTAATTACAGTCGGTGTGTGTTTGAGAATCATCCTTTTTGTTTTTCTTTCTTAAATATACACTAGAGAGTGGAGGCCTCGCTTCACAACTGCATATATCAAGGGTTGGATGGCTTGTTTGTAAGTCCGTCTACAATTAGTATATTGTTTTTGAATGGTCAATCCGTATATTGCTTGATGATGTAAAAACATGTTTTTTTCCCTCGAGGGTTTTATAATCAATAATGTTAGTGCACGCAGAAAATAAGCAAGTAGAATGTTTTGGTAGAGCTTCAAAAGAAAGGGAAGGATGATACATGAATAATAAAAGGAAGATGTATTAGTAACGATCGATAACAGTGGCCCTCCCTCCAGCCTTGAAATGAAGCCAAAGGTATAGTGTGCCAATCAAACCAATTCTTACAGAAGTTCCCATACATTCCAAACTACGTCGAAGTTGCATTACCAATGGAAGTAGGATGAGATATGCAATGCTAGACTATAGTTGTTGTTGCTAGTGCTAGTTGTTTTTGTTACTGAAGCTACCTTACTATTGCTGCTGGTGTTGCTAAGTCTGCATACTGCTATAGTTCTGGTTAAATATACACCTTTCCCAATATTTCAAGGGTTACTCTGGAACACTTGTCTAGATTATCAACTATGTTTTTTCATTCTTCACTTCAAGCCTTCTAATATACTTTCAAGTTTCAACTTTAATTTCAGTAGGAACAATCAACAATTGGTCCGTGTAGAAGTGAAATGCAAATCTATAGGCCGACAAAAAATGCAGCTCATTCAGACTCTACTACTACTAACCCTTGAGAACCATATTCTGCCTCAACTTTGTTATCCTTCGAGCTTCGACTCATGTTGCACTTGCACCCAGAGGCGGAGGCAGGGGGTTCAGGCAGTCTCCCATGACACCGGTACTTTTGGGGGTGAAAATATACACCTTTCCCAATATTTCAAGGGTTACTGTGGAACACTTGTCTAGATTATCAACTATGTTTTTTTTTTCACTTCAAGCCTTCTAATGTGCTTTCAAGATTCAACTTTAATTTCAGTAGGAACAATCAACAATTGGTCCGTGTAGAAGTGAAATGCAAATCTATAGGCCGACAAAAAATGCAGCTCATTCAGACTCTACTACTACTAACCCTTGAGAACCATATTCTGCCTCAACTTTGTTATCCTTCGAGCTTCGACTCATGTTGCACCTAGAGGCGGAGGCAGTGGGTTCAAGCAGTCTCCTGTGACACCGATACTTTTGGGGGTGAAAAAAAATACTTCCACATATGTAGAATTTAAGTTATTTTTGAATGAAATGTTTAGATATTAGTTTTAATTATATTAATTAGTTATTTATATTCTCATTATTTTGAAAAGAGGACACATATATTTTTGAATCCTGGCTCCGCCACTGGTTGCACCTGAAGCATAAGGTTTTATCTAAATAAATAGACAATAAAAATATTGACAGATACCTTCCACGACCCAACATAATAAGCCATCTTAATGTGCTTCTAAGCTTGGGGAATTCATAAAACAAAATTGAGCAAATGCCCTATCAGTAAAGTTAGTTTTTTTATTGGTGAAATTTCTAGTGAAGGTAGTCACCTAAGGAGATGCTACACCCCACAATTCACACCCTTTAAGCGAAGTTGAAGCCTTATAACCAAGTTGTTTTTACCTATGATAAACTGTGGTTTTAACCTTTTTGGATTTTTTCTGTACATTGAGCTTCGGGTTAGAGCAACGTGTTAAGCCTGATTATAACCACGGTTGAATTACGATTTTAATACTAAATACTTTAATGCTAATTTTTTCTGTACGACCTTAGATATGGTTTTACACTTTTTGATTTTTCTGAACATAAATTGATGCTTGGGTTGGAGCAACGTGTCAAGCCTGATTTAATCACGGTTGAACTATAATTTTAGCACAAAATACCCCAATGTTAACTTTACTGGTACGACCTTCAGTATGGTTTTACAATTTTTTTATTTTTTTTATGAACATGCATCGAGGCTCGGGTTGGAGCAACGTGTCAAGCTTGATTTAACCATGTTTGAGCTACGATTTTAGCAGAAAATATTCTAATGTTAACTTTACCAGTACGACCTTCGGTATGGTTTTACAATTTTTGGTTTTGGGGTTGTTATGGAACAATCCAAGTACCACATTGAAAATACAAGGGAAGAAATCCTTGTATATTAGTGTCCACCTAGCCCATTAGTACGAGGCCTTTTAGGAAGGAGACCCAAGAGTAAATCCGTGTGGGTTTGGCCCAAAGCGGAAAATATCATACTCTAATTGAGCTCCTCGATTAAGACAAGTGGTATCAGAGCCTGGTGCGGTTAGGGGTGGTGGACGTAAGTTTGGTGGCCCTCATTTGGTGACCTCAAGATTTGAGATCTGCGTTTGTCTAGTGCGTCAAAGGAGATCTGCGTCAGTTTTGTGGATCCAAGAGAGATTCACATTTAGGTTTGCGGATCAAAGGAGGTCCGCGTCTGGGAAGCAGATCAAAGAGAGTTCTGCGTCTAGTAAAGTCCTTGTACCGAGAAGCCAATTGACAAGGCGTATGGCGAATCAAGATAATTGCTGAGGAGAGGACACGAAGTTCGTGGTCCTTGTCTTGAGGGGAGGATTGTTATGGAACAATCCAAGTACCACATCGGTTGTACAAGAGAAGGAAACCTTGTATATTAGTATCCACCTAGCCCAATTAGTACGAGGCCTTTTGGGGAGAACACCCAAGAGTAAAACCGTGCGGGCTTGGCCCAAAGCGGACAATATCGTACTAATTGAGCTGCCCGGTTACGAAAAGTGGTATCAGAGCCTGGTTGTTCGGGGCGGTGGACGTCAGTTTGGTGGGACCCTCATTTGGTGACCTCGAGATTTGAGATCTGTGTTTATCTGGCAGGTCAAAGGTGATTCGCGTCTGTTTGGTGGATCCAGGAGAGATCCACGTTTGGGCTTTGGAGGATCAAAGATAGTTCTACGTCTGATAAAGTCCTTGTACCGAGAAGCCCATCGATACAAGGCGTCTGGCAGATCAAGATAATCACCGAGGAGAGGACACAAAGTTTGTGTTCCTTGTCTTGAGGGGAGGATTGTTATGGGACAATCCAAGTACCACATCGGAAATACAAGGGATGGAACGCTTGTATATTAGTGTCCACCAAACTCATTAGTACGACGTCTTTTGGGGATGACATCCAAAAGTAAAACCATGCGGGCTTGGCTCAAAGCGAACAATATCGTACTAATTGAGCACCTCGGTTTGACAGGAGTTTTATACGTGTTTAATAGGAGAGCCATCAAATGAATGAAAAAATTCTACGACTTGACAATAATATGAATACAAAAATTTTAAACGGTTAAAAATACATACGGGTACATATACTGTAGAGTTTGATGACGTGGAATTATGAAAGAACACAAGATAGTTTTACGTGGTATCCCTGTTCGATGTGAACAGGACTAGTCCACGGTGAGCTCGGAAGAGCTCATGGATGACGTTTTATTCTTTGAGGACTACATTGTGACGGCTTGTGATATGATACCAAGTACAACGTCATTTGAGTCTCAATTGATCGATCAAAGAAGGTGTCAAGCCATCAAGCACAAGGCTGGAATTTTCCTAAGTATAGAAACAGTTTTGGGAAGGCCACTTTGGAGAGTTGTATCTCTCAATTGGTTCAATAGAAATGGGAGAATGAGCACTTGTTGTGAACCAGGGATGTTTGTTTACAGGTTGGAGTGCTTGGATCGACCAAGGGAATCCAGGAAGAGGGTGTTTCGAGGTCGTCAAAATGCTAACCTGAAACTGGAAATCTGCCAGTTTTTTACTAAGGCAGAAGGGGTGTTTGAGATAGTGACTTTGAAGCCCAGTTTCATGAGCATGGAAGAGAATCAGGTTAGAGGCTTCAGACCACATGAAAGTGTGTTTGTTATTCTACAAAGACGTGGCATTGGCTAAAGGAGAGCTTAACTGGAAGGCTTCCATCGAAGGGCATGAAGATGGAAGGGAGGGCTGTTTCCTGGACAGCTTACGTGGAGAAGAAGCTAGTTACTTAGCGTACAAGCATTGGTGATTTGTGTAATTACTTTCCTTGTTTCAGTTGAATTCGTTTTCATTGTTTTACTAGGATTAGGTTATGTTATTTTGGCTATAAATAGCTTGCTCGTCCATTGTAGAAGACATTATTATGGAGTTGAAGTTTAATCGAAATTACTCGAGGAGTTTTTCTAGCTTGCGAGCTTTTGGTTCTTGGTTGTTGCCGAGGATTGCAGACCTAGAGATCAGGATAGTCACTCTTGATCTCGTGGTAGTTTCTACCTAGATTAGCCTCTTCCCTTTTCGTGTTGAAGTTGCTGATTTAGTTCATTAAATTCCGTCGAGTTTCATTCCCAAATTCGTTCATATTCGATTCATCGCTGCGTAATTCTGAGTTAAGCTCATCGAGGGCTTATTAGCTTGCTTATGACAAAACCATAGCTAAGCTTATATAGACATAGGGTTAAAACCCTAATGACAACCAAGTTTCCTTCTTTGACAAGGACAAGGAAACAAGGGACTTGAAGGACAAGGAATTAATTATTTTTGACTAAATAATTAATATCCTCAACACTCCCCCTCAAGTGAAGACATGAGTGACAAGAATGTCGAGCTTGAAAAAGGAAATCTGACGAACAAGCATGACAATCTTGAACAACAAAACTCGAGATGAATAACATCTCGTACGAGGTTGATTGGAGATGACTGACTCTCTATCTGAACAACCTGATGATGATGATGGTTGACTGCATCTTCTTTAGCGTCGTGACGGAGATGGTTGACTGCGTCTCTTGAACGACCTGACAGAGACGGTTGACTGCGTCTCTTGAATGAATTGACGGAGACGATTGACTACGTTTATCCGTATGATATGGTGGAGATGGTTGACTGCATCTCCTGAACGACTTGACTCCCTATTCTCCCCCTCAAGCTGGAGCATGAACAACGTGAATGCCCAGCTTGAAAGTTAAAATGGTGAAACTGAAAATTACCTGATTGTAAACGCCGAGGGGACGATCGCTCCTTGGATCGTGACTACCTCGTTGTATGACTTGATAAAGTTTTATTGACGAGAGCTTCTCTATCTTACCAACACTAGCTAGTGAAGGGCAACCTTTGCAGGTCACGATTATCTTCAACGCTATGACTTTGATGTTGGTGAAGAGCTGACTTTCGTGGTCACTTTGAAGAGGATGACCGGCCCACAATGACGACAAAAAATTCTCGGCAAAAAACACAGTGACTATGACTTGAGCTTTGCGCTGGAGATGGATAGTATTAGGGGAACATGAGTGGAATACCCTATTAGTCTTTTAACATGACCTCACATGCAGGATACATATCACTTCCTTTAGGGTGAATGATAGCCTCATCTTGGAGTGTTGGGACGAGGTCCAACAAGGGAAGGGTGGTCGGCCCACTATGAACGGACCCATTAGGTTACTTTGCCGAGTCCGACTTTTTTTCCCTTTTCTGTTGCTCGTCCCGCGGAAAGCATCCACTGCGTCCGGAGCTACGGCAGACGACGTTGATCCATAGTGAGGGTGAGACGTGAGATTGGTGACTGGGAGAGACCTTGAATTTGTGGACCTGCCGAGAGATTTGGATCAGCCAATCAAAAACAAAAAGTCCCACCGTGGACGATGATGGTGAGATTGACTTGAAGACGAGGACGATGACACATCTACAGGAGGCAAAGCTAGAGCCGTGTTACGTGCAGATTGGTGGGCCGAAATTGAGGGGATTTTATTGTTAAGTGGTTGTTTGGGATTATCTCCAGTGGCTTATTTTTAGGATTAGTGGGTTGGTAGTTTGTTTATTTATATCAATTATAAGTTGTAATCGGCGTGGAGAATAATCAAAGAACTTATTGTTCGTTAAGGAGGCCGGCTTTGCCTCGAAGAAGCCAAACCCAATCCATCTTCTTCTTCCCCACGTCCCTTTTCTCCATCTATCTATTACCTAGAACACCACCATAGCTCCAAAGAAGCAAAAACCCATTAAGCTTTGGCCGCGATCCGAGCCACAAGGGCCTGAAACTCGATCCCAAACTAAAGCACACAACAGCTTGATATCAGAGACGGCAGCTTCCGCCGCTATGGAGGCTCGCATGGAACAACTCGAAGCTTTGCTCCGGCAGGAGATGCAAACGAATGCAAAGGTTAGGCAAGAGCTGCGGCAGGAAAACCAAGAGTACTTTGCCGCCCTCAACTCACGGCTGGACCAATTGTTCTCCCAAATGCAAGAGGAAGAACCCCGCCGCCAGGTCCTTAACGAAGGTCTGAGGAATCGAAGACCAGATGGACAGCCACAAGGGAATCCTCGAATCAAAATCGATTTTCCGCAATTCCTTGGCGACGAAGACCCGACCACTTGGATTTGCAGAGCTGAACACTTCTTTCAATTCTATGATACCCAGGAGGAAGAAAAGGCAATGCTTGCTTCTATCTATTTGGAGAGTGAAGCTCAACTGTGGTTGCAGGTTGAGAAAGATGGAAATCGTCAACTCTCTTGGGAGGAGATGAAAAGAGGGTTGCACAGACGTTTTGGGCCAACCCAGTTTGAAGACCACTTTGGGCAGCTTACAAAATTGCAGCAAACGGGGACTGTTGGCGAATACCAAACCGAGAAGCTCCTGTTTCGAGTTGGTCGATTGACTCTGGCCCAACAAGTGAGTTGCTTCACAAGCGGCTTAAGGAGCGACATCCGAATAGACGTGCAGGCGTGCAAACAAGAGAGTCTAACCGCGGCTATTGGCCTAGCCCCATTGTATGAGGATTGCTACAAACAGGTGTTGTCCGCGAAGACTTCCACTGCCCGGAACGTCTCAGGCACAAGAGATCATCTTCCCATCAAGCATCTTGGTCCAGCCGAGGCACAAGAACGTCGGGCAAAAGGTCTATGCTTCAATTGCAATGAGAAGTTTGGTCGTGGTCACCGCTGCAAGAAGCTGTTAATGTTGGAAGCTGTTGAAGATCATGAAGTCGACATGGAGTTGGAAGAGCCAGGATAATTCTTGAGGACAAGAATTGTTCAAAGGGGGATGAGATGTTATGTGTAGATTAGTGGGCCGAAATTGATGGGATCTTATTGTTAAGTGGCTGTTTGGGATTATCTCCAGTAGCTTATTTTTAGGATTAGTGGGTTGGTATTTTGTTTATTTAAATCAATTAGAAGTTGTAATCGGCGTGGAGAATAATCAAAGAACTTATTGTTCGTTAAGGAGGCTAGCTTTGCCTCGAAGAAGCCAAACCCAATCCATCTTCTTCTTCCCCGCGTCCCTTTTCTCCATCTATCTACTACCCAGAACACCACCATTGCTCCAAAGAAGCAAAAACCCATTAAGCCTTGGCCCCGATTTGAGCCGCAAGGTTCTGAAACTCGATCCCAAACTAAAGCACACAACAAGATGACTATGGTATGCGGCCATTTGATTGCGACGACGGCAGTATTGACGACGATGGTGAGAGCTTCAAGCTTTTTCCGAGCGAGATCGGAGGTCTGCGTTGTTGCGGTTGACGACGACAACGGCATCGACAATGCAGACGAGGATGATTATGCTCGAGACGAAGCTGAAGGCCGGGAATTTGACTGACTGGCGATGGTGGTGACCTGGAAAGGGCGACACTGGCGGGAGCTCGGATCCAAGCAGCCTTTACTGACGACTGCGATGATGATGATGATTCAACGGCCCGGGAGAAGGACAATGATCCTTTTGACGGACCCGGGGGGAAGGCGTCACACGGTTGACGCCACGATACCTTGATTGTAGAGTGTGATGGAGACAGAGAGGCAACAGTTTCAGACCGGCGGAAGCTCAAAACCCTAGACAAGGGATCGAGTTTCGCTCTGATACCATGTAGAATTTGATGACGTGGAATTACGAAAGAACACAGGAGAGTTTTACGTGGTATCCCTGTTCGACGTGAATAGGACTAATCCATGGTGAGCTCGGAAGAGCTCACAGCTAACGTTTTATTCTTTGAGGACTTCATTGTGATGGCTTGCTTATGACAAAACCATAGCTAAACTTATATAGATATAGGATTAAAACCCTAATGACAACCAAGTTTCCTTCTTTGACAAGGACAAGGAATTAATTATATTTGACTAAATAATTAATATCCTCGACATATACATAATACATATATTAAAGTATTTAGTAATTATGAGAGAAAATTGTCAAATGCAAGTCTGTCTTGTCCTCCAGGATCTCCACCGTAGCAAACTCTTGTTGCTAAAGAATAAAGAATTGAATGGCCAGCCGTCACCTAAGAAAAGTCACAGTTTTGCAGGACAACAAAACTCTTATGCTATAATGACTTCTTTCTAACTTTAATTATATTCATGGATTTTTCGGCTTTTACTTTTTCTGTCCGAGTAGGCACCGGGACTGAACTTTGTACATTCAGGGCAAAACATTAGCAATTGTAAAAATAGAATAAACTAAAGCTTGTTAACTCAATACTAGCTTTTTACTCGGCCCGTTGGCCGGAGAGATTTATTTTATAATTTATATTAATTAACTTATTTATATGTTTAAATAATTTTGGATCTTCTAAATATTTTGTGTTCTTGATTCATAAAAGAGTTTGTAGTATATCTATATTGAAAATTTCCAATATTTAGCACACTCACTTCTGATGCTTCGGTTTTCTAATCATAAATTATGCCGCTGTCACGTCCCATTTATAACTTATGTCAAAATTTGTCAACCAAAACACTAATATTTAGCGTACGCCAACCTGAACCACACACACACTACCATACGACCATTGAGTTTTACTATTTAGACTCCGGAGTTTTTTGGGGCATGATACTATACCCTAACTTCTAATAGGTGAATTCTAATCCCTAATTCTCTAACCTCTAATTTATGCAAATACTTTTTCATACCTATCTTCTATCATATCTTGAGTAAAATGAAAAGATAGTATACCTTGATATTATATATATATATATGGTGCCTTCTACGGTATCCCGCGTGAAATTCGAGGTACCGCATACCTTGAATATAAAAATGCTATCTAGATCTCGAATCAGCAGGATTTTTGGGCATGATACTATACCCTAACCCTTAATGAGTGAACCCTAGGTCCTAATTATCTAAATCATAAACTATAAACCCTAAGATGGTGCATTGATTTTTTTGCCTATATTTGGACGAATCATAACCATCGATTATTCCTTCTAATTAAATTGATCTTGGGGTATACGATTTAGAGAATTAATACCTAGATTTTGATCTTTAAGGATTGGAGTATAGTATCATGTCCGAAAGATCAGTCAATTTAAGTTCTGGATAGCGTTTTCTTGCTCATGGTATGCGGTACCCCGGATTTCACCATAGGTACTGTAGAACTTTCCATATATATATGTATATATATATATATATATATGTGTGTGTGTATATATATAGTAGACTCAAAATTATCCAGATACTTCGCCAGACCTATCTTATCTCGCCTAATACTCATATTAAAAGTGCTACTCGCCTATCCCCCATCCTAGGGATAGAGATCCCGCTTTTACCCCATAACGTCAGACAACCATTGAGGTTGTCTATCGTTTGATATGTAATATATAAAGAGGGAAATTCTAAGATGATGCTATTTATTTCTTATCCCCTCCCGCCGCCCCTCTTTATGGAGAATAAAAGGGTAGGGATGAAAGGATCATAGCTCGATATGGTTTTATTCTGTTCATCGTATCGGAGGTTATGTTCTTTTTTTATGTTTTTGGCTTTTTTTCATTCTTCTTTGACACCTATGGTTGTGATCAGAGGTATTTAGCCCCGAAAGGGATTGAGATTTTAGGTCCTTTGGAAATCCAATACACATTCATGATCCTCAAGTTTGGACGAACTCTTGACCAATGTTGTAAAGATTAGGACTTTTTAGTGAGACATTCTTAGTAAAGATACTTCATTATTGGATCAATTTATTCATCCATATTGAAACTTGACACACACCGTAGCCTTCGTGATGATTAAATTCTATAATCTCGACTCATTTCCATTTTGGGTGTTAGTTTTTTTTATCAAGACACTTAAATTTAGTATATTATACAATATGTATCAATTGTTAATTTTTGAAGTTCAACCCGTGGTCATTGTTTATATGTTGGCTTAGAATCTCAATCTAAGACACTCGCACACACTATCGAGGATTTTGGTCTTAACATGGTCGTTGGATGTGTAACTTTCAAAGATTTTATCACTTATATATTAATATTTGATAAAGAGTGTCTACAATACACACATATTTCAAGTGCATTTAAAATGTCTTATCATTTGAACAATATCGGTGGATTTCATTTGATTATATGCATTAACTTATTATTTATACAACATATATCAATTCGTGTTTCTCGAGTTTGGACGAACTGACAACCAATTTTGAGAGTTGAGATTACTGGATAAAGATACTTGATTGTTGGATAAATATGTTTATCCCAATTGACTATTTTACTAAAAATTGCCAACCTTTATTTGCTAAAATATCTAGGTTAGTAGTTGATGAAACGCGATATTTATCGTAAATTCTCAACAAAGATTCTCTAACATTCCTTTATGTTTTTTCAAGGAATCTTGTGTCTCATCCTAGGGTATGAAGTCAAAGTTCGTCAACAATCATACTTAAGTCATTTTGAAATTTTTTATTTATAATCGTTGACGATAAGTCCAAGTCTGGAAGAAAATTTCTTAGCATACGACTTAGGACCTCAATAGTGCTTGCTCAATCAACATGATATAAAACAAATATTATTAATGTGAACTTAGGACACATTATAAAATTATTGCACATACGATTTCTCTTCATTTGAGGAGTTTAAGGTAGAACATGATGTGAGGAATAAATAGTCTTTTTTAAATAAATAACTATAACTACTCGATCAAGATTATACTCTAACATTTTGCTAAATAATACTTATTTTATTTTATAGACATATAATTTACGAATAAGAGTGTTTCATTGCAACAAAATATAGAGTAATATAGTTTATTTTTCATAGGTAATTGAATGTCAAATGTTTATTTTCTCTCTTTTCATATAATTTTTTTAATCGAAATTTTTTTATTGTTTATGTGTATGTTTGTCTAATTTCCATAAAAATGTAACTTATCATTATCATTCAATTTTAGTAAAAATGAGTAAAAAATTTACTTCATAAGGTTTAATCAGATATTTTTTATTTAAACAAATGTGGTATATGTTACTTTCTGTTTTCTTATTTATATTTTTTTTAATGGACAAAAAAATTATTATTTATGTGTGTTTGGTTAAGTTTATCAACATGTAACCTACTATTAAAGCAAAAAAAAAAAGGTTAAAAGATATGGAAATATTAAAGAAGAGAGAGGTAACTCCATAAATACATTAATAACTAATTTTTTTGTTTGTAAAAAAGTTTTCCAACTTGGCAAATTGTGGATCCTCCAAGTGCTTATGTGGCAAGAGATTACTTTTGAATTGCCATAATATATAGTATAGATAGATAGATAGATATAGATAGATAATGTGAATTGAATACACTTTTATTGAAAGCAAAGAACAACTTAAATACAACTAATTTGAGAGAGCAAAGCATCAAACTTTATCACTCTCTAAGCCCACTATCTCACAGCTCTAGGCGCCAATTTCTCTTCTGCCCGTCGCTATTCAGGTGGTTTTGGGAATCTCAACTTCAAGTGATGTTGTCCCTGCAAACTGTATTTATGAGTGGCTACTTTGTTAATTATATAGTTTGTAAACACTAGAGGTTCTTTAGACAATTACACAATTGATTTTTCGTTTATACGAGTATTTTGAGTACTTTGATTGTGTGGTCTCTTTCCATGATTTATTGTCAATTTGATTGCGTGCACAAGACGAAGCTATCATATTTTTTTCGGAGAGGAAAACTTTTGCATTTGAATTTAATGATTTGCACCTTGACTTATCGAACAACGATTCTAAACACGATTCACACCTCTCCGAACAATGTTCGAACGAGGGTGTTTGATATTTTGATGGTTTTTTTAGAACAAACTACATTAATTACTCCTACTCCTATGGAGGTTTAGTGACAGCTCCGAAAACTATTGCAGAGAAAGGATAAATTTTGACATTGTGCGTCAAATGAGTGATTGTGGAACCCGTTTACAATCTTAGTGTCTCCTATTTATAGTCACTAGGTGTAACTGCCTTAACAACCGCCTTGGTAAATGCTAGCTAGCTTGTTGCTTCAAACCACCCCGGGGTCCTCATTGCTGCCTTGGTGACCAGTTAGTAACTGTCATTTGGGTGGCTTGGTATCAGGCTTGATGAGTTGACGTCCATCTCGTCGCCTCGTCTTGACTAGAAAGGGTAGGGACCTCCTTGGCTTTACTCCATCACATTGGCCGTCCCATCGGGCCTCGTTCACGACCCCAACAGCCTTGATGATTCGATACCTAGCTCGTTTGATGCCTTAATACAATCTTCATCTCATTATCTAACTCGCCTATTGGCTTGCCATCCTCATCTCGTTAGTTAGGCCTTGTAATCACCCTGACACCTTGTCGTCTCACTGACTTGACACCCCCTTTCACCAAGCCAGTCCCGTCGGCTTGGTCTCCATACGTGGTTTTTGAAATCTCATCAAGCAGGTACCTTGCCGCCCTGTCGGCTTGGTACCCAGTTAGAGGCTACCAAGCCCCTCTTGGGACTTAGTCTCCATATAGCCCCCTAAGGGGCTCTACATCATGTTCATGATGACTTTGTACCCAGCCGGGTAGTCACCTCAGATGGCCACCTTGTCACCTCCTCATCGGGTTGACACCCTTTGATCTCCATACTTGGTTTTTTGGGAGGTTTGGTAACCTAATATCAAGTTTGTCTTGTCGGCTTGGTACCCTCTAGGGGTCTTGGTACCTAGGCTGCCCTGCCGGCCTGGTACCCCCTTGGCTCCATACTTTGCCAAATTCATGTTTTTCATGTCTTGGTACTAAGCCCTGCCTTGCCGGCTGGGTACCCTGTTGGTGCTTTGGCTTGGTACTTAGTCAATCTTGCCTTGCTTGGTACCCTCAGCCTACCAAGCCTCTTCCGTCTTGGTACCCTGTCGTTTTGCCCCCTGTTGCGATGGCTTGTATGGCCCCCTGTGGCCATGGGATTTCATACTAAGCCAAATTTCATGCTTAGGTACTAGGGCTGTCTTGCCGGCTTGGTACCCTGTTGGCTCCATACTTAGTCAATTTTCATGTCTTTTGGCATCAAGCCTGCCTTGTTGGCTTGATACTCATTTGGCTCTATACTTATCCAATTTTCCTATGTTTTGGTACCAACCAAGCCTCTTTCGCCGGCTTGGTACCCTGTTTTTCCTCCTTGTTTCCATACTTAGTTTCTGGATGACACCCTATTTGGTACCCACCTTGGTACCCGGTCGTTTGGCACCCTGTTTTGTTGACTTGTTTCTAGACTTAGTTTTTGAGAGCCAAATTTCATTCCAAGGGATCGAGGCATCGTCGGGTATGGGGCCAAAGGGACGGGTCAGCCATCATGTACGGAGAAGATCTTGGCCACTTAGGCCCAAAAACCCAACCCAACAAGGTCCAGCTAGCTCTTTTAATTAATAATGTTGAGACGACCTTATACATTCATTAAATCTCTTGTAGTTAATCGATGTGGTACAACCTTATAAATTCATTAAATTCTTTAGATCACTAGTAGAATAAGATCATGTCGTGCAAGTTAACATTCATATGCAGCGAAGCTGCAATTGGTTTCCTCACTGGTGTATTCTTTGATCCAATTTGGGATATCTATATTTGTGATTCGTAAGAAGATAATCCTGGACATAGAGACAATACGTTCTAATTTTTTGTGGTATGGAGAGGAAATAGGAAAGGAAAAGGTTACTTGGAAAATTCTTTCACCACCGAAGAAAAAAGGGGGGTTGGGTCTTAAGGACCTAGAAACCTGGAATGTTGCATGTATTACTCGTCTATTGTGGCCTTTTCTTATGCACGAGAGTAAGTTTTGGGTTGCATGGGTTTCAATTTATCGGTTGAAGGACATATCGATTTGAGAACTAAACGAGAACTGAATTGGATCTTGGATCTGGATGAAGATGCTTAAAGTTAGATCTTGTTTTCAGTTTCAAATTAATGGTGCATGTAACAAGTCAAGTGTAGTTGGGAAGGAAAGCTGTTAGTTCATTTTTCTATTAAGAGTTTAAGACAATCTGAAGATCTATCTGAGAGAAGGCTCAACTGGTTAGATGGTATGAAATACTTTGGGGGAAATATTGCATCCCTAAGTATCGATTTTTAACTTGGTAGATCATCTTCGATAGAATCAAAACTCGAGATAAACTACATAACCGGGGTGAAATTGATATTGATATGTGTGCATTGTGTGCAAGTGACAGGGAAACTAAAGACCATTTGTTCTTTTGATGTCCATATTCCAATGATGTATTGATGAGTATCTTTGGCATAGTTGTCCGGGTTTGGCCGAGAAACTAGCAAGGCTGTTTGGAGGTGATTTGTGATTATGCAAAGAAAGATTCTACAAGAAAGGTTTATGGAGTGCTATGGTGTTGGATTGTTAGCATACTATGGAAAGATATCTATTTGAGGGTTTTTATGTCTTCTCCATGCAGTAGTCGAGTGCTCATGAATATTATTTCAGAGGAAGTTTGATTGTATAACATTGGTAATAACAATTTTGTGTAGAAGTTGATAGTTAGTAATTTGATTGTTTAAGTAATTGAGAGAGCTCTATGTTGTTGAGGGTAGCCCCTTTGAGTGATCTATAAGTTATATTGGTGTACTTTTTTTTAGAATTGATTGATCAACTATAAAATTCCTTTAATCACCGAAACAAAATTTAACAATTTATAGAAAAACATACTTTAACTTTAATCATTGACTAAAAAATGAAACTATATTATGTTCCAATATTAAAATAATCAATTAAAAGTATTTAATTATCTTAATCACTGGTAAGTCTAAGATTAATAAATTTGATTGACATAATTCAATTAGTCTAAATTATTCTATTGTAGTTAACATAGCATATCAATATGATCCTCTCGATATGCTCAAGTTAGTCGTGCTAACATAAGACGCAGGAATGATCCCAAGCTTGAGATTCTCATAGCTCTTACAAGACGTTATAAAGTTCTATGGGTCAGTAGATTAATGCCTATTGATTTGCATAGTTTAATTAGCATACATTACTATTTTATTGAGAAAATGAAAAATGAAAAATGAAAAATAAAATATTTGTCATATTTAAAAAAGAAGATAAAATAAACAACAAAGAAAAGATAAAGAGAAAGAGTAAAAAATGTGGGTGAGGTCCACTTTGCTTTTCCATTTAACTTTCCATTTAATATACGTTTTCATTATTGACAGAGATCTACACATCCACGAAAAAAAATGAAATAGTATCACATCAAAAAAAGAAAGTAGTGGATGAATACCCCTAAAAATAATATTAAAAGCATTATTCCTCTAAAATGCATACCCTTACAAATTAACTTGGCCCAACTCATAAACCAAGGCATAATATTCAACTTGGATCCAATATGCCAGTATGAATATCAAAATTCAGCACAAGTATGAAGTAACACGACTTCAAATCTAAGGGATGGTTTGGAAGTTGGGAGTCTATGAATATGTGTATTCTTTTAATGTATGTATTCTAAACGTAGTGATTGTAAGAAATAGATGATTGTAAGAATATGTTGTTTGGTTGTTGTGATTCTCACTTTTGAAGATTATAAGGGTTTTCACTTTAATGACCAAAAATACTTATATAACCTTGAAGCTCTCTTAATATATAATCATTAAAGGAGAAGCAAATATGAAATATATAAAAAAAAGAATAAGGATAATAGTGCAAAAAGCAATCTACATAATAAATAAACGCCAAATGAGAAAACTTGAAGCCCCATTTCAAATTTCCTGCATCCAGAGTGAAAGTAGGAGGTCTCCTAGGGGTAGATTCGTCTTTAAAGTCATTTATTAATTTCTTATTTACAGAAAAAATACATCAATAAGGAGATGTGAACAATGGTCTCTTTGAACAAAGAAAAGAAAAATAACCAATTACAATAAACACATATGTGATATTTTTCAATTAAAAAGATACAGGAAGCTTATATATGAAAAATCATAGGACTTTTTCACCAAGATTAGCAAGCGAAATGTCATTGATTCAAATATTGCATATCAAATTGCACTCTTGAATGTGTAGAAACGATATAGAATTCTTAACATAGACTTAATATAACTACCATAAAATGACAATATTTTTAAACATAGAACGTTTGAGTGAATATGGGCACATGTGTCTTTAAGAGAGAGGTAAATATGGAAAGGTTGAGTGATGTTGGTTTGCCTAGCGCGGATGAAAAAGACACTACTAATGTAAACAAGCTCAAATAGTGCCACGACCCACTAAATTCTCAACCATCACCGTCTCTCCAAACTTTCCATCAGACTCAACAACCGGCTAACCTCCTGTACCTCTATTGTTAAGCCAGAGAAATTTTTGGAGGGGTAAATATGAAAATATTGAGTGTTGATGGTTTTCCCAATGCGGATGGAAAATGCGCTACTAATGTAAACGGGCCCAGATAGTGTCCGACCCACTAAACGTTCAACCACCCGTGTTACTTTCGCTACACCTAATATAATAGTGAAATGGGAAAGGTGCTTCCCCCATTACAAAATCCTTGCATCCATAGCAAAACTAGGAAGGGTAGATTCGTCTTCACAGTAATTTATTATTTTCTTATTTACAGAAAAATACATAAGTCATGGGATTTGAATTGTGATCTCTTTGAGAAAATACAAGAAACATAACCAGTTACACTAAACAAATTTTTTTAAAAATTTTAAATTAAAAATATACAGGAAACTTAAATTCGAAAAATCATAGAAATTTTCCATCACAGTTACCTAAGTCACTAACTCTCCCTTAAATATTTTTTTTGGCATTTGATACTTCTATTTTCATACTTTTGATTATTTTAATTCGAGTTGGGCAATGTCTATTTTTTATCCAAATCTTTTTCAGATTCTTTTATATTATCCAAACCTATCGAAATACTAAGAATTAACCAAATGTTAACTTCCAGTTAGCCATTTTGTTAGTGATATTGACTTAGCAACATGATATTGACTTGGATGAGACTCAAGAAGGTTAACATTCCAAAATTTTAGTATTTTAACTAAGAAAAGAGTTACAAAATTATTAACGATAACATAAAAAAGGCTAATATTTTGATGCATTGTGAAAGATTTGGATAACTAATAGAATTTTAATAGGTTTCGATAATATAAAAGAATCTGAAAAAGATTTGGATAAAAAATAGACATTACCCATTCGAGTTTAATAATTAATTCTATTTCTATTTTTCTTATAAAAGGAGAATAATTTTAAAATTGCAAGCCTAATGTCATTTGTGCAAATAATGCACATCGAATTGCAGTATTGAATGTGTAGAAACGATGCAAAATTCTTGACATAGATAATATAACTATCTAAAACAACAAAATCTTTGAACATAGATGTCTTGAGTGAATATGGGATACATTTTTCTTTAAGAGGGGTAAATATGGAAAGGTTAAGTGATGTTGGTTTGTCGAATGCGGATTGAAAAGGTGCAACTAATGTAAACGGGTTTAAATGGTGTCCCGACCTACTAAATGCTCAAACATCGTCGTCTCTCCAAACCTTCCCACCGGACTCGACAACCGCCTAACCTCGTTCACCTATATTGTTGCGCAAAGTAATTTTCGAAGGGGTAAAGATGGAAATGTTGAGTGTTCTTGCTTCGAGAGCTGACTGGTGGGTTATGTATTTTCTTTGACAGTAATGTGTGATCTCTTAACATCACTTCATTTGGTTGATCTTCTAGGTTCACTTTTGAGTTGATTAAAGATAAACAGTGTCTCGGGCTCCCAGCCTAC
The DNA here is from genome assembly GCA_946122785.1 of Linum tenue. Taxonomy (NCBI): domain Eukaryota; kingdom Viridiplantae; phylum Streptophyta; class Magnoliopsida; order Malpighiales; family Linaceae; genus Linum; species Linum tenue. The sequence continues at coordinate 15,153,836 of CAMGYJ010000006.1, read as the reverse complement.
TAACCGCTCAACAATCGCCGTCTCTCCAAACCTTCCCATCGGACTCGACAACCGCCTAACCTCCTCCACCTATATTGTTACGCAAAGCAATTTTTGGAGGGGTAAATATGAAAAAGCTGATTGTTCTTGCGTGGAGAGCTTACTGATTGGTTTTTTAGTTTCTTTGACAGTAATGTGTGATCTCTTACCATCAGTTCATTTGGTTGAACTCGTAGGTTGACTTTTGAGTTGATTAAAGATAAATAACTATACTTTTTGTTGCTTTTGTTATGGTACACCTTTTCAGTATCATCATTTTTATGATTAGAAATGTTTTTGTGGTTAGTTTCCAGTAAAGAAAGACTATTCTGATTAGTGTTAACATAGAGAATAACTTCAATCATACCACTTTTACACAAAATTTATATGTAAGAGTTGAGATCATTGCCGAATTGAACTCTTCAAGTTATAATGCTGATCTTCAACATACAAAACATAGTTTCTTTTGAGTGAAATAGCCTCATGATTGCAGATAAGTTTTTACAATATGATGTTTCGTGATAGTGGTCGCTTGCTTCCAGCTTTAAAAGTGGGCTTCTAATTACTACAATATAAAAAGCACGAGTGATAGCGATAATTGGAGCAGATACAATATGGTTTGATATCCTTCTGTCTACAAGGAATAAATACATGGTAAACATATGTTGTCATGGGAAGGACAAATCTAACTCTTTGTGTTTGTAGTATATATAGGTGTCAAAACATAGCCCGACCCGATTAACCCGCCCGATCAACCCGACCCGCAACCCGACCGCAACCCGAATTGACTAAAAGTCAATAACCCGTAACCCGCCCGACCCGCAACCCGATTGACCCGCAACCCAACTAACCCGCAACCCGACTGACCCGCAACCCGATTAACCCGAACCCAATTGACCCGCAACCCGATTAACCCGAACCCGATTGACCCGAACCCGACTAACCCGTAACCCGACTGACTCAACCCGAAATTCATCTAATCCACTTGAATAATTATAAAAATATACAATACATAGTTTTTCAAAATAAAGTTTTTCATTCTAAACTTAAGTAAAATTATTTTTTCATTTCGTATAGGAAATTTAAAAAATATGAAACTCACTTGATATTACGTATTTTAAGAAAATTACAAAAATTGAAACATGAAGGTCACTTGAGATCATGTCAATATTAATATAATATATAAATTAAAATTTTGGTTAATTTAACTATTCAATAAAATTATCAATTAAATATAAATAAAGTAAAGTAATGTATTTGGTAATTTGATGTTTTTAAATGAAGAGGGAAATTTTTGATATTCAAGTTTTGGGAAGAGAAAGAAGAGAGAAATTTGTTTTTTTGAATTTTTTAGAAAAGAAACAAGTGGGAATTTTGGTGGTTTTGATATGTGGGAAGAGAAAAATGTGGGAAAGTTTGATTCTTTTGATTATGAAAGAGAAATAAGGAGGGAAACTTTTGAATTTTCAACTTTTTGTAGAATGAAATGAGAGGGTAATTTGGTTCTTTCAATTTTATGGAAGAGAAAGAAGAGGGAAAATTGAGTTTTCTAATGTATGGGAGTAGAAAGAAGGAGAGAAATTTTAGTATTTTTGTGAAAAGAAAGAAGGAAACAAATTTGGTGTTTTCAATTTTTTGGTTTTTCATAATTTTAGCTTTTGAAATATGAATCTTTAACTTTTATATGGAGGGCATGACTAGTTAAAATTATTCTTATATGCTTTGAAGGCTAATATATATAATTGTTTATGGGCTAATAAATAAATTAACCATTAGTTACAACAATTTATACTAAACTTGATAAGTAATCTTTGACAGTTCGTTGTTTAGGATATAAAGTATATGGTTAGGGTATAGGGTATAAGGTACATATGATTTAGGGTATATATGGCTAGGGTATAAGATATTGATGGTTTTGACGGTTCTAAGTTTTTTATTAACATATGTTCACTTGAAGTCATTTGAAGTCTTTAACGGCAGGAGATCCCTTTTTAATTTATGTTTATGGTACGTGGTTAGGGTACAAGGTATGTGGTGTAAAGTATAGGATATATGGTTAGGGTATAACAATTAGCAAATATCACTTTTTATCTATGTTTTGAAAATCAAAATGTGAATTTCACTTTTAAATTAACTATACTAGTAAAATCAACTCAAAGACATATGGTTAGGGACTTAGGGTATAGGTTATGTGGTTAGTGTATAATGTATTGATGGTTTAGGGTATACAATCAACAACATATACTAACTTAATATTGTTGATTGAGGGTAAGGCTAAGTGTGTAGGATATATGCTACTGAGTAAGTTATGATTGAAGTCACAATAATTTTACTAAATTTGATAGCTAATCTTTAATGGTTCAATTTTTAGGATAATTCGAACAATTTTACAAATAACTCGTTTGGCAACAGTTTACTGAAGTTATTTGGGCAATGAGTTATTTCGAAATAACTCCTTTTATCACTATGCTTTTGTCAAAAACCACACGTCAAATACCAGATTTGCATGGTTATACTAAACGAGATACTTTAATCCAATTACTACTGAATTAATACTAAAATATCAAATAAACAATTAATGGTGTCTTTTGGTTGCAAATATTGATATCACCATTACTATTAGCTATAATACTTTACCAATTATGATTAATTACATAACAAGTTTGCAAGTCATACAAATTGATTTAACGTTTTGACTAGTTTTTTTTCAAAAAAATAAAGTATATATATACGAGGTAGAAATAAATTGGTTAAGAAGTTGAGAAAATATTTTAAATTACTGTAATAAAATGTGTAAGTCGGTAATGAGTAATGAGTTAAATTACTTGATGCGCTGGCCCGAACAATCCGAAACCCGATCCGCCCGCAACCCGCCCGACCCAAAACCCGATGAACCCGCAACCCGATTTGCCCGCAACCCGATTGAACCCGAACCCGATGAACCCGCAACCCGACTAACCCGCAACCCGTTTGAACCCGAACCCGATGAACCCGCAACCCGACTAACCCGCAACCCGTTTGAACCCGAACCCGATTGAACCCAGCCCGAACCCGCCCGAACCCGCCCGATTGACACCTATAGTAGTATAGCATGTGGATATATACGCATGTCTAGACCTGATTGATTGGACATATCCACCTGGAATTTATTGACGGGATTTTTGCTCATCAAAACCGCGTACTAAGTAAGCTCCCTCCTTAATCCTTATATTGTTCTTAATCTGCACATGCACACCCTCATAGGAAACATGTACAAATTGTAATTTAGGTGTTTTATCAGTGTTGTTTCCATAAGATTGTATTATCTGATATGGTTGTTCTGGAATTGTGAATTGTGATTGTATCTCCTCTAAGAAATTGTCAAGTTAAGCTATAAAAGAGACTAACCTGAGCTTTCTCTTTAATTTAGATGGTAAGAGAGCAATGACCCACGTCAAATTGATTGGGGGATTGACAATGCCTGAGAAACGATTTAGCTTTCTTCAGAGCATCACAAGATCCTGATAGTATCTCAACCAAAGCAATTTTTGTTTTCATGCATTATGTTGATACACGTTTTTTACCTAGAGGAGAGCCCCACAAGTTAGCTCTTGGAGTTGCGATGCGAAAATGGGTAAGGTAGAAATGGTTTATACAATATAGAATGCGTTGTTAGAGATAGTCATCAATCTCATTTTCCCTATGTTTGGCCCGACTTTTAGAAGTGCTTTTAGGCTTCAAAAGCTGAAGCAGGGCCAAACACCTGTAAAAGCTCGGCTTTTGAAAAGCCGAAAAGCGCTTTTGTATAACATAAAAGCAGAAGCTCTGATTTGGAGCTTCTGCGAAAAACTGTTTTGAAAATACAAGATTATCCTTACCATATTTTAATTTTATTTCAGAAAATATAATTTTCCTTCATTTATAGCATTTTAAAAATAAAATAAATTATAAAATTATATTATTTAATATAAAAGAATCTAACAAGATCCATTTTGTTTACTTTTTATTGTTTAGAATTTTTATTCATATTTTATATTATAAGTCTTTTATAGTCATTTTACACAATCTTTCATATTAAAAAACACTTCTAATAGTTTTACAGCCAAACGCTCAACTGCTTTTTTTTTAAAAGTACCTATCTAAAAACTCCAGCCAGAAGCTGCTTCTCCAAAGTTACCACATGGTCAAATTAAGCTTTTATTGATGAAGCTACCGAGGAGAGGATAGTCATCAATCTCATTTTATACAATATATGAATCTCATTTTGTACTCCTAAGGCTGACTCCAATGCAGCCTGCATTTATGGAGTTCTCGCCATTAATAGCGATTTTGGAGCTCCAACACAGAGCCGAAAAATGGCGAAGATCGGCATTTATGGAGGGCATCGGCATCTGGGTCGCAAAATATGGGGGAGGGAATGCCGAAGTCGGCATTTATGGGGAATGGAAGAATTGTTGGGCACGCGCAAGGGAGAGCATGAAAGGTGTAATTAATGGTAGGAAAGGTGTAATTAATTGCTTGCTAATTAATGTGATTAATTAAGGGAAAAAAGGAAATGTGTAATTAATTGCTGGATGACACAACAACGCGGTCAACCATTAATTAAGGGAATGTCAATTCTTGTTATGTATTTTATTTAGGCTTCTTTAATTTGGTTTTAAATTGTTTTTAATATTTTGTTTAATTTATTTTGATTTGATTGTGCCGCCCAGCAGCTTCTTTTTTGTTAATTGTTTATTAGTTATTTAAGGAAATTGATTAAGGGAATGGAATGTAATTAATTAGGGAAAAGGGAATTAATGTTTGTATTTAGGCTTTTTAGATTGCATTTAATTTGTGTTTAATATTTGTGTATTTAGGCTTTTTTTCTAAGATGACTTAAATTGAATTCATTTTATTTAAAATTTATGTTTATCATCTTTAAGTTATGTGTAAACAAAAATTAGATCGAACTAAGAATGGAAATTATATTATTGAAATGAAAATGCATTCGTAAATTACAAAATAAATTGTCACCAACTACAACTTTAATTGAATTACAAAGCATCCCAACATCGATACCAAGCAACAACAATGACTAATTATTTCCATGCAAGTTCCAAATATGTTCGACCAAGTTCCGACGAAGCCCATGATGTGTTGGTGCAGCACGAAGCCTATTATTCCTAGCTAAGTACTCAGTTAGGGTTGGAATACTCAGTTGTGTGTAAACCCAAATTAGGTTCATAATTTTTCGCTAAAAAAAATTCGGTCTCGAAATTTAACAAAATTCTATCGAAAAATTTGTATTTAAAAATGATGACGAACTATACAAAAATTAACATGAACAAATTATATTAAAGTTTCGATAAGTACATTTTTAAATAAATGAAAAAACTGAAAATATTAAGAACCCCAAATATGGAATTTGTTGCATTGGAGCAAAAGAATGAAAAATGGGGTTCAATCTCCAAATTTGGGTTCAAGGCTCCCAAATTTGGTGTTTTGCATTGGACTTGGCCTAACTTCCCAACAACTCATAAGAAATGGCAAGGTCGTTTTGTCGGGCCGGTGATTGTATAATTCGTTTTGGGCCAGGTAATTTAAATGGCTGAATGGGCCAGTTGAGTAAAAGAAAGGAAATGTCTCGATACCCTTTTCTTCTTATACCCATTACACGTTAAAAAGGGCGGGCTTGTAGTAGCCATCGCCACATGCTCAGAATTTAATTCCACATGCGATGGAATGAAGAAGGCAGAGTCCAAAGCACTTGAAAATCTTCTTTGGCATGTGCCATTTCATCCAATTCATGTTGTGATTAACCTCTCTTGCATTTGACGATTTGAGATACAACCTTGGGATTCACTCAGTCTTTGATTAGCCAACTGCAACGTCAAGCTAGCTGTGTTATGGGACTGAATGTGCCTTATGGCTATATTTGCCTCTCCCACTTCCAGCTGGTTTATGCTAGCTGTGTGAAAGCTTATGCATGCTTGCTTCTCAGTACGATTTCAAGTGGACAATATATTTGATTGCTTGCACATGGACAATTACTTTTGTGTTCTTAAGGTCTTACTTTCTTTTGTTATGGGGAGGGACAATGTCAAATCTTATTAACATAAAAACAAAGTAAAGTTACAATTTCCTGTTTACATATATAATAATAATAATAATAATCTTACTTTTCAAAGAAAAGAAAATATAACAATAATCTTAATAGTCCTAATCTCCGAAACAATACATAAGTTAAATAATTTTTTTTTTATAATGGCTAATATATATTAAAACGGAAAAATGCAAAAACGTACAGGTCCAACAAATACAGAGAACGAAAAAAAAGGAAAAGAAAGGAAAGGGAAGGGATCATGAGATCTGATCCCAACCACAAAATAAAACGGAAAGAAAGAACAATAGAGAAAAGGCATTAATCGGGCCGAACCGATAAGTTAAATAAATATTACAAGCTATTATCTAAATTGTTCATACTAAGAGATCTTTCTAGAGGATATGCAACGCTGTTTCTTCTGTCTTCTTTCTCTTTCTTCTCGAGCTTAGATTTCTCTTGGTTTGGCTGGTGGCATGGCTGTCATGTTAAATATATTCTTAAATATAATTAATGTAAGTATATAGTGTAATGTGCCATTAGTTAATTAATTAAATGCTCAAGTCCATGCATCTAATTACAGGTTGGTGCGGAAAAGCTTCGTATCGATATGGATGATGCCGACTACCCTTTATCTAGAGGGTTCGAATTTGGCCTGCAAGTGAAGCTAGTATGACGCTATTTGTAGAATACCTTCACGTCAATATTCTTTGTGGTCAATGCTATGATCGAGTTCACGTATAAAATTGGGGAGGGTAAGGAATGTCGTTACAATGATTTTACCCCATAGCAGGATTTTGTTCCCAGTTGCTCCAGCAGCTCAGACACCTATGGATCTATGCTCCCATCCAAGTCGTACGGGTTTGTGGCTACTAGTACTGTAACACAAATGGCATTTTGTTTTGTGAGGTCGACTCTTCTTAATTTAAAGGGTTATATGTATAATATGCCCATTTATTATTTTTTACATCATATATGCCCCTGTACTTTGAAATTTTTTTCAAACATGCCCTTCTGTTAAAATTTCCATTGAAAAAATCGTCAATCATGGTTGAACCGAGATTTAGACGAACCGACATCGGCAAATGGGATCGAAAATGTCAGTTTTGTCTCTCGTTTTATTTCTCTGAGTCTATTAAAAGCGAAATTATTCGAATTATTTGGCTATACAAAAGAACTAAAAATAATTCTAAAATGGAATTATTAGGAATATTTTAGACATTTATGACGCCCAAGCCAAAGTTCGACCTTGGTTAACGGTTTTTGGATGAAATTTTAAACAAAAGGGCACGTTTGATCATTTTTACAAAGTACAGGGGCATGTTTGATATAAAAAACAGTAGAAGGACATGTTTGATAAAACGTCATAGTTGAGGGGCATATTATACATATAACCCTAATTTAAATGTCACATTTGGTTGAGAATTTTGCGTATGCGCATCTAAGCCATTCTTCGTAATTGTTACGGGCTAAGATCAGGTGACTAAGGGGGGTCCCTTAGTCACATGACTAAGTCAATCTCAGCCCTCCAATCTCATTAAAATCTAATGATTATAATTAATTCAGTTTAATGAAGGACAATGTAGTAATTGAATAATCAAATTTTGATTTTCAATTATAAAGTGAATAAAAAAATCGCTGGCGTCCCTTCCACCTCCCTTCCGCCAGCCATGGAAATTTACGTCCTTCCGCCGCCATGGAAATTTCCGGCTCCCTCCGTCGGCCATGGACATATCCGGCGTGTTTCCGTCCTGGCAAATGCTTTGCCATTTTTCTGGGAACAATTGTAGGAACAATTGCAATTCCCCACTTCAGTTACCAGAGAGAGTTAAGAGTTAGGTAACCTAATTCGTCACCATTGGGTTGCCGCTCTCGCTTTGGGGCGTGGAAACGCGTTTTCAAATGAGTTCGCCCAAAATTCGCGAACTCAATTAAGATAGAGCGCGGCTTTGCTTCCACCCGAGCGCGAATTCCTTGCTCTGCCAAACTAGCTTTCTCTCGGATGAACTCCCAATAGCTTCCGCCCCTTTCTCGCGTCCATCGCCGTCTATCCCTCTTTCCTCATTGCCCCGCCTGCCACCAAATACGCCTTGCTCTTCTTGCTCATCGATTGGAACAAAATACGCGATTTGGGTTGTGGTTGTTGGACTCTATATAGAAGGGCAGTCTGCCGTAGCTCTGTTGCGCCCCCAAGATGAGATGGATTTAGAGCAATAATCGATTGGAAGGTCGACGATGACAGTGTATTCAACTATTCATAGAGGATCAAAGATATGGAGAAGGAATTCATGGTATGTTCGTGGTTGCAGATCATCGTTGTCTGGGAAGAATATGACAATCGAGTTGAAATTAGGGATTTTGATTTGTAAAGAAAGAAGGAAAAGTTGGGAAACAGAACCGAGATGAAGAAGATGATGGGCATAGGGAAGGAATGGTTTCATTTTAGTTAAATGTCGTCGTCTTGCCTCATTTCCTCAACTTAATGGGCTTAAAGAGAAGGAAAGGCCCAAAATGTTAAATGAAGAAAGAAAAGAAAATAAGTGACTTCAAGTTCATACCACTCGGCCAATATTCTTGACAAGGGGTCTGAAACTAAAGACCCATGTTATTACTTAATTAACTAATTCACATTATAGACAATTAGTTAATTACACGCATGACGCGTGTATAGTATTGGCGATTGTAAGAAACTATAGCAGATTGAAGTTTGGTGGACTATAATAAAGTCTTCCATATAAATAATAATATAATAATGACGCTTTATTCACGCTCTCAATATCGAATTCTTCTAAAATAGAGGCTCTCACGCTCCCGCTCTCGCTCCCGCTCCCGCTCCCGCTCCACGAACTGGTTACCTAAGTTAAGAGAGAGAGATTTGTATTAATTTGGTTGCAATTCCCCACTTCAGTTACGAGAGAGAATACAATTTGGTTTGTACCATTTATTATTCTAGTTTGTCATTTTTATCTTTATGTTTGTAATGTTTATATGACTGATTTGTATATATTATAATTTGTAATGTTTGTTTATTTGTTTTGTATACTTTGTATTTATTGGTTTGTAATTCCAGTTTATCGATTTGTATTGTAAGTAGTGGTATTTTGTAATGTTAGTATGGTTTGTAATGTTTGTCGGTTTATTTTGTAGTGTTTGTAAGCTTTGTTATTTTGTAATGTTTGTTGGATTTTTTGTAATGTTTGTAAACTTTGTTATTTTTGTTCACCAAGTTTGTCATTTTTACAAAACATACAAATCATACAAATCACACTGATTTGTATCATAAGTAGTGACATTTTGTACTGTTAGTATGTTTTGTAATGTTTGTGGAATTGTTTTGTAATGTTTGTAAGCTTTGTTATTTTGTAATGTTTCTCAAGTTCCTTTGTAATGTTTGTAAGCTTTGTTATTTTTGTCCAACATATTTGTCATTTTTGTTAACCATGTTTGTAATGTTTTTTATGTACAAATTAATAATACAAAACGTACAAACTATACAAATCATACTGACATTATGTACAAAAATACTAATGATACAAACTGACAACACTTTCATTACAAACCATTGCCCCTCTCTCTCTCCTCCACCATCGTCTCTCTCTCTCCTCTGTTTTCCCGACAACGGCCAGATCTACTTTCTCTCTCTACCACCGCCTCCGTCGTAGTCGTCTTGCCCTCTCTCCATCATCGCCGGCGCCGTTGAGATCTCCTCGTCGTCGCCCCCCTCTCTTCCACCGTCGTTGTCCTTCTCTCCCCGCTGCTGCTGCTTCTCTCTCTCTCTCTCTCTCCTATGGCCTGCAATGGCAACACAGAAGAGGATGGATGGAGGAAAAATCGCGATCTCCTTTCTCTCTCTCCACCGTCGTCGGCGCCGTCGAGATCTCCTCCAGCGTACGCCGCCGAGATCTCCTCCAACGTAGCGCCGCCACCTTTCTCTTTCTCTCTCTCCTCCTCCGCCATGGCTTTTCTCTCTCTCTGGACATTGCAAAAAAGTGAAAGGGAAGAGACGTGCAGATGGAAAAAGAGAATTCAATAATAATAAATAAAACAAAATCAAAAAATAGAAGTTAATAATTTATTATAATGCCAAAACTACCCTTCTCCTTTAATAATAATTAATATATTTATCTGGACCATCAGATCAATCCAAAGGCTGAGGGGGGCTTAGTCAAGTGACTAAGGACCCCCCTTAGTCACCAGATCCGGACTCAATTGTTACGTTAGTGAGGCCACTATATTAATATATATATAAAAAAATTTGAAGTAATGTTACTGTTGCCTAAAAAGTAACATTTTGATACCCCAAATTTAATTAAATCACAACTTAGTCACTATAATATATATTTAATATTTTGATACTCCAAATTTAATTTTAATATAAAATCATTGAACAATTATACTTTGGTATCTAAATTTTATGAGATTTTCGTACCTACAATTTTTAAAATTTACATATTGGTCCAATGTTTAGATTTCACTTGAATCCAATCCACCAATCCTTTTGAACCATTATCTACTTCCTCTTCGTTTCATTTTTCACTCGCCTTCCATAACCCTTTTTAAATTTCTTTGTTTGCCTTCTTCGTCTAACCCTAATTAGTATACTATTTTTATGTATTCTAATTAACAAGTATGAACGAGTCCATACACGACTTACCAACGCTCTAGAGAATTAATAATTAAACCATAAACTTTTTCAGCTCAATGTCATTGTCGAGTCCAATTAAAAATAAATATATATGGTTATTACTTATTAGAAAGTCGTCATCTTCGAATATGGGATTTGAAGGCGTGAAATTTTTCACTCATGCTAGAATTTTCAACAATTATACATGGGATGTTGGGCTAGCTAGCTACACATATCAAATAAATAGTTTCATTTTTCTATAAAAAGGTAAATAATTATCATCTTAAATACATCACCATAAAAGGTATTAAGCATCAACTTTGCAAATTATAGTATTGGTACCTAAACCTAATAGATCTTTATATTTATAACCTAAATTTTTTTTTTACATATAAGTCCTCAAAATATTGATGAAACATTATATTTTAGTACAAAATATTTTAGTGTATTATATTTTGGTACCTAAACTTTTGAAGATCTACAAATAGATCTAATTTGTGTATGTTGAATTAAAACACCCTCGAATAAATGGGTATTCATACACATTTAAATTACGTAAGTAAATATCAATATCCTACCAAAACCCATCTACAAACTTCTTTTTTTTGATAATGGTGATTGATTCATTAAAAAACCCATCTACAAACTTCAAAACCCATATATATGTCACCCATACCCTACCAATGATCAATGGGTCTACTTGGGTTTAGCTAAATATCATTTACTATCCAAAATTTTTAATATATTTTAAATAGGATGTTGACCGCCATATATCTCTTCTCAGTCAATATCATAATTTCAAGTCAATATTACTAATACAACTGCGAATAAAAAATTAATTTTAGACTAATAATACTAACAAAATACTATAAGGGCCCACATAATACATGCACATATATCAATGTCATCTCCGCTCACGACAAAGCGTGACATCACCGCCTAATATATATATATATATATATATATATATATATATATATATATATATATATATATATATATATATATATATATATATATATATATATATATATGGTGCCTTCTACGGTACCCCGGGTGAAATCCGGGGTACCGCATACCTTGAGTATGAAAACGCTATCTAGACCTCGAATTAGCATGATTTTTGGGCATGATACTATACCCTAACCCTTAATGAGTGAACCCTAGGTCCTAATTATCTAAATCATAAACTATAAACCCTAAGATGGAGCATTACTTTTTTTGCCTATATTTGGACGAATCATAACCGTCGATTATTATTTCTAATTAAATTGATCTTGGGATATAAGATTTAGAGAATTAAGACCTAGATTTTGATCTTTATGGGTTAGAGTATAGTATAATGTCCGAAAGATCAGTCAATTCAAGTTCTAGATAGCGTTTTCTTACTTAAGGTATGCGGTACCCCGGATTTCACACGGGGTACCGTAGAACTCCCCATATATATATATATATATATATGGATACGACTCGTATGCTCCTGACACATACGATGCGTCAGGTCTTTGCACCGTTGATCTAATCTAACGGTCATTATAAATTATGATAAAATTAATAATTATAATTACTACTTGCACCCCTTAAATAATTATATGTGCTATGAAGTCCCCCAATAATAATTATCATTCTGTTTTCTCGTATGATACCTTATTTTGTCAAAGATTTATTATTGAACACCCAAAAATTATATAATTGATATAACAAAGGTACATTAAAATGTGCCACAATTCCACAATTCCCTCATACCCCTAATTGCACCATCGTCATCAAGGGAACCTAGTGAACCCATTATCCTAATTTAACATTCATCATCAAAACACCAGCAACCCCTAAAAAGTAATCAAAATATATTATGTAAACATCAGCTGTGAGCCTGTGAGTCTTCCCCTTTTCCCTTGAATCATCGGTGATGCATTGTTATCAGTCAAAACCCAGAATACCTAACCTGATAATCGGAAGAGCCGTTCTCATTAGTGGTTGTTGTCATCATCCAAGCTACCCCAATACCTACCCCATCGTCATCGTGAAAGGCCATCGAATGCAGCTTCGATTCTCAACGATTCCCGCATAAACCCACGCCGGTTGAATCCTACGGCTTTGAGTTTGAAATTCCCAGGGTTGGATCACATGATGAGTTGGGCTTGTTGCGATCAATTACAGTGAGAGAATGCTTGTGAATTTGTTGATGGTTGCGGGATCCGAGCTCCGGCGGATAGGAGGTTCAGTTAGTCAGGATTTATCCCTAGGGTGGAAGTCGATCCGGGCGGCGGTGGGGTTCAACGTGCTTGACTGGAGAGAGGAAAATGATTGGTTCGTTGATTATTCAGGATCTTGCAGTGAGGAAGGAGATTTAGCGGAGATGTGGATCCCTACCGGACATGGGGTTGCCGGAGAAGAGAGATGGTGGTGGAATTACGGGGAGGTCGGTGATTGGGATGGTATGGGGTTGCCGGAAAAGAAATAAAACGCTGGAGATAGCAGTGGGATTACGGTGGCGATGGCGGCGATTAGGATGTTACGTGGGGTTGCTAGAGAAGGAGACGGTGTTGATACGCTCGTGGCCGGCGTTGAGAATCGAAAATGCACAGGGAGATTCGGGAAGAAGAAGAGGCACGCCAAACGACGATGTTTTGTGTTCCCTACTGAATCGAGGGTGACCGGCTAAATGACGACGTATCTGTAGGCGGAGCTGATCAAAGGAAAGGGTCGGGCTGGGGGAAAAAATAAAGTGATTTATATACAAGGTATTGAACAACGGACCTGTCGACTACATACGACAACTTTCACCATCTCGGCTGGAATAACAACTGTAATTCCTGATACATAGACCTTTATCCATACATTATACATACATCCATTAATGACTTGTAATTAAAGCCTAAAACTAAAAAGGTTTGTACTCGACCATCTTCATCCCCATTATGTTTGATTTTTTTTTCTTGTAATTAGTGTTGAATGATTTGGTTCTGATAGTTTTTAGTTTTTGGAGGATGTACATGCATTTGTTCATGATTGGTTCTTTAACTATGGTACATATATGCTTGAATAGGAAGGATTCTAAATCTCTTTGTGTTTTATAAATGCACATGACAAGAGCTATAGTACACATAATGTATAATATATGACTGCATTCACTAGGAGTTTATCATTTTCCTGTTATTAGGTGAATGTAACTAAACTAAGAATCATGTGAGTGTAACTAAACTAAGAATCGTGATTGTGTTGCTAGAAGTTTGTAGTATGAAATAAACTATCTTGTTTGGACAAAAAGCTATGTGAGTAGGAGTAGTAAAGGTATTTATGATTGACTCGGAGTCTATATTTGACATTTATTTTTATTGTATCTTGTTTTCCCTGAAGCATATCACACCAAAATAATAAATAACGTTACAAGTAAAATAGACATATTACAATATGAACAAGTTATGGTCTTGAGATGGTATATAATGGATTTTCATTCCTAACTTGGTTTTATTACTTGTCTCATGAGAGGATCTTCCATGTAGGAGACAAATGTTGTTCATTTTGGAACGAATAATAGAAACCCGCCCTGTAAAATGTAGCTTTTAGCGTGGACGCACAAGTTTTATGCTTTGTGCAGTTGAATTATTCACTACTTCCATTTGGAAAATCCATTAGAGTAATCTTAAACATTTCCTTATATGTATCTGTAATTTACATTTGACAAACCATGTATTGGTTCTAACATATAAAAGGTTTCTATGAGATTCATCCCTGTTAATGTCGAGTATCACAAAGTCAAGCAAAACTATGAAAGGTCCAATTTCGATTGAGGTATTCTTAAGTTAAATTGTGTATTCGTGTTAGAGTGAGATCGATCTTATTTATTGACGAAACTTAATGCGAACTACTAACTAAATCAAATAGCACAAGTCACAATGGTTCTATAAATGTACCAAAGCAATTGTTGATACATACTTTCTAACAAGTGATCATAGTAAATTAGTAATGGGTGAGCAGATTGTCCATCAAGTTTTTTTTATACCAAAATCATGTTGTTTAATCCATCGATGAAAAGTAATTGTTAATATTGAATTGTTAGCTCACTTTTTGTTTCACTCCTCTTGGAAGGGATTTACGCATGCACCACCCCACTCGACATCCGTATCGCTTCAATCTTCTTGGAAGAAATTATGTTTTTTAGTTGATGTAGTATTGACCAGATACTATTTACTATATAACTTGAATATGTGATAAAATTGTTGTTGACATGAGTATGCCTTGAATCGGATTATCTAGCTACGACTTGAAGTCACCGGGGTCTTCGACCTTCCGATTTCCCGATCTGTAGAAACAATCGTGACAAATGTGTAAATAATAATTTAAAAGGCAATTATAAATTTATAGGATACTATATACTAGATATAATTTACATACCATACGAATGGAAACGAAATTGAATGCATCAAGTTAAAATAAATTCCCTCTAGTATTCCCGCTGCATTTGAGAATAATAGCGGGAGATAAATTTTTAAAAAGTTAAATTTCCCTCTTTTTTTTTCGGAAAACTGTATTTCGTTTCCGCCAAAATATTTTACGGCCTCCTTTCAACGCTTCCCAGTTCCCATCGAGGCGCTCGATGTGCATGGTGATGAGGACGAGGAGATCGAGGACGAGATCTATGGTTTGGGTAGTGGTGATTGACAGTTCGGTACCTGATAGCAGGAACTATCACATTTCCGCGCATGTGAATTCGGTTTCCCCGTCTCCCGTTGTCAGCATCATTGATTCGTCATACAGCTCGCAGGTAGTTGCTATTCTATTTTTCTTTTCGTTTCTTTGTTTGTCTTAGTTCTTCTAATTTAATTTGTTGTCTAATCCGGGAAAACAAATTAGATTAGGAGAAGGATGAACTGATGTATCTGCTGGAAATTGAGGCTGGGAGGAGTGCTGTTACAGGGGTAGTTACTGGTTCGTCAGAAGCTTTACTTCGCTGACAGGGCCCCTGATATGGACATGCACTTTGAAGTTCTTGAAGCCATGGTAAATGTACACTTCTTCCAATTTTCTTTTGGCCCTCTGTTTCAAGTTTCTTGGTTTTTGTTCAGTGGCTTCACTAGAATTCGCTGGGTATTTATTGTTTACGTGTATTAGTTCAAATTTTAGGGTGTGGAGAAGCTCATAGCTTCCAAGATGATGTTGCCCGGTTCCAATAGAACGATCCATTCGGTTCATACGCATACTGGAATGGTACTCCTCTTTCATCCCTCTGCACTCTCAGTTTGATGGAACTCAAATCTTAAAGTCAGTTTTTTTGGCTTGTTGGTCTGTCATCTACTGGGTTCATTGTATGTGTATTATATGGTAGCGTCCAAATGAACTTTATACTTTCTCAAGGCAGGTTGCTTGTACCCACTTGTTAGAGAATTCTGTTTTTATTAAAAAGTCTTGAACAAAAAATGCATTCATGGATTAACGTAGTGGCATACAGTTTCATAGGTTAGGTGTCCATTTTGGATTTGGGTGTGCCTGCTGTGGGAACTTTATATGTGGCTTTGGACAAATGCTGGGGGAGACATAACATAAGACACAATGAGAAACTAATTGCTTGCCCTCAATATAAGTAACTAGTTTTTAGCTTTGCTTCGTTGTTGTAATCATGTTCAGTAAATTACACTTTCAGCAAAAAGAAAGAGTTCCTTCCAACCTGTCAATTTCCTCGGACACTAATATGCTTCATCCTGTAATTCTAGGATCAGTTTCAGAGGATTATTTGGAGTACATGTTGTTACAATTCTACACCAATGTCACTGGATGGATGTGCTACGCATCAATCACGGCACGTCTTCTTAAGGGATGTGAATCTAACTCAAGCAGTTAACTTTCCTTGGGGTATGTTTCTAGGAATCAAAACTCCTTACCCACTAGTTTTTCGTTTTTAATCCTATTGTAGCTTCGATTGTATCCTGACTGGCATAACTTTGGGTCCAATGTTTGTCTGTACTTATTATATTAACTACTTCGAATGAAATTCTGCAGGGTGTGGGTGTTGGCTACGCTAAAGGAACTGTTGCTGCTGCTAGAGCTGCTGCAATTAGGTGAATCTATGGTCTACGCAGCTTCTGCAAATAAGAGTCTGGTATATAATTTTTTAAACATGAGATTCTTTTGTTCTTGTAGATGGGTGTCTAAAGACGGCATTGGAGCTTTGCGTGGCTTGTTCATAGGTTTGGAAATTTGATTGAAGAACTGCTAACTGAAGAAGATTTTTTTTGTAGACTTTATGGTTAAAATCTTTGCTTCTTTATGGTAGGGTAGTTTGTAGCTATATGGCCTGTGGCTCCACAGCTGTTACATCTTATTGGTCCCCCAGATACAGTCGATGTAGGAAACCTCGAGTTATCTTGGTTAATGTACTGATTGACTTGATTAGCTGGCAAGCCCATTGAACTCAATCCAGTCTGCCCACTTCCAAAATTCTCCTTTCTAGGAGTAATCAACACATAATTTTGTGTAACCATTTTCTACCGCTGAAACAGTCAGGTTCCCAGATTTGAAGTTTTCCATCAAATCCAAAAGGATTTGGGATAGGGATTCGTGGTTCATCATCTCTGCCTTGAACAACACTAGACATGCTCATCACTGAATGTTTCCTCTTCCACTTTCAACTTGAATATATATTGGTAAACATAACTTTGACGAAGAACTTTTAGAAACCCGTCGTCGTCTTGTTCTCAAACTTCATAAAATGAAGTTCTTTAGCGGACATTCCCATAAGCTCCTCGCCTGATTCGTGGAAAGCAGTTACCCATGTTAAGCCCGTGTGATCTTCTATATGAAGCGAGAGTATGTACCTATGATCACATTCATCAACAGACTGATCACACAGGTCACACCACCACCTCCCATCTCCATTTTTTGTAACCTTTTTGTTGCATTGTCCGTCCCCAATGCAAGATGTATAGTAAAAATTATCCGCCTTTATGTATATCACAGCTCCATTGACACAAATCCAACCTGGTTTTCCGGAAGTCCCAAGCTTCTCATCTTTGATTTGAGAGATAGTCTTCACAACATCAATCCTTCCTGCACAAGACCATTCCCTGGAAATAGAAATTGAAGTTATACTTTTGCCATCATTAGCATACCATTGTTTCAGCTTATTAGCCCCCCAAAGCCGAGAAATTTCTTCTGGAATTCAGGAGAGAGGGGAAAAGATTGGGAAAAATCAAACCTTTCGGGCCAGGAGGCGCCGGAGGAGCTAAGCAACTGGATCCATTGTCGCCAAATACACCTCCGATTGCAATCCCGACCACCGTTCCGGTCGATATCGACGAGTTGGAGGAAGGAGAAGAAGAGTTCGGCGTCGGACCGCCGGAAGATGGCGGCAGCGGAGGAGCTAAGCAACCGACTCCATTGTCGCCAAATACACCTCCAATTGCAATCCCGACCACCGTTCCGGTCGATGACGACGATTTGGAGGAGGAGTTCAGCGTCGAACCGCCGGAAGATGACGGCGTCGAGCGGGAGGACGGAGATGTGCGGATTAGGGGTAGACGGCGTAATCGAGGTAGGCGTGGAAGGGGTGACCGGGGCGGGGGTAAACGGCGGGTTCAACGATGGGTGAACGAGAGAGGAGAGGGTTCGAAGATGGGTTCTGGATTTGTTTTCTTATGGGTATGGTGTTTGGGTGGGGAAGTTCGATGTTGAATGCCACAGTTTGTTTGAGATGTTTTTTTCGTACGAGAGCCTGTTAGAGATTTGAAATAATGATATCAAGTTTTGGGATGTTTTTGTTTTGATGGAAATTTTTTGGATGTTTAAGTTATGATTAAAAGAAATTAGGTACCGTACAATAAAAATAAAGGAAATAATTTGTTGGGGGATTAAAGTGAACCTATGAAAATGTAAAAGAATCAACTAAAATATTTTAATTTTTAAATAATAGCTAATTTTATTATATTTAATACAAGCCATCAGATTAAATCATTGGTGTAGAAAATCTGTCGCATGCTATGCGTCAGGAGCATAATATATATATATATATATATATATATATATATATATATATATATATATATATATATATATATATGTGTGTGTGGTCAGTTCTGGTAATTGGTACATGCTCATTTAACCTTGGTTCTTCCACCATGCCTCAACATGAAGCTAACCCTATTGCATATGAGGGGTCAGAGAAATCCATTGTTGACGGACGGTGATTATTTATAGCTTGTTTTCACCCTCCTGTAAGGGAAGATGTTTAATACTCATGAGAAGTATAAATATGTAACTAAACACTTATGTAGGCTAGGTTTTAATTTTTTTAATATTGGAATCACTTGTTATTTCAAATAAGATGTTTAATACTCATGAGAAGTATAAATATGTAACTAAACACTTATGTAGGCTAGGTTTTAATTTTATTAATATTGGAATCACTTGTTATTTCAAATAATGCTATGGATACACTTAGTCGTCACTTTAAGCAACGGTCTTTTGAGTAATTTTACAATGCTCTTTATTATTGGTGCTATAGGTTTTTGCTTTTATGGTACGATTTTAATTTATACATTTAACATTATGGTACAACTTCAGATTATACCTATACTTTTTGTACAAATTCTTTGAACTCTTACATTTATATGATGGTACAACTTCAAGTTGTGAAGTTGTACCATAACATAATGGTACAAATTTCTTTATGGTACAACTTGAACTTATATACATTTAACGTTATGGTACAACTTCTAGTTGTACATTAAAGCACCAATTCTTTATAACATAGTAGATGTGCTCATGGTCTCTTATTAATAACTGTCACTATTCAGAGGATGGGAGGAAAACTTCAAGGGAAGAAAATTTTTAGGTGCTCATGGTCTCTTATTAATAACTGTCACTATTAAGAGGATGGGAGGAAAACTTCAAGGGAAGAAAATTTTTAGGTGGAGGAAATATTAGTGGGGAAATTACTGTTAGACTAAGAATCATATCGGATCAAGTTGACAGATTGGATTGAAACAAAAGATGGAAAGAAGATCAAAATCAGTGCATCAATCAAGGGGGAGCCTCTCCAATCAACTCGCTCAACCATTCAAATCACAACGGCTACCCAGCAACGACCCAGCAAGAAGACTATTTATACTCTTTCTCTTCTGATCTAGTGGGTCGACTGTTTTGGGGGAATTCTCTGTGGTATAGGGCTGAGAATTGGGGAAACAGTGGCTTTGATCTAACTGAGGTATAGGATCAGTTTGATCAAAGGTTGTAACGAATTCCTACGCGAATTCGGGTCATGAGCCGTGCCTTTTGATTTTCACATTTGCTGTAATCTCTTCGTTCTCTTCTTTTCTTCAGAGTCAAAGAAAATCAAAAGTGTCTCTCGGAATAGTGGGTACTATTCCGGGACGAGGAGTAGCCCAGTGGCGAACCTCGTTAAAAATCCCGCTGTGTACATTTAATTTCTGCTGCTCTTCTTCTTGCTAGCGCTGCAGTTCTCTGTTCTGCAGTGCTCTGTTCGTGTTCTGGGTTGAGTCAGGGAAGAAGAAGAGTATTCTTCATTCCTGTTCGATCAGAAACCTTGGGCCGGAGAGGAAGGCTTTGGTCCAGCTTCCTCCTTTAGTTAAGTTGTGGGCCTAACTGGTCTCGGGCCCATTTCCATTGCAAAGGAGATCGACTTAGCCTCCTGTCGATCTCTTCCTTCCAAAATTCCCAATTCGACAATCCCAATCCCTAATCGAAGCCAGCTCCGCCATTTTCACAAGTGGTATCAGAGCGCCTGGTCCTTGATCGAGCTCATCGCTGCCAAGGGAAGATCCAGTCGAAATGGCGACCACCAGCTTCGGTCACGCCTCGTATAATCACCCTCCGATGTTCACGGGATCAAACTACACCGCCTGGAAGAAGAGGATGCCGACATTTCTCTGGGGGGGTAGACGAAGAGTTGTGGATCGTGGTTCGCGATGGACCAATCCAGATGGCACCGGAAGAACAGCATCTCTGGTCCGCCGCGCAAAAGAAGAGTGCTCAGCTCAATCGAAGAGCCATGCACATTCTTCAATCGGCAATGGCCTCTGACGAAGCCGACATGGTGGAAAACTGCGAATCTGCTCATGATATATGGGTCTCGCTCGAGAATACCTACGAGGGATCGTCGAACATCAAAGAGTCACGGATTGATCTTCTGGTCCACGACTATGAAAGTTTCATCATGAACCCAGGTGAGAGTATTCATGAAATGTTTTCTCGATTCACTATTTTGATCAACAAATTGAAAGGATTAGGGAAGTCGTTTGAGTCAAAAGATCTAAACAGAAAAATCCTAAGGTCTCTACCTAAGGAATGGTTGCCTAAGAGAACAGCTATTGAAGAAGCTCGAAATCTAAGCTTATTGCCTGTTAATGAACTCATAGGGTCTTTGATGAGTCATGAGCATGTAATGCAACAGGTTAGCAAAGAAGATGAGAAAAGAAAAAAATCCCTAGCCTTTAAATCTCAAGTTGTAGACTATGACTCAGAAAGTGAACTTGGAAGTGATTTTGATAGGGAATTCGCTTTGATTAGCAGTAAATTCCATAGAATGCTCAAGCTAAAAAATGATCGCAAACAAAGAGGTAGTGATAGATATTATCAGCATGGTAATTCTAGTTACTCTGACAAATCCAAGAGTTTCTCTCAAGATAGGCTGCGACACTCGCAGACCAGAGTTAACAGTGCAGGTAATCAGGACAGAGAGATTCAAGACTGCTACAAATGTGGCAAGCCTGGCCACATTCGAGCTAACTGCCCTCTGACCCTAAAGGCTAAAGAGAAGGCAATGAAGGCTTCTTGGAGTGACTACGAGTCTGACTCAGAGGAAGTTACTGAAGATGCAGAAGCATACATGGCACTCGTCCAAAACCCTGAAGAAGCAGAAATCACTCTTCAGACTAGTCAACCACACTGCCCACCAACTGCTGAAACTCAATGGTACTTAGACAGTGGGTGTTCCCACCACATGTCTGGTAAGAAGCATCTCTTCAATTCTTTAAATTTGAAACGTGGGGGAAAAGTAACATTTGGGGATGATAATCAGGGCACCATAGTTGGTTCTGGATGCATAGGTAAGAGTCCAAAACCAGTTATTAAAAACGTGCTTCTGGTTGAAGGTTTAAAACACAACCTATTATCCATTAGTCAATTATGCAGTAATGGAAATAAAGTAGTGTTTGAAAATAACAGATGCATAGTTGAAAATGCTGAAGAAAACAAAATAATTTTTGTGGGAAAAAGGGTCGGCAACATGTATATTGTGGATCTTTCAGATCTTAGCATGTTTAACGAGACCTGTTTTGCTGCCTCATCCATTTCTCCTGAGTTCCTGTGGCATAAAAAACTAGGTCATGTCAGCCTTGGAAAACTTGCCACTCTGTCTAAACTGAGTCTAGCTAGAGGTATTCCCAAACTTAGAGATAAAGCTGAGTTCTTCTGTAATGCATGTGCTGCTGGAAAACATAAACGAAAGAGTTTTAAAATCAAGCCTGATATTACCTCTACCAGCCCTTATGAACTTATTCACATGGATCTGTTTGGTCCATGGAATGTTACTAGTCTAGGAGGGAAGAACTATGTTTTTGTATTAGTAGACGATTTCTCTAGGTTCTCATGGGTGTATTTTTTAACTCACAAGTCACAAAGATGAGACTTCTAAGAAGTTCAAACTGTTTCTTACCTCTCAGAACTTCAATATCAAAAACATCAGGAGTGACAATGGTGGAGAGTTTATTTCAGAATCATTTGAAAACCTTTGTGATGATTTTGGAATAAAACACACGTTCTCTGCCCCTCGTACCCCTCAACAGAATGGAGTAGTAGAAAGAAAAAACAGAACCCTTATAGAGTGTGCTAGAACCATGTTACTTGACTACAATCTTCCTAAACACTTCTGGGCTGAAGCTGTTAACACAGCATGCTACACTATCAATCGTGTCTTTTAGTTCGTAAGAAAATTAACAAAACTCCCTATGAGATATTGAAAGAAAAAACTCCTAGCATTGCTTACTTTTATCCTTTTGGTTGTCCATGCTTTGTTCTCAATACTAGAGACAATCTAGGCAAATTTGATGCCAAATCAGATTCTGCTATCTTCTTGGGTTACTCGTCCAAAGGTCAAGCTTATAGAATATACAATAAAAGAACCAAAAAAGTAGAAGAATCAGTTCATGTTAAATTCAATGAATCTGATTTTGTGATACCAGATGAGACTCTACAATTCGATTTAAATGAACTGACCTCACCTTGTCAAGATGCTGTTAGTAAACAGGATCATAATGAGAAAATGGTCGCATCATCTGACATGGAAGAGCCTTCTGTCGAAAGTCAAATCACTCTTCAAGTTCCTCAAGCTCCACCACACATCCAGAGAAGACATCCAGAAAATCTGATCATTGGAAAACTGAATGAGGGACTCAAAACCAGAGGTAAGTATACTCCTGGTCAATATGCATTTGTTTCTCAATTTGAGCCTAGAAATATTAAAGAAGCACTCCTAGATGAAGAATGGGGATTCTCTATGATAGAAGAACTAACACAATTTGAACATCTTCATGTCTGGGACTTAGTTCCTAAACCTGAAAACATCACTGTCATAGGAACAAAATGGATTTATCGAAATAAGTCTGATGAAGAAGGAATTGTTGTTAGAAACAAATCTAGGCTTGTTGCTCAGGGATACCTTCAGGAAGAAGGAATAGATTTCGATGAAACATTTGCCCCTGTTGCTAGAATTGAGTCAATCAGATTATTATGTGCTTTTGCTAGCCACCTAGGTTTTCCTCTTTACCAAATGGACGTCAAGAGTGCTTTCCTGAATGGAGTCATTCAGGAGGAAGTTTATGTTGCCCAACCCCCTGGATTCATTGACTTTGAGCATCCTGATTATGTTTACAAGCTAAATAAAGCGTTGTATGGACTCAAACAGGCCCCTAGAGCCTAGTTTGAACGCCTTACAACCTTTCTTTTAGAAAACTCATTCACTCAAGGAAGCATTGATAAGACTCTTTTCATCAAACATGAATCAGGACAAATCTTACTGGTTCAAGTTTATGTAGATGACATTGTTTTTGGGTCAACTGACCCCTCTCTCTGCACTACATTCTGTGAAACTATGCAAACTGTATTTGAAATGAGCATGATGGGTGAACTAAAGTTCTTTCTTGGTCTTCAAGTCAAACAAACTAAAGCTGGTATTTTTATAAATCAATCCAAGTACCTCGAGAACATGCTGACTAAGTTTGATATGAACCATGTCAAGCCCTGTCCTACCCCAATGGCAGTAAACCTCAAACTAGATAAAGATGAGTCAGGTATACCTGTAGATGAAAACAGATATAGAGGGATGATTGGTTCATTACTTTACCTTACAGCCAGTAGACCAGACATCCAGCATAGTGTATGTCTGTGTGCCAGATTTCAGGCAGCACCAAAGGAGAGTCATTTTAAAGCTGTTAAAAGAATATTTAGGTATCTTAGAGGAACTCCAAATGTTGGCCTTTGGTACCCTAAAAATGACAACTTCACTCTCCTAGGCTATAGTGATTCAGATTTTGCAGGTACCTTAACTGATAGAAAAAGCACCACAGGTACCTGTCAATTTGTAGGAACCTCCCTAGTGTCTTGGTCATGCAAAAAACAAGGTGCTGTTGCTCTTTCCACCGTTGAAGCAGAATATATAGCTGCTGGCAGCTGTTGTACTCAACTTATTTGGCTTAAAAATCAACTAAAAGACTATAATGTGGCAACTGAAACCATTCCACTCTTCTGTGACAACACTAGTGCCATAAGTATGTCAAAAAATCCGGTCCAGCATTCAAGAACTAAACATATAGAAATTAAATATCACTTTATAAGGGAACTAGTTCAACAGAATATCATTCATATTAGTCATATCCCCACAGAATACCAACTGGCGGATCTTTTTACAAAAGCCTTGCAAGTCACCGTAACTTAGAGAAAACGGTCGACCTCTTCCATCAAGTGGTCGACCACTTTCTAAGAAAATGGTCGACCTCGTCCACTAAGTAGTCTACCACTTGAGTCATCCGGTCTACCACTTCCGGAAATGGGTCGACCTAATGACACACTTACCTTTAAGCGGTCAACCTCTTCAACCAAGTGGTCTACCACATGAGTCATCAGGTCAACCACTTCCGAAAATGGGTTGACCTGATGACACACTTACCTCCAAGTGGTTGACTACTTCCACTACGTGGTCAACCACTTTTCAAGAAAATGGTCGACCTCTTCCACCAAGTGGTATACCACTCGAGGCAGCTGGTTTACCGCTTCTGGCAATGGATCGACATGTGCACACTTACTATCAACCTTCAACTACAAAAACGATCTCTGCTTTTGGCGACTACTCGGCCAGATAACACATTTTCCTTATACTTACATTAGGAAAATAATAGACAATATACCAACATTATAAAATTATTTTTGTAGTAACGCAACATAAGAAATAAATATGCGTAACATTTTTCAAATCTACGAGAGAACATTCACTCGAGAAACTTGTCATCTATGCTAGCAGCCTTTGTACTAATTTGAAATCTTACTCGAAAGCATATCTATTGTTGTTGGACTCTAAATATATATGATGATATCACTAGGAATGGTTCATCAGGTAAATCAATTATTGAAAGAGGTGGACCGCTTGGAGAAAGAGGTAACCACTTGATGGAAGTAGTAGACCATTTTTTTGTATAGTGCCTTTTAGTGGAAGAGGTTGACCATTTGTAGAACATAGCAAATGAAAAATAGTATATCTGGTCGACCATTCCAACAATGAGCCATTTTGTCCAAATAGGTCGACCGTTTTGTCCAATTTACGGTGACTTGCAAGTCACCATAGCAAAGTCCTAAGCTTTAAGCTATGGGTAAGATTCAAATTAACATGTGTGTGCTTCTTGATGGGGTTGCAGAGATAAAGGGACCACCTTTTATGCTCCTGCGAGCTTTCTACCGAGTTCACTGGTATGGTGTTTGGAAGTGCGGTGATTGTATCGCCTTGTTATTGCTTCATGGATTTAAAAATAAGAGTTTTGTAATTTATAAGCCTAAAGATTTATCAAGAATTTGAGGCATTATGAATTTATAACGATTCTTGGTTTATTGAGATGTTTTATCATGGATTTAAGGGAATGGGATTTAGAACTTAAAGTCCAAAAATTACAATACTACCCTTTTCTATTTGTTTGTCACGTTTATGATATGTACACAAAACAAATACAATACATACTAATAAGTATAATGTTGTCACAAAGACAATAATAATAAACGGAAAAATTCCGTTTAACTTTTAACGTAACATATATCGGTTACCAATTCTTTATCCTCCCTTTTCAAAAATAACATATAGCAACATATATTAAAACCGGGGAACAAAGAATTGCACATTCCATGAAAAGGCCAAAGGAAACTAGAACACAAGAAAGGGTATAAAAATGTAACTCATGTTTGCACATTAATTGAATATTTATATTATTTATTTGTCGTAAATTAATTCATTACTTATAATGTACAATAGATAAATGTGAGAGCAACTTTGGAATTTTAAAAGTTCATGAGGATATATGTGTAAAATCTCATCATGGATTTATGGCATGTTACAAATCCCACATCAATATGTGAGATTTATAAGTTCATGTGGTTCATGGATTTGGATTCTTAAAATTCATGGCCCCACGGATTTGTTCAGTAAAAGAAGTGCAAACAAAAGATGGATTCTCCTTCAATCCCATCCAAATCCACGAAGCAAACGACCCCTAAATTTGCTTACGCTGCCCTGAATGCAATTCGCAACCATGCAGTGAAAATCTCAATTCTACGTAAAAAGCTTTTGATGACCTACAAATATAAAAGTACAAGTTCTTAAACTTTAAAGTATAGATTTTGATTACCCTTGTACTTGAAAAGAGCGATTATATGTAAAAATGATTTGATAACCTAAAAATAAAATAAAAAACTTACATTTTTAGGTTCTAAAACACGATTTTCATCACATTGTTCGCAACAAATATCTCGAAGGACTCGGTTAACTTTTCAGACCGTGAACAGTAAAAATGCTGGTTTTTTGGCGCGAAGCCAAACAAACTAAGGGAGGGAACCAAGGGACCTGTCTCAGTGCATCACGTTAAATCCGAACTTAAATTCCCAAAGCCACATCTTAATTAAATTACCCCGACACCATTGGCAAGCAATCCCATTCTCCTCTCCATTCACGTTCACGTTGCTGCACTGCAAGTTGCTTACAATTTGAATCAGATTGATTAAAAAAAAAAAAAAACAGAAAGAGTTGCTTATCGTGTTAAATCTGTAATTAATGCCGATCCGCTCTCGGCTGCGCCGTTCTCGCTTCCTTACATCCTTCGGAGACCTTCCTCCCGCCACCATCACCACCACCGACGGTTCTTGAATCCATAAAATATTACGATTGACTTAAAATGGGGCAGAGCCACGGTGCTCGTTTCGAGGAATTCTGGTCAACATGGCAACTGGGTATGTTTAGATTAATCGAAAGGTTACTTCTTTCGTTGCGAATCCGCGTGGTGGCATCGGAAGTTCACGAGAGCATGAAGTGCGCCGCAAATGGGCTGAGATCCCTTGGGATCTCTCGTGTCCATGCTGGCAGCTGCAGGATCTTGAATCCCCCATCTGGGTTTGATCGCAAGTACAGTACATTGCTTCAGCCAATCCTCTTATATAAGCTTGCACACCAAGTGTTCGACTCATTGCCTCAACCAACTTTTCCTTTCCTCGAGTCCTTGAGGAATCCCAATCACATATTGGGCCACATTTCTGAGAGGGTAGCTCTCAATCTTGAACATGAAGCAAGCCAGTTTTCTGTGTTATTGTCTCGGGATAGTGTGTTTGCTGAGTGGGACTTGGGTGCAAGCAGAGGATCCATACAGATATTTCACTTGGGAAGTCACCTATGGGACTGTTTCTCCTCTAAATAAGCCTCAAAGAGTAAGTGTTTTTTTTCTTCTTTTTTCCTGCGGTTACTTTTTGCCTTTTCACTCTTGCAGTTCCCTTTCCTTAACTAGATATGATGCTGCAGGGTATACTCATCAATAAGCAATTCCCTGGCCCGCCTATTGACGCTGTGACAAATGACAATATCCTAGTAAATGTCATCAACAAGTTGGACGTCCCTTTCCTCATAACATGGTACGTGTTGATGCAGATAATGATGTTGGCTTTTGTATGTTTATGGGTCCTGAGCTTGGGAAATGGCTGATATGGGGAATCCTCTCAGGAATGGGATTAAACAAAGGAGGACTTCATGGCAAGATGGAGTGCTTGGGACACAATGTCCTATCCCTCCAAACTCCAACTGGACCTACAAGTTCCAAGTGAAGGATCAGATTGGAACCTATAACTACTTCCCTTCGATCGGAATGCAAAGAGTTGCTGGAGGGTATGGAGCTTTCAACGTCGACCAAAGATCAGTGATTTCTAAACCTTACCCGGAACCTTTTGAAGAATTCACCCTGCTTGTCAGTGACTGGTACAACACCGATTTTAAGGTTTGTGCACACATTTGTCTCATTTTTCCTTTTCCTGTGTTTATTGCCTCATTAGTTAATTAAGCATTTGGCTGATAGAGTATATGTTCCAACTCACTTTCTGGTAGATTTTGGAGAAAAACCTGGACAAGGGAACTCCTCTCCCTCTTCCTGATGGTCTTCTCATAAATGGGCTTCCTAGTGGCCGAGCTGTGTTCACAGGGTTAAAAGGTAATGCTTCACCATCCTGGACCGTCTGTATATGTAGAAAATAGGAAATGATATCTAAACTGTTGTATCCTATTAAAATGTTTCGTGATACATAAATGAAAATAATGATTGATTCAAGATTTAAGACGTTGTATAGAATATAATGTGGGCTTCCTAGTGACCTAAGACTTCATATAGAATATAATGATTAATTTTTATGAGACGTAAATGAAGATGTTACCTTACCTTTTATAAGTTTCATGACAGCTCATTTCTAGGACAATGAGTACCGAAACCCAAACTAATCATGAATAGGAGTCTAGGCTTGTACAGCAAGTATGTTTTGACAAATTAAACAGTAACATCCACACTTTAACGTTGTACTTTCCTGGTGCTGGTTTTTTGTGTGTGTGAATTTCATCTAACTGAATGACACTACGTCACTACCTATCAGATAAGCTCTACAAGTTCAGGATCTCCAATGTGGGTATTGCAGTAGCAATCAACTTCAGAATCCAGGGACATACAATGACTCTCATCGAAGTTGAAGGTGCTCATACATTGCAAGAAGTCTATGAGTCCCTCGATGTTCATGTTGGCCAATCTGTAACTGTGTTGGTCAGATTACGCGCACCGTTGACCAAGGACTACTTCATTGTTGCTTCCTCACGTTTCACCAAGCCAATCCTCACAACCACTGCGATTCTCAAGTACGCAGGTTCAACCACACGAGCTACTAAGCCATTGCCAGTTGGACCAACTTACCATCTCCACTGGTCAATGAAGCAAGCTAGGACTATGAGGTAAAAAGGAAGAAAAAAGGGCTGGCTAAACAGTTTTTAATTACTTACCGAAAAAAAAAAAAAAACAGTTTTTAATTTAACAGGGAACCAACCTGTAAAAAGGTTATTTCTTGGCTGCTAAATCACTCTTTTGGGGTTCAACTATGCAGGTTGAATTTGACAGCAAATGCAGCCAGGCCAAATCCTCAAGGGTCATTCCATTACGGAACCATCAAGGTCATGAGGACCATCTTCCTGACCAACACAGCAGCAAAGATCAATGGGAAACTGCGTTATGCTATTAACAGCATCTCCTATGTTGACCCCCCCACACCATTGAAGCTTGCTGATTGGTATAACGTCCATGGTGTGTTTAAGCTGAATTCTGTCCCTGATAAGCCCACCAATACAACTCCTGTTCTTGCTCCTGGAGTTCTGGCATTCCAACTCCATGACTTTGTTGAGATCATCCTCCAGAACTCAGAATACACGGTCCAGTCATATCACATGGATGGGTCCAGTTTCTACATTGCTGGGTAATAAACCATACTTAGCCTGAATTTAGGTCACTCTTTCAGGTTACTAACAACTGAACGTAACCACAAATTACCCTTGTGTAGATATGGAAACGGGCCATGGACACCTGCAATGAGGAGAAGATACAATGTTGCTGATACTCTGCCCAGACACACTGTGCAGGTAAGCAAAAATCTGAAACCAAAATTTTACTCTCGGTTTAAGGGCATGGTATAAAATTCTTAGTTGCATCTCCCCTAGTACTATACCAACTCTCGAGATAGTATTAGAGTCGTCCTTGATAGATCCATGCCTCTTAACTTCATTTTTGTCCTAATGTGCAGGTTTATCCAGTATCATGGACAGCAATACTGGTGTCACTGGACAACAAGGGGATGTGGAACTTGAGGTCAGCAATGTGGTCGAGGAGATACCTAGGGCAGCAGCTATATATGAGAGTCTGGAATGACGAGAAGAGTCTCTATACTGAGGCTGATCCACCACCAAATGTTTTGTTTTGTGGTTTGGCCAAAAAAGCTTAGATGGATGGATGGTAAAATCAAAAGAAAGGAAAGGAAGGGAAATGATCTTCGTTCCAGTGTTGTAGCTTCTCGCTACTCTTAGAGTTCTTTGATTATTTTACTACCGTACGTTTGTTGTTCTTCTCCCAATTTTTCCTTAAAGCCAGTTACGAGAGGGTAATTGCCAAGAGGAAAAAGTTCGAGGTGAAAAAAGGAATAGGGTTTTACATTAGAAGAACCGGGGGCAGAGTGAGCTTAAATTTGTAAGTTAATTTTATATGATTTGGGGAATCTATTATCACAGTGATGATATTTCATTTGAGTAATAAACTTATTTTCTTCTGTTTTGTCATAGAAGCCAAGCCTTAAAACCTCTCTGCCCACCTCCAACGTATATTCTCACTCCGTGTTTGTCAATAAGAGCACATCGGAAGAGGAGCTACCTAACAATCTTAATCCTATGTATTCTAGGTCATTAGCTCCTTAACCTGTTAGGTTCAATCGAAATCCAACTCAACAAGATGCTGATTTTCACACATTTTTTGAGAAGGTGACGAAACTCAGCATCATCAGCATACCCTTCATAAAAAAAAAAAAATGGCAACAATCCCAAAATATTTGAAATTCATTGAGGAAGTGTTGGAAGACAAGGTAAAACTCTGAGATGTTACTTTCTGTTGCACTTGATGTTAAATGCTCAACTATCCCACGTACACGAGTGCTTCTCGAAGAACTTCCAAATCAACATTATCCACATGGTATTGAGGATGATCTTATTCATCCTCCTCTTACCTTCTGGGACAACCCCGGACCATCTCCATCTAGTCGTGGAAACCACTTCCTACCGAATTTGATGTGCCACAATTTGCTATTCACGACAATCTTGACATTAGAAAAATTCGGTCGGAAGTTCCCTTTCCAGCCAAATCAAATGATGGAAACACGTATTTATGATGCTACTTTCCAAAATCCATCGAAAGCTATAAAAGTGGAAGGAATTGCTAAGACAAAGATGGAGGTGATCCACCCTATATAGAGGATAAGACAACCCTACATGCCTCTCATGTTCCCATCGAGGAAACTATACATTATGGAGAAGCTCCAATCCTCCAGAAAACTATGAAACCATGCATGAGAGGTAAAAATGTCTAGCATAAGGAGCCAAGACAATGATCGTGGATAGCAAGAATACACACAGACTTTCCTACCCTGCAAAGTCGCAATGCATAGAGGCACCCACAATCTACCTATGCTTCTCTAGGATGCAAGGTGAGCCCTTATGAGCCTTCTAGCCCTCTCCATGAGATCTTAACGAAGCCTCCCGATGGCTGAAACCTTTCTATAGGGAAAGTGGGAAAGGAATAAGGAGAGTTTATAGTTCTTAAGGACGCTCCTAGTGACAAATCTAAGGGCTTTGATCCTCTAATAATTTAATGGTGAATTGAATCCATTTGGTATTTGTTATACACTACATATGGTTGCAACCATAGCCTTTTACTCACTCAATGGATGGGGCTATACGAGTTCAACTTGAGTCACCACCTTTATGGAACACACAAGTCCCACCATGAACAAGGGGCAAGATATGAAAGGTGGAAATTCAGGTGGCATCCACTCTTTGACCCTCCATCAACTTGTGCGAGAGGATGCATGACCTACCTTTTTTCTTCTCTCCATCATATATGGATTTCAAAGAGGCACTAATTAGTTTGGTCGACCCTTGAGTTCGCAAGTCCCCCCTAGCTCAAACGCATAAAAGAAAGAGCACTTCATGGGAGGCAACCCATATATGGCATCTAATTTTGGGATTAAAACAGGAAGTATTAATTGGACGCAACTGGGATTTCAAATCTTTTCGTTGTAGTTTTGGGCATGTTTGACGTTACTTACAAACTCGCACATCGAAAAAAAAATTGTTTATCCATAATCATATTCTGACAAAAATTTTGTTTGAGAATGGTCAGGCAGAGGCTGAGCGTCAAACCAGGAAGTCAAGAACAAATTTTCCCCACTAGGTGATAGCTCAAGGTACTTTATTTCCTTCCAAGTGTGTGTTCTTATATTTTTTGATGATCACTTCACAGAAAGCTTCGTACAATATCCTGCTTTGGTTGCTAGGCAAGGTCTAAAGTGTGTGGGGTAGCCCGTAGCCCTATATATGTCAAGAATATTTTGATACTACCACCATGATTTACCTAATAACCGTGCTAGTTTAAGATAGGAATATGAAGAATGCGTAATGATAATAAGTGCTTATCTAAATTGAGGCATTCTGCCTCTACTTGTGGGAGTAGATCTGGTGAGTAACCTTGTGGTGATATAATCTCATACATAATCCAATAAGAATTCGCCACATCAGCGTCTCCTCCTCTCTCCTCGGAAAATCTTTAATTTTCCTTCCCTTAATCTTTAACGGACGATTTCTTACTCGTTTTAACTCGGATATTTTTTTGCACAGTTATATCAGATTAATTGTGCTCTTCAAAATGATAGCTACTATGATATTTTTTGGAACAAAAAACATTTGCCAGTTATTACCAGTCTATACCATATGGAATTGATTGTACCATATGGTATTGACTGATATTTAATCACAACGTACCATTTGGTATGAAAAATACCACCCCATACCAGGGTGGTTTAGTATGATATGGGGTTGGTAACGAGAGGTATGGAATTTTTTCACCCAGAAAGAAAAATTTGAAATCCAATAGATCATGATTAAATCAATCCTTCTATGCACAAATTTTCGAAAACGACTAAAAAACGAAGGAGATACCATATGGTATGGAATTGGTAACGGGAGGTATGGAAATTATTTTCTCAAAAAATATTGAAAATGTATATAATTTTGTAGAGCACAACAAACTCGTTTTATCTGTGCAAAAAAAATTGAAATCCGAGTTAGAATGAGAAAGATATGATCCAATCAAGAAAACTAAGGAAAATAAATTTCTTTAATTCTCCACCCTTAGATCTACAGCCACTTAAAATAAGGGTCAAAATTTGGTTGCTCATAGTTATGCACCCTTAGATTATGCACCCTATCTTGTGTGTGGTATCTTAGTATTTTCTTCATTATAGATCAATCTTAACATTTTATTCATCTTGAATATGACACGTTTTGGAGTTTTCTTACATTGTAGCAAATAAGTATTTGATTTAATAATGAGAGAGAACTAAATGATGTTGATGGAGGAGAAGGAAAAATGCATTAACTAACTAAAGATTTGATCTGATCCCTTTAATTCGACTCGATTTGGAACAAATTCAATCAATACAATATGGACCTTAAAATCGTTAAAATCCTTGCAAATCGTGAGATTTTAAGGATATAAATAACGAATAGAGTAGGATTTTAAGGTCTATAGAATTTATACTGAAATCAGGATTGAAAGAGGTAAGTAAAATCTTCAGATTTTAGGATTTAATTAAATTAAAATTTTGACTACTATGAGTAGAACTACTCTTATGCGTCATAGCAATGTTTTTTTATTTTTGCCTAAATATAACAATTATAATGTCGAGTTTTGCTTGAAAATGTTTAGCTAACCATTTTCTCTAGTTTATTATTTTGTTCCTACCAAACGCCATTAGCTATTTACTCGTGCTCTTTCTCAATTTATCCATGTTCCAGGTAACTTCGTTCTACCTTCCCCTACTCCTTTGCTTGGGCCAATGAGAACATTGTCTAATTTAAAGTGTGAGGTGAGATTTGATAGGCTACAGTTCATGCTTCTACCTTCAATATGTCGATTTTTATCTATGCATCGGGGGGCATATATGTGTGGCTATATGTAACATTTTTGAAACTTTTCAATAATGTCATACTCCCCTTAGCAATTCTCAATGTCATCGTACTTTTTGAATTGCTAGTTTTTGTGTTCATATGAAATCTAAGGAGACTAGTGTAGTGGCTATGAAGGATTTTCTCATCATGAAATGAATGATCATTCGATATGTTTGGACACAGTGCTTGTCACTATCATTTGTGAGTTCTTAAACTCTTCCCATGAGCCTCACTGCTTTACAAGTTTTCAATGGGCTGAATATCTTTATACACACGAAACATTGTACCTAATAAGTGGAATCGAAGATATATATTCTGCAATTAGTGGGATCACTCATTTAGCAATTACAGAACAAATATTCGTCAAGACATCAACCCCTAATCTTCCTCCCTTCCTTTCCCTCTCTGACGTGTCCTCTCTTTCTCTCTAGGCGGTTGTCGTAGCATCCTATCCCCTCCCTCTTCCTTCTAAATCAACCCTCAACTTACATTTTTTGGTCTAAAAGGGAGATCAAGCCCTCATTGATCCCCAACTTCTCAATCCCTAGATAGAGTCAAATTTGTGGTTGTATCATTTGGTATTAAAGTCATCGAAATATCTTGGTTTTCCTTTTGGTGCTAAAGTCAATGCAGCTTCGACTTGGGATACGGCTATTGATAAATTTCATAAGCACCTTAAGGGGTGGAGTGGGAATTTTTTTATCTTTCGGTGGGAGATTGGTTCTTAACCAATCTATTCTGTCCAGTCAGCCTGTGTACTCGTTCTCCCTTCTTCGTGATCCTGTTGCGGTGGTGAATAGGATTGAGAGAATCCAGAGAAGGTTTGTATGGAGTGGAGTTGGTGATGTGGTTAAAGTTCCTCTTGTTAACTGGGATACGTGCAAAGCTTTGAAATGTAATGGCGAGTTGGGCATTAGAGACGTTAGTTGCTTTAACAGAGCTATGTTGGCTAAGTCGTTGTGGAAATTTGCCGTGGAAAGAGGAAGTGGGTGGCGACAACTAATTGCAATCAAGTATCCCTCGGGTTCTTCCAATTGGCAGACCAAGCGGTGTTAAGGTGGGTTTGGTGGATCTGTGTGGGCCAATATCTTGAAGGAGTATGACGGTTTTTAGAACGTTGTCCATGTTGATCCTGGTGGAGGAGCTAGTGTTTCGTTTTGGAAGGATTGCTGGGTTCCTAACACTATTCTTGCTTATTCATTTCCTAGAGTCGTCGCCGCTGCAACCTTCCCCAATGTCCGGATCTCCGACACCACGACCATTTCAGGTGAGAGTATTGAGTGGAAATTAGATTTGAGTGTTACTCTGGGGGGCTGAGAGGGAGCGTTTGAACTTTCTGAATTTTCTTAGTACTATTGACTGTTGCTGTGTTGCGTGTGGACCAAGCAGACTGGTTTCGTCCCCGCAGTCCGATTCGTCGTTCTCTGTTTGTTCCATGAATAGGTTCCTAATTGGCGACCAATTCCTACGGGTGACCCATTTCCCGGCTGAGCTCGTTTGGTGAAGCTTCATCCCGACCAAGAATTTTTCTTTCATGTGTGTTGTCGCTCATAAGAAGATTTTTACGCTTGACAATTTGCAGAAGAGAGGAGGTGTGTTGGCCAACAGGTGTATTCTTTGCGGTAGAGAGGAGGAATCTATTGAGCACTTGTTTATTCACTTTGATTTCACCAAAAAAGTTTGGGAAAAGGTTGAAGGGGCGTGCTTCAATTTTCTTTCTCCTAATGGCGATATCTCTAGCACTATTCGGAGATGGAATAGAGACTGTCCTAGTAGCATCAATGAATGGATTATCGGTTGCCTTTTTCATGTTGTCTGTTGGCAAGTGTGACTCAAGCAGAATCATCGCACTTTCAACGAGGTTTGCCACAATGATAGTTCAGTTTTCCAGACGGCAATCAGATCAGTTATCGAATAGATTGTTGCTCACGGGAAGGTTACCAAAGTGCAGAGCTCTGAGTGGCTTCGTGCTCATCTTGGGCGTAAGAATTAGCTTGTAGTTTGTTGTGATGTAGGTAGTTGCAGACCTGTTGTTACATATGTGGGACCTATTGTTCTGCATTGTTCTGTTTTTGCACTTCTGGTATTTTTTTTCCTAGTTCCATTGGGATTTCTTTTCTCGTGGGTGACGCAGCTCTTACTGTGGGTTTCTGTTTTTGGACAGCAGGAGTCATCTGGTTAACTTAGCTTATGGTCTTCTGTTTTTGGGCAGCAACTCTTGCTGTGGGTTTCTGTTTTTGGCACTTATCGTGTTGTTGTACTCTTTTGTTTTGACTTTTTAGTTAATGCTAGATTCACCATTATAAAAAAAAACTCTCAACCGAAGCTAGGAGCATAATGATGGCGGTTACCACCAAGTCAAAGTCAACGGGTGAAAAGGCTGCTCAAAGGGCTTCCCAGAATAAGGGGATCGGCGCAGGGGAGAAGGGAATTTCCTCCTCCTCGACCAAAGTGAACCGCGATGTGCAAGAGACACGGCTTCAGAGTGGCGAACCACCGATAGAGGAACGTCGGGATAGATTAGTAGACAAATCCATGTATTTAATGGAGATTAAAGGAGCGGTTGGTCGGGTCTGGGCTATGCAGTTGATCCTTGACAGTGGCCTGGAAAAGTTCGACTCCTCGATGAGGGAGACGGGGGTGGAGATCAGGGGACTCCGCGAGGATATTTAGGCGTTCTAGAGGATAATGATGGAGTTGCTGCTAACAAGGAGTCGCCACGGGAGGAGACGGGATCGGCGGTGGCGACAAAGACTGGCGGGATCGAGCCAGTGTTGGTAGCGGTGAAGGAGGCGCCACCAAGCAGTTTTGGCGGGAAGGAGAGCAACTCAAGTTTGGTGACATGAGACGGGCCTAGTGTGGGCCTAGGCAGGGGGCGTGTTACGATGGGTCAGGTTTGTTACCCACCCCGTCGGCCCAAGAGTTGGCGGCTAGGCGGGGAAAGGCCAAGATGGACGGGTACGATAACGTGATCCGCAATGAGTCATTTAGGCTGGATATGGTGGGTGCGGAGCACGGGCGAGGAGAGCAACGAGCTAAGCCTGGCTAACCAAGCAGGATTGTGGGCAGCAACAGTTCACCACAGGCACGTGTTCTGGCAGGGGATGCAGAGGAACCAGGGTCTGATAGGCGAACTAGTCGGGTTAGGTCGGGTCGATCCAGGCCAACCTGAACCCGGTCAGACTGGGGGCAGTTGGTCCACCAATATAGGAGGCGGCGGCGGAAGCAAGCCTCACGGAGGGTACCCTCCTTTCGTGACTCCCCGACCGGCGAAGCATCCCTACGGACGAGAGAATGCAGCAGTTCAGGACGACCGATATCATCTGGGAGACTATGGTTGCAGTCTGGGGACAGAGAGACGAAGCTTGGGTTCCTCAACTAAAGGCACCCCATTACATCGATCCACGCACTGGCGGCCAGGGAATTGGAAGGTATGGCGGTTATTGTCATAATTATGAGGGTGATAATGAGATGGTTTGTTGTTATATGTAGTTGATCGATAGTTCAGGAACCACCTAGTCCGGGAGGAGAGAAAGGCGCAGCTGGTGTCATTCTATTTGGAGGGAGATGCGTTGCAGTGGTGGGATTGGATGGAGCGATGATAGACCGTTATTTACACATGTTTTTACCCTTGCTCTTACTCCGTTTGAGGTGTTGATTCTCGTGTTTTAGGCCGATTTCACGCTAGGTTGTGCTTGTTTATGATATTTCAGGTCCTAGTACGTGAATGGAGGCTTGGGAGCGAGTTTGGGGTCGACTGGACGAGGCTCTGAGGAAGTCGCACGGGCACACCCACAACCCGCATGGTCGTGCAAGTGACCAGTTTGGCCGTGTGGGATTGTGCGATAGCAAGCACGGGCAGAGCAGAAAACCCGCACGGCCGTGCGAGGATGTATGTTGGTCGTGCGGAATTCTGCGAGGCCAAGCACGGGCACAAGTGAGATCCACACGGTCGTGCAAAGTGCAACCCTGGCCGTGTGAGATGGCTGAGGATCGACTTAATGGTACGCCGCGTTTTGAGCCGCACGGGCAAGATGGTGAGCCGCACGGCCGTGCGAGTCGGGGAATTCTGGTTTTTAAGCAGATTTCAGCCAAAAACAGAAGGGGATTCGAGTTTTGGAGAGACAGAACGATTCCTAGAGAGAGAAAGCGACGAACAAGAGTCTCCAAGTGCCCTAGCTTGATCTTCAACACCATCGGAGCTTGGCTTGAGCTTGGAGAGGTGCCGATTCAACGTCCAGGAGCATAAATCCATCTTCACAGTATGATTTCCGCGTCTGATTCTGCTTTTGCTTCCTTCTCCATGGAGTAGTTCTCCCATTCATCTGGGTGTGGGAAACCCTAGATCTGTATGTTAGGTTTGATTGTATGAACCCAAGTACTGTTTCTATGATTTGATTATATTCGATTGAGGTTTGAATGATTGAATGACTTGAATCCTGATCAAATTCCTGTTGTTTCTGCTTTAACCTAGAATGAGAATATCTGCCTAAGTTAATAGAGTATCCTTGATTGAAGGTGGCGAATTGGTGACTTTAGTCGAGGAGCCAATTCGCTATTCTGTACCGAATTCCATTCGGTAGTGGAGGTTTGGTTCGTTAGGGCCTCAATCTGTTTACTCCGGTGGAGGTTAGTCGCCCGCTAGAGACTCAGATTGAGAGGATCTGAAGACCTTTAGTCGAGACTTCAGACTGTTTGAGAACCTTCCGCAGTATAACTATCATAGAAATTGAACTTGGTAATTACAATCCGGTTTAACTGCAGACTAGGGGGAACCATATCCGGGTGACCTCTCTTAACTTGAAAACAATCGTTTAGTTGCTTTGCTTGCTTGTTAGTTTAGATCTTCACTAAAGTTTCATTGCTAGATAATACGAATTCACTGAGTAGTCATCACATCTAGGACCCGGGTTGATAATAAAACCCAAACCCGTTATACTACGCTTTAGGAAGTGGTTACACTTGGCCATTTTCTAGAGTGACAGTAGGAGTGAGTCAAGTTTTTAGCGCCGTTGCCGGGGACGGCTAGGTTGTTGAAGAAAAGTGATTTCTGTTACTTTAGCATTTTCCTTTTCGCATTAAGTGTTTCTTCTTTCCCACTTGTGCCTTCACGGGTTTGCAGTGCTTGATTATGTGCAGATAGTGCATGACCCGTAGCCAGTCGGGAGGTTTACTGCCGTTGGATCCAGAGATTGAACGCACCAGCCGCCAACTTAGGAGACAACAGCGAGCTAGACTGGCTACGGACGAGCGCAGAGACGGCCAATTGAGCAGCGAGTCCGAGGACGAGTACGAGATGGAAGGTGATCACAACCCACCTCCGGAGAACCAGTTCCTGGGGAACGACCCCAATCCCCAGGCAGCTGGGGTCCATCATCATCCACCACCACCGGGTCCCACCTTGGAGTATTACTACACTCCGCGGATTGCTGACATCCGCCCGGTCATCCTCTATCCACCGATTCCAGCAAACAACTTCGAGATCAAGCCATGCTGGATTCAACTCATTACATCCTCTATCCAGTTCCATGGCTTGAAGGATGAGGAGGCCCGGGTACATCTTTCTCGTTTTCTGCAGCTGACGAACGGGTTCAAGCTGAACGGTGTCCCGGATGACGCAATCCGCCTTCACCTCTTCCCCCATTCTCTGGCGGGGAATGCTAAGAGGTGGTTGGAGACCCAGCCCCCATTGTCCATCACTTCTTGGGACGATCTGGCTGACAAGTTCGTGCACCGGTACTATCCGGCATCGAAGACTACAGAGATTCAGCGGGAGATCACTCACTTCCGCCAAGAGCCAGATGAGTCACTTCGTGATGCATGGGAGCGGTACATGGGATTCTTCTGGCAGTGTCCCCATCATGGCTTCAGCGATGCATTCACAGTGGGGAACTTCTACAGCGCCCTCAGCCCAGACAGCCAGAGGGTGATCGAGTCTCTATGCCCAGGAGGGGATATCCTTACTAAGACTCCACCCGAGCTGAACCAGATGATTAGTACCTTGGCTGCCCGCGATCATTCCTGGGGGCAGAGCAGCAGAGGCAGACAGCCCCGGGACCGTGGTGTGCACGCTGTGGAGGCCAGGTCCGGGTTAGAGCAGCAGGTGGCTGAGTTGGTGCAGACATTGAAGCAGCCTAACAGTCTCCTTCCGGGCCGAGGTGTAGCTACGCCTCCAGTAGCTCAGTGTCAGTGGTGTGAGAGCCCAAATCACCTGGTGGAGGATTGTCAATCTATGAGGGAGTCCTCCACTCCCCAAGAGCAGGTGGAGTTCATCGCCAATGCTCGGCGCCTGGACCCATACAGCATTACCTACAATGAGGGATGGCGCCAGCACCCCAATTTTGCCTGGAGCAGCAACACCCACAAACCACCTGGTTTCCCAGCACCAGCAGGTGGTTTTCAGCAGAGGCAGCCCTTCCAGGCTAGGCAGGGGCCAACACCACAGCAGCAGCCCTACCAGCCTAGGCAAGGGCAGCAAATCCAGCAACCCCAGGGACAGTTTGCTCAGCCTCCAGCAGCCGCAGCTCCCGATAATCAGATGGCTGATCTGAAAAATATTTTGGTGACATTCATGACCACCAGCCAGGCGAATTTCACGAGGGTGGACCAGAGCATAGCCTCACTGGAGGCAGGCCAGAGAAACCTGGAGGCAGGACAGAGGAACCAGGGTGCTATTCTGCAAGATCTCCAGCACCAAGTCGGTGTCCTAGCGCGCCAGCTTACTGCTCGGGCCCCGGGGACTCTACCTGCCACCACCATCCCCAATCCACGGGACCCGCACGAGCAGCTGGATGCCATTTTCACCAGGAGCGGCAGGCCTACATCAGCTGATCCTGCCCCGACCAGGCAGGAGGAACCACTACCTGCTTCAGCACTTCCAGCCGGTGATGCAGAAGTGCGGGTGGAGAAGGAAGCCCTTGCTCCCAGGCCACAACCAGTGGTGAAGGAGCATGTGCCCCAGCTTCCCTTCCCCACTCGCATCCATAAAGATAAGCTGGAGACTGAGTTTGCCAATTTTATGGCAATGTTGAAGCAGCTCAACATCAGCGTACCATTTGTGGAGGCACTGTCGAAGATGCCCAAGTACGCGAAGTTCATGAAAGACCTCCTCACCAACAAGAAGAAACTTGGGGATCTCTCGACAGTGCTGCTGAGCGAGGAGTGTTCTGCTATCCTGCAGAACAAGCTGCCTGAGAAGCGCAAAGACCCAGGGAGTTTTACTATCCCTCTTACTATTGGCAGCATGCATGTAGGGAAGTCCTTGGCGGACCTAGGCGCTAGCATTAATGTCATGCCATATAAACTGTTCAAAAAGCTAGACCTAGGTGAACTTAGCCCTACTAGGATGAGCATTCAGCTAGCTGATCGTTCCGTTGTGCATCCTAGGGGTATCATAGAGGATCTGCTTGTTAATGTTGGTGCATTCACATATCCTGTTGATTTTGTTATCCTGGACATAAATGATGATGTGGATGTGCCTGTGATTCTGGGTAGACCATTTCTTGCCACCGCCAAGGCATTGATTGATGTGCATGATGGTAAACTGATTCTGCGTGCTGCGAATGAACAGGCTACTTTTTCCGTGACTGAGTTTGATCATTGTGCTATGATTTCTGCATCACCTGTGCATGCTATTTCTGATAAGGTACACGAGCCTGTCGTGTATCCTTCTGCACCTCTCATTTTGCAGGACCCGCCTATCATTCCTTCGCCGCCACTCCATCCAGTCTCGCCTCCAAACAAAAAGCTCAAGGAGGAGTGGCGGCCGAAGCAGCAGGTGCCTAGGCCTGCACGGAAGAAGGGTGGAGACCACTATGAGCTGGTCCCACCTCCTGCATCACGATCACCCTGGCCATCCTAGTACTCACTCGCCTGCATCTTGCTGGATGGCCAGGTCGAGCTGACCTCTGCTGGTGGTTGCAACCGTCGGGTGCACGGTCACCACCTGAAGCTGTATCTCAAGAGCGATGTGGATCCGCTCTTGGAGGTACCTGTTCCTGCACCCCGCTGAGTATCCACCATGGGCGTCCAGCTAAAAGACGGTAAAGAAGCGCTTGTGGGGAGGCAACCCCGCCATGGTTTTCATTTATTTGTTTTGTTTCGAGTCGGATTGAGATTCGGTTTGGTTTTGGTTTGTTTTCTTTGTTTTGGATGATGTCTTATTGGGCTGACATTGGACCTAACATATTATGGTTGAGCTCTTCTGTTTCCCTTTAGCTGTGCTATGTTCCTGACTAGTCCATTTCCAGTCTCCCGCAGTCCGTGCATACCGGTAACATCGTTCCCCTTTCCTTCCCTCTTCTCCATTGAGGGCAATGTCGATCTTAAGTGTGGGGGGGGGGGAGGTTTATCTTTTGACTGCATTAGATCTGTTTGTGTGCTTGGAGCCTAGTCCACTGTCCAAATTTTTAAATTTGAGGGCTCCAAGTACATGTTCCTTGCAATTGCCTGCTCAGTATGCTTTGAATTGACAGTCTCTGTAGTGATTTGCAACCTAGGGAGGTAGTGTAGCACTATGGAGGATGTTGATGCATTTAAGAAGTCTCATTTCTTCTTCATATTGTGTTGGTTGATTCAGTGAATTAGTGATCTTAGGACCCTTGAATGGTGTTGTAGACTCTCTGCCTGTCATGGACTCTTGTATCATGTTTTGGAAATAACAGGTGCTCGAAACTGTGCTTTAAAATAACGTCTCCCGTGCGAATAGGGTGAAAGTGTGTAAGGGGAGAAGGGAATCCGTTCCCAATTTCCACCTACTACCTCCAGCCCCCTTTCATGTCTTTCCCCCGCACGAGGCTCGAGACAACTGCTCCTGGCATGGCCGGTAAGAGACGGGCTTCCGCAAAACCTTTGCTAGGTGGGAGCCCCCGTTTTCTGCAAAAACAGGTTGGACCCTTGGAAAAAAAAAGAAAAAACAGAAAAACAAGCAAAAAGAAGATAGAAAAGGGGTTCCAACCAGTTTCAAA
Source organism: Linum tenue (assembly GCA_946122785.1). Lineage (NCBI taxonomy): Eukaryota > Viridiplantae > Streptophyta > Magnoliopsida > Malpighiales > Linaceae > Linum > Linum tenue. Next base: position 15,110,841 of record CAMGYJ010000006.1, on the reverse strand, counting down.
AAGAAAATCGAGCACCTGGAATTAATGTGAGTCCATGATCTTTGTTTTTGAGAGTCTCTGCATCCACGATTCATTTGTCCTCTGTTCACTATTTACCATGATGCCGACTCGAGACTAGTGTTCTCGCCGAAGAAGTTATGGGATGACTTGTGCGTCGGTTGACCTCGTAAGCTGCTAAATGATCTAGGAAGTCCTCTACCTACGATCGAGGTTGTTTGTTGCTACAGAGGTCTGGAGAGTTGCATTGGTTTGAGATAGGTTTGCTTGGGGACAAGCAAACGGTTAAGTGTGGGGGAGTTTGATAGACCGTTATTTACACATGTTTTTACCCTTGCTCTTACTCCGTTTGAGGTGTTGATTCTCGTGTTTTAGGCCGATTTCACGCTAGGTTGTGCTTGTTTATGATATTTCAGGTCCTAGTACGTGAATGGAGGCTTGGGAGCGAGTTTGGGGTCGACTGGACGAGGATCGGACGCATGGCGAGGCTCTGAGGAAGTCGCACGGGCACACCCACAACCCGCACGGCCGTGCAAGTGACCAGTTTGGCCGTGTGGGATTGTGCGAGAGCAAGCACGGGCAGAGCAGAAAACCCGCACGGCCGTGCGAGGATGTATGTTGGCCGTGCGGAATTCTGCGAGGCCAAGCACGGGCACAAGTGAGATCCACACGGCCGTGCAAAGTGCAACCCTGGCCGTGTGAGATGGCTGAGGATCGACTTAATGGTACGCCGCGTTTTGAGCCGCACGGGCAAGATGGTGAGCCGCACGGCCGTGCACCCTGGCCGTGCGAGTCGGGGAATTCTGGTTTTTAAGCAGATTTCAGCCAAAAACAGAAGGGGATTCGAGTTTTGGAGAGACAGAACGATTCCTAGAGAGAGAAAGCGACGAACAAGAGTCTCCAAGTGCCCTAGCTTGATCTTCAACACCATTGGAGCTTGGCTTGAGCTTGGAGAGGTGCCGATTCAACGTCCAGGAGCAGAAATCCATCTTCACAGTATGATTTCTGCGTCTGATTCTGCTTTTGCTTCCTTCTCCATGGAGTAGTTCTCCCATTCATCTGGGTGTGGGAAACCCTAGATCTGTATGTTAGGTTTGATTGTATGAACCCAAGTACTGTTTCTATGATTTGATTATATTCGATTGAGGTTTGAATGATTGAATGACTTGAATCCTGATCAAATTCCTGTTGTTTCTACTTTAACCTAGAATGAGAATATCTGCCTAGGTTAATAGAGTATCCTTGATTGAAGGTGGCGAATTGGTGACTTTAATCGAGGAGCCAATTCGCTATTCTGTACCGAATTCCATTCGGTAGTGGAGGTTTGGTTCGTTAGTGCCTCAATCTGTTTACTCCGGTGGAGGTTAGTCGCCCGCTAGAGACTCAGATTGAGAGGGTCTGAAGACCTTTAGTCGAGACTTCAGACTGTTTGAGAACCTTCCGCAGTATAACTATCATAGAAATTGAACTTGGTAATTACAATCCGGCTTAACTGCAGACTAGGGGGAACCATATCCGGGTGACCTCTCTTAACTTGAAAACAACCGTTTAGTTGCTTTGCTTGCTTGTTAGTTTAGATCTTCACTAAAGTTTCATTGCTAGATAATACGAATTCACTGAGTAGTCATCACATCTAGGACCCGGGTTGATAATAAAACCCAAACCCGCTATACTACGCTTTAGGAAGTGGTTACACTTGGCCATTTTCTAGAGTGACAGTAGGAGTGAGTCAAGCGATCATATGCGAAGGCGGAAACCCCGATTACATGGCCTTGTTTCCAGGAGGAGCTACGTTATGAGTTCAGGCGCTCGGAGGGGTGGGCTTTCGAGCAGCTAGCAAAGCTGAAACAGACCGGGACTATGGCCGACTACCAAGTAAAGTTCCTCAAGTTGAGAAACATGTGCAAGGGGGTTCCGGAAGAGACTTTGGTATGCACATGTTTGGCGGGCATGCGACCAGATATTGCAGTGGCAATGATGGTATTTGAGCCTGACTCCTTGAGGATTGCCTTTTGCATTGCAGAGCGTAAAGAGGAAGAGATTGTTACATGGCGGAGTACCGTAGGGCGCTTCCAGAAGTCTAGTGGAGGAGCTAGTTGAATCACAGCTGGTGGCAATGGAGGAGGAGCGGGACCTCGAGCGAATCTGAAATGGTTTGTCAAATTATCTCATGCAGAGATTGAGCAGAAGAGGTGGGAAGAGAAGTGCTTCAATTGCGATGAGAGGTTCACCTTTGGTCATCAGTGCGCTAAACCAGAACTAACGATGCTGGTGTGACGTTGGGAAGACGAGGCAGAGGAATGGACGGCCATGGAGAACGAGGAGCGGAAGGATGAGTTGGAGTAACCTTGAGGGCAAGGTTGTTTCAAAGTAGGGAGGGATGATAGAAACATAATTATTTGCTTGTTTTGTTATTTGGCATTATTTATCATTTATTCATATATTGAGAAGTTTATGGATTATTTGGGGGGTTTTGGGAATACTTAGGGAGTTTCATTAAGTCGTATTAGTTGGGTAGAAAAAAGGTTGTTATCGGGGATATATATTATATAATTAGTGGGATCACTCATTCAACAATTAGAAAACAAATATTCAGCAAACCCTAATCTTCCTCCCTTCCTTTCCCTCTCTGTCGTGTCCTCTCTTTCTCTCTAGGTTGCTACCGCAACATCCTTTCCCCTCCCTCTTCCTTCTAAATCAACACCAACTTTCATTCTTTGGTCTAAAAGGAAAATCAAGCCCTCATTGATCCCCAAGTTCTCAATCCCTAGATAGAGCCAATTATGCGGTTCTATCAGATCATGATTTCACTATAAAATCTAAGAACCTTAAAATCCTAGACTATTCGCGATTAATCATTAAAATCTTACAATTTTACGTTTTGATTTTACGATTCCGATTTTACCTCCATTTTCGATTTTATGTAAAATCCAGATTTTAACTGCTATGTTTGGGGCAATTATATTCTTCACAACTGCCCAGTGCAGTCAAAATCGCGCATTAAAACGTAAAATTTATGTTTTTACGTATGCAGGCCACCAAAATGTTTCAGTTTCTACCTAAAGTCGCTTAGTCACAAAAATTGGTAAAAACATGGGTAAAATTGGTAAAATCGCTTAAAATCGGTAAAATCGCGATTCTGAAGGGTTTTTATACGATTTGATCATCTCATAAAAATGTGCTAATTGGCCCAAAATGATGTAGTTTTGGAGACATATCAGCAAAAAATAAAAAAAGGAAAACATGATTCATCACTCGTTCTACAACTAGTGTCGAGATAGGGGCTTCACATTAAGTTGAAAAGACACCTAATGGTATTCTCAATAGTCGTTGACCTTTCTATCAGTCTTCTCCCTTAATCTTCACCTGTGGCTCTCACCTGGGTTACGATAAAAGTTTATGGGTAATTGATCGTATATAATTATGTAAACTCAAACCAGCTTATGAGAATTTGGATTCTCAAGCTTGTTTACGGGTTACGATCTACGTTTATGAGCTTATTATTAAGATGTTATGAGTTTTCTCTACTTTTGAGTCAACACAAATTAGTTTATGTGTTAGATATTACATTTTAATTATGAATTTCATGTAGTTATTCACTTATCTAAAATCTACACACTCACATTTTACATACTATATGTTGTACTTAACATATTTTAGCTATTTTAGAGGGTGCGTCAAAAACTTACGCTTTATGCTTTGATTCTACGTTGTACGATTTTACCCATTTTTCGCTTCTAAATAGATACGCGCTTTTAACTGCATTGCAACTGCCTCAATCGTGCCAGTCTCTATGGGCTTCAAAATGTGAAGGAAGATTTTGAACTTGGAGAGCACAAAATATCTGATTTTTCTATGCAATAAATTTTGGGATCGTTCTATTGGGATGGTTCTTCAATGCTGAAGTTGTATGTTAAAAAGGTATGACGGACAATTAGGCCACATCAAGATAAGCTGAGATGGCACAAGCTGCTTTGCCGACCTTTGGATACTCCTAGAGATAGAGATATAACACATGGTTGGTTACTAATATCATACACGAGCACTTCTACTATGCTATATAGTATTGGTGCTTTAATGTACAATTTAAAGTTGTACCATAACATTAAATGTATAAGTTTAGGTTGTACCATAAAGCAATTTGTACCCTTATATTATGGTACAACTTTACAACTTGAAGTTGTACCATCACATAAAGGTACAAGTTCAAGTTGTACCATAAAAGAATTTGTACAAAAAGTATAGGTACAATCTGAAGTTGTACCATAACGTAAATGTACAATTTTAAGTTGTACCATAAAGGTAAAAACCTATAGCACCAATACTATATAGCATTGTAAAATTTCTCTATCATACACATCTTTTGTTGGTGACATTACAGTACGACAGTGATAAGATGCCGTAAAAAATTTTGCTCCAAAAATATCAAAATAGATGTCATTTGTAGAGCACAAAATAATAATTTTTTCTATGCAATAAATTGTGAATTCGATGTAAAATGAATGAAATATAGTCGGTTAATATTCGTAAAAAATTTGGAAAATATTTTTCTTCACTTGAAAATTCGCATAAGCTCCAAAAAAATCAGTGAACTATCCCAAAAACCCTAATTTCCCTTCTTAGTCTTACCTCTTTATAATGGGTATCATCATATAAACGGGGTTTGCACTAGAACCTGAGTCTTAAATTAATCTGGCAAAAGTTATTATAATTTAGCAAAAAACAGTTTTGTTCCATTTCTACTAAAAATTAAAATAATTACTTCTTTAGCAAAACCTAGCCGGAGCACTTCCATATAACTGTATAATATTACTCAATTTATAATGATCATACCAAGCAGTCTCCATTCTCAATTATATTCTTGATACATGTGTTAGGGTTTACTTTTTATGCCCTAGGGAAGGACAAGGTTTCCTTTTGGTTGACCGGCTAACCTAGACCATCATCCCGCCAAATTTTAATCATTCTAGCTACACCTTACATAATCACCTACTAATTTCCTTCCCTTACGTCATTCGCTTTCACCAAACTAAGTTTATGATAATAGCATTTTGTATTTCTCTACTATTACAAATTAACGAATGTATTTTTCACTAAATATTTGCACACACATACTCTTCTAATCATACTTTATATCTTCAAATAATAGAATTATTATGTGACGCACTTAAATTGTATATTCAATTCTTTTATCGTAAATTGTATAGTCAGTTTGAGTTTCACTCAAATACATTAAAATAATGTTAATAGGAAACTATATGTATTGTTACACTCACATTTACATATCAAGCAATTGTTTGGTTTTGTATGAGTTAAATTGATATATTGTTGACAATGCATGTATAATATTGTATGTAGAATGTAGTTAAGGAAATTGTTGTATTGTGGGTTACATCATTTTTTATTGAAGTATCATTTTTACCCTTTGCTTTTAATATAAGAAAGCGCATGCATAAAAGTCATAAATATGATTAGAACAAAATTTCAACATTCTCAACCAAACTATCTCATTTAAAAAAATGAGATTTAACTATCCCTAATTTGAATGATAATTATATTTTTTGGGTATAAAATTAGAAAAAATGCATTGTGAATAGAGCTGTCAAATATAACCCGATCCGAGTAACCCTTCTACAACTCAGTTGAACTAAAAGTCAAACGAATCGCTACCCAATCGTCCCGTGATCCAACAGTCACGTAATTCAACTAACTCAATTTGAACTTGCCCGCTTGACCTATATATATAGTAATGACTGGTATACTCCGCGAATTTGGGGATCTTGGTGCTAAAAAATGATGAACACATTATATGGAATGTGTTCTTTTAGTTTTATTAGTTGTTCTGGTATTGACGTATGATAATACAAATCATATGAGGAGCTATAATAAATAATAAATAAATTATTCAGAAAAGCACATATTTTTTCTCGATGTGCCGATCATATCTACCCGCAACCCGTCTGGCCGCTATTCCGAATGACCCACAACCCGATGAACCCGTAACTCAACTAACCCGCAACTCGATGGACATGAAACCCTACGTACCCGCAACATACTTGAACCCAAACCCAAGCCCGGTTGAACCTGTCCGCGGTTGATACCTATAACCGTGAGTAATACAACCATTCTAACAATCTGAAACAAAACAAAAAATCACTACTTCAGCTCGTAGGGCTTTCAAATAATTCACATCAGCACGTAGGGAAAAGTAAATATATTGAAGGAATGAAGGAAGTAGAAAAGGGAAGGAAGGATATGGGACAGAAACCAAGCTATATGCATGCTAGCTAAAGCTAGCTAGTAGCTATAACCAATCTATTCTATATATCTTTTGACATAAAGCTGAAGATGGAATCTATCTTTTCTCCCCTCTCCCTCCCCACCTTCTTCCCCTTCCCATCCCAACAGACCAACCAACCAACCATCAACATGAGAGAATCAATTATTTTGTTGTTGCAGCAGCTCTGTTCTATGTCGTGTTTTGGAGACATTAAAAAAAAAAGATGGAAGAAAGACAGGTAGCTCTTCTTTCCTCAAAGGCCATGGCGCGCCCCTATACCTTTTTTCTGAAGACAGAATATCTCTCTCAGGCGCTACCCTACTGCCTTCCCTGTCATCTACATACATATCTCTAGATCTCATCTACATATGTATATCTCAATCTCACTTTCTCCTTAATATAATCTGCAGGGTGACCTTCGATAATTTTAAAAATGGAAGGGTATACCCTATAATCTATAGGCATATGCCCATTTGCCACCCACCAGCTTTCCTTGATAAAACCAAATGATGCATCTGAAAAGCAGATTACCCCAACTAATAAAGCCTTTGATTTGTCCAATATATATTCTTCCGTGCAAGGCCCCCAACCCTAAAAAGTAATCAATGCTATGGCTAAGTATATAATGAGTCACGAGACACGTGTATGTTCTTTAGTTAAAATAATAATTAAACCTAGTCGTTCATTTTCTCTTAAATAACGCTTAAATCATCAAGCCATACCGCTAGGGTGTGTAACGATTTAGTCCGTACTGGACCTTATTGACTTGACCGAATTATATGAATTTTACAAATACCGAAGAAAAATGAACCGAATTATCATTTAGATCGGACCAAATCCGTTCTTTTCTTTTACTTGGATTGCGGTTCTCATAAGGGTCGAACTGAGCCGTTGTATGCCCCTACATACAACCACTAATTTTTGGTAGGCCACCATTTCTAATGTCACTGAAGCTCGAATCCAGGAGTACCCAACCCTACCTAACTTGAGTTGGGTTAAATTCTCTTATAAAACCTAATACGTATTTTACCTGGTAACCCGCTGGATTAAATTTGAGTTCAAAAAAATCCAACCCGACTCATTTCCATCCCTAGCCACAATATATAAAAAATTAACATATATTATATCCTTCCCAAGTCTTCCAAACACACCTCACACTTAATGAACCAAAACAAAGAAAAACAGATTTAACAGAGATAACTCATATACCAGCTGAATTACAAGAGCAACCCCTCTTGGCTTAAACACCCCCAATATAAAGATCAAATTAAAGTGAAAATTATCGATTTAAATCCCATGGAAAAGAAAGAGAGAAATAAACTCCGGCCGCCGGAAGGTTCTTGATAATTAATTAGGGATAAGCGGTACCATTATTTGCGGTGGTGGGAAGATCCGACCATGAAGCAGCAACAGTGGCGGTAGCAGTAGAAGATGTAAAAGCTGCCGGATTCCAGATGTAACCCGAGAACCCGCCACCTCCTCCTCCGGCCACCGTTGACGAAGATGAAGCAACCCCCGCCGACGAAAAGCAAGAAGAAGTAGAACCCACGTTATTATTCTCGTTGAAAACATCATAACCACTTGTACTAGTGGAAGCCTTCAGCCTTTGGTACACTTCCTGCATCCCTGTATTATTATTATTATTATGATGATGCGGTTCATCGCTGCCAACTAGGTAGCCGTTTCCATTGCTGTCGCCCGTCCACATTGGAATTGGAGGATAGTTATTAAGACCAAGCAAAGTGGCTTGCTGCTGCTGGTTGTTGACCGACGATGACGTGTCCCACCCGGCTAGGGTTCGAGCTGTCGTCGCAGGCGGCGGCGGCTCGAACATCTTCAAGTGGCTGGTGGTAGGAGAGGTACTATTCGGCCCGAACAAGCTGCCGATGATACCATTTGGGTGCTCGTCCTTAACCGCTGAGGAAGCCGGTGGTGGTGTAGGGATGGAGCTAGGGTTAGGGTTAGGGTTTGGTGATGATCTCAACAAGGAGAGGAAGTGGTGGCCGTGGGAGTTGTTTTGTGGGGAAGCTGATCCCCATAGGATAGGGCTAGATGGGAGGTCTACTTGATGATGATGATGATGGAGATCGTACAAACTAGCACCGAAAAGTGATGGGGACGATGATGAGTTTCCAAACCCTACCGCCAGGCTCTTGAGCTTGTCGGTGGTGGTGGTACTAGGCTTTCCGAATGTTGAGACCACGGCGGAGGATGACGACGATGAGATCAAGCCGCTCGTGCTCTTGTTCTTCCTGCATCCTCCGCCGATGGGAACGTTCCTCAGGGCGCCACCTTTGGTCCAGTACCTGCGGCAGGTCTTGCAGAAGTGGCGAGGCTGGGTGAGGTTGTAGTTGTTGTAGTAGCAGAACTTGGTGTTGGACGAATCGCAACGAGGGCATCTCAGGTGCTCTCCAGCTGCAGGCGATGACGACGAAGAAGGTGCAGATGAGTTGGTGAGAGACGACGGAGCGGTGCCTGTGGCAGGCAGAGCTCCAACTGGGGTTGTGGAGGTGGTGGTGGTGGGTGTAGTTGTTGCTGAAGAAGGGGATGGAGAAGAGTGATGGTTGTGAGAATAAGTATGAGGTGGTGGTGGTGTGGCATGTAGAATGGTTCCATTGGTGGTGATGGGATTAATCCTCCTTTCTCCACTAATTAGGCCACTCCCCAAGAGCTCTTGAATCATCTTCAATTCCCCCCCTATAGCTCCCACTCCTTTTCCTTTAACTCTTTGCCTTTTCCTTTATCTCTTTTGGGTGGTGATTTGCTTTGTGGATCTACAACAATCCAAAAACCTAGCAAAAGGGAAGAAAGGAGGGAGGAAGGGGAAGATGGGATTGGATCCAACCTTTTTCTTTTGGTGGCAAATAAAAGCTAACAAGGGGAAGGAAACTAAAGGTGAGGGAGAGCTTAATTGCTAGATTTTTGTAGTAGTTGTTGTTTATGATGATGATGATGAAGATGGGTGGTATTGGAGGAGAGTATATGATATGATATGAGATGTGGGTGACTGATGAATTGGCTTTGTGGGTTTTGAGTTGAATGGAGGGTTTGAATCGGGCAGCTTTATCTTTATGGTGGGGGGATGAGTGTAAAGGAATAGAGAGAGAGAGAGAAAGAGAGAGAGAGAGAGAGAGAGAGAGAGAGAGAGAGTGGACAGAAACTTTAACATAGACATGCACAATGTGAAGGGCAGCTACCTTTAATCAAATCAGTGGTGTCATAATAGACTAAAAAAATGAAAGAAAGAAAGAAGGCGGGAGAAGAAAACACATGAAAACATTCCAAGTGGGGTCCTTGATTTGGAATTGTGTTGTGGAGGGTTCTATTCGTGCAATTTCCTTGTCTGCTGCTCTTGGGTGTATTGCATCTCAATGACAAACCTGTTATCCCTTGTGAGCGATCTTCATCATATACCTAGGATTTTTACAATGCTAATGGACTTTTCCGTCATTCCAAGAATTAACTGACAAAACTAGATACATGCTGACATTCATACTAACATGGCATGAAATGAAGGAATAGTCTTTTTCCCTACGATTTTGGAGAGACAGTATGTTGATGAAACTAGGATGATTAGGTAGTCCTTCATGATAATTATGTATGCTAGTGTAGTTATGAGTTCATGTTAGTAGTCTCCACACTTTAGGCATATAGGGTTTCCCATGGCTTAGCAATGAGTGTATAACCTTGCATAACCAGATATGAACGGTTACTTTTAAATGGGGTTGGATCTAATAGTTGAGAATAAAGGACGTTTTTCCTTAATTCCTTAATTGGATTTTATATTCTTCGTAATAATTTGTATTTCAAAATTTTCACAAAAGGAACAAGTTCTTTGTCATATACAAAGGATATCCATTTTCAATATATTTTTATGGAAAACAATTCATACCACTCGTTACCTCCCTGTACCACCTAATATAAACTTTGTTTTTTACTCAAATTTTGAAATTTTTTGCCCAAAATGAAGAATTCGTCGTGATCTATTAGATTTACAAATTTTAGGAAAAATAATTCAGGACAAAAAGTACCACCATGGCACAGGGTGGTAACTGGTTGGTATACATTGATGACATGTGGTAAATGATAATTAATATATTTATTTTATCATGTAAGCAACCATTTTACACTTTACGGTGTTCATACCACCATGATATAATTTCATACCATGTCGCATAATTTTCTTCTTCCACGTATGATTTATTATTCTTACCCCACATTTTTCATCTTTCGATTAGGCACATTTCCCTTTCGCTTGGATCTACTTTAAAGGATTTTTTTTCTCCTCTCTTCTCCCACGTTTTTTTGCTATAGATTAGGCAAGTTGCCCTTTATCAATTCAAAGATGTCATATTGGTGTGCATATGTTTTATGGTTATACAGTGAATTCTCAAGTTCGAGATTCATGAATAATTACATGTTACTTATTTGCCGGTTTTACATGTCACTACTCATTAATTAGTGTATAGAATTTGCTATGAGTAGGAGAAATCGGTCTTTTGTATATCAAATGCTAAATAACGATAAAAATCAATCTCAATATGAAATATTGTTATATGGTATAAGCATATACCAAATACTAAATAAATAACGTCATATATAAACACTAAAAAGATGGTTCGGATTGCACATTAAATATTGGAAACTTTGTGCATATAAATAGTGGGTTATTATGTACAATGAACTAAACTTATACTCAAGTATTATTAAATCACTCATAATTCAAAAAAAAATCTATTTAGTTTTAATGTAATCATAAGTAGTACAACTGAGCATTTCATTCTTCCAAAATATTTCATCATGAGCGCATAAACACAAGTCAATAAGAATTAGCTATTTATTAAAATAATATTTACAATTACTAAACTTATATTTCAATATTATTAGATTACTCATAATTCTCTAAATCTGAATTTAGTTTCACTAAAATTAGTCATCAATACAACTACGCAATTCATTCTTCTAAGGGGTTGTTTGGATGATGAATTTTACTTATGAGGGATTGTGGTTCAAATTCCTAATTAAAAAACCCAAATATTTTGAATTGGGATTTTTCATAACCGGAGCGTTCAATTAGTAAGATATTGTCCGCTTTGGGCCAAGCCCGCACGGTTTTTCTACTGAGTGTCCTCCCCAAAACGTCTCGTACTAATTGGTCTAGGTGGAAACTAATATAGAAGGGTTCCCTCCCTTGTATTTCCAATGTGGTACTTGGATTGTCCCATAACAATCCTTCCCTCAAGACAAGGACCACGAACTTTGTGTCCTCTCCTCAGCGATTATCTTGATCCACCAGACAACTTGTATCCATGGGCTTCTCGGTACAAGGATTTTCCAAACGCATGATTCTCTTTGATCTCCTTCCCAGATGCGGACCTCACTTGATCCGCCAAACAAACGCATATCTCAAATCATGAGATTACCGAATGAGAGGGTCCCACCAAACTGAGGTCCACCTTCTCGGATTTGCCAAACCAAGTGTAGCCTAAACGCGATACATATCGCCAAACTCAAACGCAATGCAAATCGCCATACGCAGATGAAATCAAAATCGCAGACGTAACAAACTCTCCAAATCTCCAAATGTGACAGAATCTCCGCTGCCTCCAAATGCCCCTGAGGGCGGTCAACAAATCAAATCATTCGGCAAGTCCGACCCATGTGGAGACTTGTCATTCAGAACCAACTTGGTGCACTTATCACCAACAAAACATGTCAAAACAGAACATGTAGACTATACAAGGCACCAACCTTAACACCTTTCAGAATCACCTTAAAACCTTTGTAGACAGACAACACTCCACTTCGCCTTTGAAACTGAAATCCTTGCCGTCAAGTAGACTCAAATATATCATATTCGTAGTCATCTCTGGAATATGTCTAACATTGTTCAAGGTGCAAACAGAACCATTATGTGTCCTCACCTTGATGAAGCATTTTCCAACAATCTTGAAGATAACACCATTGGTCATCGATACATGTCCTCCATCTATCTGCTCATAAGTTGAAAAATACTCCCTGCTTGGACACATATGATAATCAGCTATAGTATCTAAATACCACACATCCTGATGATGTACTGTTCATTCACTGCTAAGGCTAAACCATCTTCAGAATAAGAGTTAGTTTCTTCTTCCACAACATCAGTTGATTCCTTCTTCTCCTGATATTTCTTTAGCTTAGGGCAATCAAATTTCCAATGTCCTTTCTACTTACAGTAATGACATATATTATCCTTCAAACCAACAAAATTCGAATTTATATTCGCCTTCCTATTTCCAGATTGTTGTCTCCTACTACCCGTAGCAGCCAACCCCTGATGCCTGATTTTCCGAACCAGAACCAGACGCCTTATATTGAATCTCTCTAGTATGTAAAGCAGATCTGACATCTTCCAAAGACAAACTATCTTTCCCGACAATAAAAGAATCCACAAAATTCTCATATGACTGTGGCAAAGATACTAAAAATTAAGGAAGCATCCTCAGCATCTACTTTAACATCAATATTCAGCAGATCTAACAAGATAGTATTGAGTTGATCTAGATGATTCCTGAGAGACATACCTTTCTCCATACGCAAACTGAACAGACGTTGCTTCAGATGCAACTTTTTGGTCAAAGACTTTGTCATGTATAGACTTTCAAGCTTCAACCACAAGACCACAACAGTCTTCTCAACAACAATCTCGGTGATATGTCATCAGCCAATCAAAGCAAGATTGTAGAGTGAGCTTTCTCCTCCAAAATACTCCACTCTTCTTCATGTCTGCTTTTTTTCTTTGTTTTTTCAGACAACGGTGCCCACAAACCCTATTGTTTCAACAATGCTCTTGTCAAAACAGATGCGTGCAATCGATAATCTAGATCGAACCAAACGAACACGAATTTAATGTGGTTCACTAACACAATGTGTGCTGGCTAATCCACGGGCAGGGGAAAACAAATTTCACTAATTTGAGGAGAGTACATGTTAGAAACCAAATTCTGGAACGGACAAACCAAACAAACTAACATAACTGACCTTACAATATATTAGGGTGATAAAGAGTATTTATAGAACTCTTCTCCTAATCCCAAATAGAAAACCAAACACCTTTTCCCAAACATACAAGGAAAAGGTCTAAACAAACCGCAAACACAAACTCATATCAAATTCAAGTCATATTCTAACAGGATTGTAGTTAAATAACATGTTTGGATTAAGTATAGGTTTTTATTGGAACAACTCAAAATTAAAATTATACCCAAATCCAATTATTCTCCCCCCCCCCCCCAACTCTTATTCGGCTATTCCTCTCCTCTGTAACTTCTTCTTCCCCCATCATTTCCTCTTCTTCACCGTTTCACTTTCACTGCACCATATTCTTTCTTCCATTGGCAACGAGAATTACCAGCAATTGCTTTCAGAGATGCTCGACCGCTAAATCGATGGAGTGACGACGGAGCTAGATCTATGGTGACTAGGATCCTTTTCAATGACTTACCATCGCACCCCTGTCGATCAAAGGGAGGGAGATCGTGACCCAGACCCTCGACCGTAGTCGTGCCGCTTCAAAATCCTTTCTTCTCCCCAATCCAAAATTAGAGCTTAGCGATGACGGTTCCTAATTGGTCGATAGCTGAGAACTCGTACGAATCAATCACACAAAGCAAAAGGAAAAGACACGGTGTTTACGTGGTATCCCCGATTGATCGGGACTAGTCCACGGGAGAGATCAGCCTCTCCAGCTTCTTATGTTATTATTACTTGCACACTTAGCCTTTCGGCTGTTCATGGTTACATATATATGTTGAGCTAGCTAGGGTTACAAAAGCACTCCCTCTCCCACACGACGACGGTGACGTAGTCGTCACGCAACAAGCAGCATGCCCAGCAACAGATGCATGGGCTGTCTCGGGCACAGACTCGGACGTGGGCTTTGACGCTGCATGCGGTGACTCGGCTCGGCCCAATACGCCCCCGCAAGCTGAACGGTGGAGGTCACGAACGTTTAGCTTGGAGAGCAAGAACTGGAAACGATCGGTGCCCAATCCTTTAGTAAACATGTCTGCAAGCTGCAACTCGGAACGAACCTTACGAGGAGCGATATCACCAGAAACAACACGCTCTCGAACAAAGTGACAGTCCATCTCCACATGCTTAGTGCGTTCGTGGAAGACGGGATTAGCGGATATATGAAGAGCCGCTTGATTATCACAGTACAGGGGAGTGGCGTGAGTAGAGGAAACCCCAAGCTCACGAAGTAACCAGCGAAGCCACAGAACTTCACTAACCGTGCTGGCCATGGCTCGATACTCAGCCTCGGCTGAGGACCGGGCAACAACTTTCTGCTTCTTGGTACGCCAGGAGATGGGAGCTGAACCAAGGGTAATGAAGAAGCCTGTAGTGGACCGCCTCGTGCTCTGACAACCTCCCCAGTCGGCATCGCAGTAAGCATTAAGTTCCAGCGAACCATTTGCCGGGAAATAAAGACCTTGACCAGGAGACTGCTTCAAATAACGAAGAATACGAACTGCAGCATCCATGTGAGCCTGAGTAGGAGCATGAACGAACCGACTCAGGATATTGACACCATAAGTGATATCCGGACGAGTGACAGTTAAGTACTGGAGGCGACCAACAAGGCGCCTATAGGAAGACCCATCAACCAGAGGCGCGGCGACGTCAGGCTTGGTCAACTGATGGTTCTGTTCAACGGGAAAGTAACTCGGGCGCGCCCCCTGGACGCCAGCTTCCTCAAGAATATCCAAAACATATTTTCGCTGACTCAGAACAACACCTGCTGGGGAACGGGCAACCTCAATGCCCAAGAAGTACCGAAGGGGCCCCAAATCCTTGATACTGAACTGACGATCAAGAAAAGACTTGACCTGATTGATGAAGGTGAGGTCATTACCAGCCAAGATAACATCATCGACATATATGAGGGCAGCGACAAAGGTGTCAGCTCGACGATAAACAAACAGTGAATGATCGGCTGGAGACGACCGAAAACCCATCTCACATAAGGCAGTCGTGAACTTCTGGTACCAGTTCCTCGAAGCCTGACGAAGACCATAGAGGGACTTGTGTAACCGGCAAACTCGTCGATCCCCGGGTGCTGCAAAACCTGGAGGTAGACGCATGTAGACCTCTTCTTGCAGATCGCCGTGCAAGAAGGCATTATTGACATCCAACTGATGCAGAAACCAGCCGCGCTGGACAGCAACGGCGATCAAACAGCGAACAGTGACCAGCTTAGCCACTGGAGCGAATGTATCGTGAAAATCGACACCTTCAACCTGGGTGAATCCCTTAGCCACAAGCCGAGCTTTGTATCGCTCGATCGTCCCATCGGGGCGATACTTAATCTTGAACACCCACTTGCAGTCGATGATACGACGGCCTTCTGGTGGAAGCACAAGAGTCCAAGTTTTATTCTTTTCCAATGCAGCGATCTCCGCGGCCATGGCGGCACGCCAGCAAGCAAGACGAACCGCCTGGCTGAATGTGCGCGGTTCATCGTCACGAGTGATGGCTGCAAGGAAACAACGATAATGCTGGGTAACATTAGCATAATCAACAAAATTTGACAAGGGATACCTGATGTTGGAAGCAACGACATTATTGGTTTCATAATCAGCCAAGTGCTTCGGCCGAACTCGCGGCCGGTCACCACGGCGGAGCGGGACAGCAGCACCAACGTCGGGCGCTGGGGTTGACTCGGCTTGAACGGGCGATTCCTCGCCAGTGCTGGGACTCGGACTGGGCGGAGGAGATGGCTCGGACAAGGGAACTGGCGACTTCTGCGGGCTGGAGGCATCTCTCGACTTCGACTGCAAAGGCAAAGAAGTGGCCAAGGGAGCAGGCAAAGTGGAGGAGCTTTGAGCTGGGACGTCATCGCAAAACACATCCGACGGCAGCCAATGAAAGGCTGCATTATCCTGGGCACGATAGGGAAAATGGGACTCATGAAAGACGACGTCCCGTGAAACAAACACTTTCTGGGCGTCTAAGTCAAAAAGGCGATATCCCTTCTGACTAGCAGCATATCCGAGGAAGATGCAGGCACGACCTCGCTCGGCAAACTTGTGGAGATGACTGTGGGTGTCTTTTGCATACGCAAGACAGCCGAACACGCGTAAATGATCATACTTAGCGATCCGCCCGAACAAAACTTCAAATGGAGTCTTACCGGTGGCAGAAGTGGGAAGCCGATTCAACAAATATACGGCAGTGAGCACACACTCTCCCCAGAAACGAACCGGTAAACCTGCATGAAACCGAAGTGCTCGGGCCGTGTCGAGGATGTGACGATGCTTGCGTTCGACTACCCCATTTTGCTGAGGGGTGTCGGTGCAACTGGTCTGCAGAAGAATCCCAGATTTCTCATAGAAATCACGCAGCGACGTGGACTGAAATTCGAGGCCGTTGTCAGCCTGAATTCGACGAACCTGCTTATTAAACTGGGTACGAACCATCTCGCAGAACATCATAACCAAGCGACCAACATCGGACTTGAACTTAACGAGATACACCCACACACCACGGCTAAAATCATCCACGATTGTCAGAAAGTAATGAGCTCCACTAAGAGACGGTTGCTGATAAGCACCCCAAATATCCATATGAACTAATTCAAAACAATCCGTGGTTTTAATCGAACTAGCCGAAAAAGGCAACCGACTTTGTTTAGCACGAGAACAAGGATGACAAGGTTCCGAAGTCTCGGTAACAGTAAAAGAAAGAACTGAACTGAGCTGTGACATGAGAGTCAAGGAGGGGTGCCCCAAACGTTCATGCCACCTCTCCTGCACAACCTGGCGCCCACGACCAGCAGCAACTGCAGCGCACTCATGCTCCGTAAAGAGCTTCAAATGATAGAGCCCATCTCGTAGCTCACCCGTCCCAATCGCTCTCTTGGAGCGTAAGTCCTGGAGCAGACAAAGGTCACGTACAAAAGTCAGGGACACATCGTTGTTTTGTGCAAGCCGACTGACCGACAACAAGTTACACCGAAACTGTGGGACATGGAGAACACGGTCTAAAACTAGCCCCGACGGGAGCCGAACAGAACCAATTTGCTGAACAGGAACACGATCGCCATTGGGAATCCGGACAGGTTGGCAATTAACATTTGATATCACATCACAAAACAACGAAGCATCGGCTACTATGTGCTCATTGCACCCCGAGTCAATCAACCATTCAGAACTGGTGAGAGTCGTACCTGCCATACTTGCCGAGGGATCTTCAGCAGGTTTAGGGTGCTCGAAGAACTTCCGCAATTGCTCCAGTTGAGCAAGTGAAAAACCAGGGACAGGGCTTGCTTCTCCCTCGACTTGAGCTGCCCGTGGAGTGCCTTCACGTCGCGACTTGCGCTCGCCTCGATCAGATTGTCCTGACTTGCGCTCTCCACGTGGTGGCCAGCCGATTATGTCATAGCAAGTCTCCTTTGTGTGCCCCGTCTTTCCACAGTGCGTGCACTTGATACGAGGCCTCGAACCGGAGGACTGGTCCGACTCAGTTCGAGGAGATTCCCCTCGACTAGCAAAGGCAGCAGCCTCGGCTCCCGGACGTCGACGCTGGGCAAGGAGCCGTTGTTGTTCATCATTGGACACTATGTTGTATGCTTCAGCAAGCGATGGTGGAGGCTTCATAGCGAGGATTTGACTGCGGACAGCACTGAAACCGTCATCCAATCCCATGAGGAAGTCGAATAATCGGGTGCAATCCTCCCTTGCTCGAGTGCGCTCCTCCAGCTTGCACTTGCATTGGCCACACGTGCACCTCTCAGGGGGATATATTGACTGGGCTTCCTCCCAAAAGGTTCGCAATTGTGTGTAGAACGACGAGACCGTCAACTTTTCTTGCCAAAGAAGTGATATGAGGCGGCGCAGCTCGTACCCTCTCGTGAGAGTGCCCTGGCCGAACCTCTCTTTGACATCTAACCAAATTTCACGTGCGGTCTTGGCGTAGCGAACACTACTCCTGATTTCTTTGTTCATGGAGGTTCGCAACCACCCTTTGACGACCGCATCGCATCTACTCCAAGGACCATTCTCGGCTTCATCCGCAGGCTTTGGAAGAGACCCGTCGACGAAGCCGAACTTATTTTTGACGATGAGAGAATCAGTCATATCCACGACCCATTCTCTGTAATTAGACGGGGTGAGAACCTCCCCAACGTGCAGCTGACCTGCACTATCAGACGGATGAAGGAAGAGAGCTGAGGACGGGTCGGCAACATACGACGAGCCGGACGATCCATCAGCATAAACCGAAACCTTCTTCCCATCACTGGAACCTTTGACCTCGTCGGAATCAACCATGACGCCGACGCAACCGAAAGAACACGGAGATGCTCTAGATCAGCAGCTCTGATACCATGAGAACTCGTACGAATCAATCACACAAAGCAAAAGGAAAAGACACGGTGTTTACGTGGTATCCCCGATTGATCGGGACTAGTCCACGGGAGAGATCAGCCTCTCCAGCTTCTTATGTTATTATTACTTGCACACTTAGCCTTTCGGCTGTTCATGGTTACATATATATGTTGAGCTAGCTAGGGTTACAAAAGCACTCCCTCTCCCACACGACGACGGTGACGTAGTCGTCACGCAACAAGCAGCATGCCCAGCAACAGATGCATGGGCTGTCTCGGGCACAGACTCGGACGTGGGCTTTGACGCTGCATGCGGTGACTCGGCTCGGCCCAATAATAGCGGCTCTCCGACCTTCCTCTATGCGATTCGCCGCCCTTCTCTAGAGACCCCAGATCTGTCTCTCTATGATTCACCCTGATTCAATTCGAACTTCTTCTCTATGGTTTCATGCATCGTCGCCAGGGACCCCAAATCTATCTCTTTGTGATTCGCCCTGAGTTCTGACCTTCTCTATGGTTCAATGGGCCTTAGCTTGAGATCCTAGATCGATTCCTCCTCTCTGTGTTCGCCGTCCAGCACAACCTTCTTGGTAATCTTCCGTCTTCGAGCAACAGAAGTTGAGGGAGAGAAATCAACGGTGTTGATTAGGATGAGGTCGAAGGAATTGAGGGTTTGGATTGCAATCGATGGTGGAGGGATTCTTGCTATAGTCGTGAAGTCGCCGTCCTTTGCTGGTGGGAGACGGGAAATAACGATGTGAAGACGGGGTGGGATACGGTCACATTCCTATGGGGTTGTGAGATTCACAACCAAGGGCATTTTGGGTATGACAAAAAAACGAATTAATTAATTAATTAATTTTCCTAATAAATACAGATTGGGAATTAAAAACCCATATTAAATACATGTTTTTTTAAATTTAAATCCTACAATAAATATAACTCTCTCTTCCTATCTCTCTCTTCCTTTCCTAGAAGACACACCACTCCGACCGACTGACTTTCTGACCGACAAAGTTTCTCCGGCGAAATCCTTGAATAATACTCGCTCCGACCACCTGCAAAAAATTACCGTTCTATCAGTGCGCTAGTGGTACGCTACCGCTACCACTGGTACCACTACCTGTACAGCGGTACCAATACCATCTGGTAGCTGGTAGTGGTAGAGTACCACTACCATCTGGTAGCTGATAGTGGTAGCGTACCACTATCATTTGATACCATTACCTATCATTTGGTACCATTACCTGATAGTGGTAGCGTACCGCTACCAGGTACTAAATGGTAGTGGTAGCGTACCACTACATCTAGTACCACTATCAGAAGAAAACAACTAGGAAAAAAAATCAGATCTGAAAATCCAAAACTTACAGATCTGAAAAACGAAGGAGAGGAGAGGAAGAGTATAGTGGCAGAGGGACTCACACCGAAAGAGGCAAGGAGAGGAGGCATGACAATGGCGGCAGGGAGTGAGGGAGGCGGAGGATTGTGGAGGCGGCGACGGTGGAGGGCTCGGCAGAGGGTGAAGGGAGGCGTAGGGATGCTGGACAGCGACGAACGAGGGCGCCGCAGGGGTGGAGGGAGGCAGCGGGCGGCGAGGGCTGTGGAGGGCGGCGGCGACAGTGAAGGGCGGCGACGTTGAAGGGCGGCGGTTCCATCTGTCTGCTAGAGAGGAGGAGGGAGAGGGAGGGTAGGAGGAGCTAGGGTTTTATGTATTTATATGGGAGGGAGAGTGATTGGGTGTGGTAATATTTTTTCCTTCCCAAAATACCCTTATTTTAATCCTAACCATCAATTTCAAAAAAAGAAGAGAGAGACAGGACAGAGAGTGTATCCAATGGTTAGGAAGTTAGTTGTGAATTTCACAACCACTATTGGGGGATGTGATTATGGAAATATAGCAGGAACACGCTGGCAAGAACAAAATAATTAGTGCCGAATTTTAAAATATTTGGGGGGTGACAGCTATTTTCAATTCCGGATTGGCCCGAATTTGAGAATTTCAGACGCCCAAATCTCGGTTGTTTTAAGAGCTATCCAAACAAAGATATTGCTTAAATTCTTGGATGGGGCGGATTTGTCCCAAATTCCATGCCCAAATGCCCTGATCCAAACGACCCCTAAGATATTTCATAATGAGCATAAACACAAGTCAACGAGAATTAGTCATTTCTTACAATCACCTAGTTAATTATAAACTTTGGTTAAGCAGGAACCATGACCTTTATTTATTTGCGAGGGGTTGAGACAAACTAAGTTATGGAAAAATTCATTCAATCATGTTTAGTTTTTTTTATTGCTTGATATTTTGGTATCAATTCCAATTGTTTATCTCGAATATCGAATACTACTAAAAAATAAATCAAATCACAAAGCAAAAAATTAACTCGGTAATCGATAATACAAAAAAAAAGATAAATTCAGTGTGGTATTTGTTGTATCTCAAATACTGATAGCAAATTTTCATCCTTAGCTCCGAACATTATTTTTGATATTTCAATCCTTGGGGTTGACCATTGACTTCCCAAGTAATGGTTAACTACTAATCAACTTAAATCACTAATTATTAGCTAGGGATAAAACTAATTGCCCATGGAAATGGTTACATGGAACAACAATGTGTTCTCATTCTTTAATGAGATTTACTATCTCTATTAACTTTTGGTTACTCCTAACGGTATGTTAAGTATAATTAGCTTCGGTTCAATATGGATTGGACAATTAACAATGTTTAATTTCATTATTATATATTTTATAATGTGCCTCCAAAAATTTGAAAAATAATTATTCAATCAAAAAATATATTCGTATCCTAAAGCTAACGATTCTTGAAAAAGTTTATTTCATTCTCGCATAACATCAACATTCATTTAAAAAAAAAGTACTTCGTATTTATAATTTACATGTACATTATTAGATAAACCGCCATAAAACGCGGACCAATTATCTAGTTGTTTAGTATAATTACTTAGTCTACCATAATAATGTGGTGCTAGTGTATTGGAGTCAGGAGTCCAAAGTAGCATTGGCAGTAGCTTTGACACATTGTTCCCAGACAACTTTTCCAAACAATTTACTCTTTAATTTTACTATTCAATTTATTTTCTTTTTTTCTTTATCGATACAAAGACCAAAAAGATTTGCTTTATATATTTGGCATAGAAAGACCAGAAGCTGAAAAAGTAAATGCAGACTCGAGCATTCATGAGCAACAATAAAACAAGACTCAAATGAAGCCACGTGGACCATATAATGATTATAGTAATCAAGTTTGCTATATATATATATATATGGTGGTGTTTTCAGTGCACTCACTTTTTTGGGTGCATTCAGTGCACTCGCTTTATAATCGTCATTTTAAACATGCGATTTATGTCAAAATGATGTCAATCTTCATTTATGATATGATCAATAATAACGCACATGAATTTGCACAAAAATCATTACAGATTTACTTTAATTTCAAGGATTTCGAGTTTAGAGATTTAGGGTTAGGGTTAGGGTTTACAATTTGGGATTTAGGGATAGAACTCAAAATTGGAGGTCTAGGGCTTAGGGTAATCCGCTAATTAGTTGTTATCATATGTTATATCATCATATTACACTAATTTTGCAAATTAAAATTCAAAATCCGACACCTTAAGACTAGTTTTTGAGTTGGGTGCATTGAACACACTCATTTTTGTGGGTGCACCGAAGTAGTCACTATATATATATGTATATGTATGGTGGCTACTTCGGCGCACTCACTTTTTTGGGTGCACTCAGTGCACCCACTCTAAAAGTGTCCATATTACATCAAATTTTGAACTTTAATTAGTACTCTCAATCTAATATGATGATATGACATAAAATCATAACAAATCAATTTATTACCCTAACCCCTTAACCTTCAATTTTGAATCCCAATCCAAAATCCCAAATTTTAAACCTAATCCCTAACCCTAAATCCCTAAATCCTAAATCCTTCAAATTAAAGTAAATTTTGAATGAATTTTTTTTCAAATTCATATGCTTCTTGTTCATAATATCATAAGCAACAATTGATACCGTTTTGACATGAATCACATGCTCATAATGACAATTATGAGGTGGGTGTACTGAGTGCACCCAAAAAAGTGGGTGCACTGAATACGCCACCATATATATATATATATATATACATATATGTATATATGGGGAGTTCTACGGTACCCAGGGTGAAATCCGGGGTACCGTATACCTTGAGTAAGAAAATGCTATCTAGAACTTGAATTGACCGATCTTTCGGACATGATACTATACTCTAACCCTTAAAGATCAACACCTAGGTCTTAATTCTCTAAATCTTATACCCCAAGATCAATTTAATTAGAAACAATAATCGACGGTTATGATTCGTCCAAATATAGGCAAAAAAATCAATGTACCATCTTAGGGTTCATAGTTTATGATTTAGATGATTAGGACCTAGGGTTCACTCATTAAGGGTTAGGGTATAGTATCATGCCCAAAAATCCTGCTAATTCGAGGTCTAGATAGCGTTTTCATACTCAAGGTATGCGGTACCCCGGATTTCACCCTGGGTACCGTAGAACTCCCCATATATATATATATATATATATATATATATATATATATATGGGGAGTTCTATGGTACCCAGGGTGAAATCCGGGGTACCGCATACCTTGAGTAAGAAAACCCTATCTAGACCTCGAATTAGCAGAATTTTTCGGCATGATACTATACTTTAACCCTTAAAGATCAAAATCTAGGTCTTAATTCTCTAAATCTTGTACCCTAAGATCAATTTAATTAGAAACAATAATCGACGGTTATGATTCGTCCAAATATAGGCAAAAAAATCAATGTACCATCTTAGGGTTCATAGTTTATGATTTAGATGATTAGGACCTAGGGTTCACTCATTAAGGGTTAGGGTATAGTATCATGCCGAAAAATTCTGCTAATTCGAGGTCTAGATAGTGTTTTCATACTCAAGGTATGCGGTACCCCGGATTTTACCCGGGGTACCATAGAAGGCACCATATATATATATTCTGTATGTTCGATCCTTGAAGATTGACATTAGGTGGGTATTCTCAAAATCCCACATCATTCGCGGTTTAAATTTGTGAATCGCTATTTGCCGCCCGCAGTTTTATTATTTGCCGCCCGTAGTTAGAAAAAAAAGACGATTTTGCCCTTAACCCTATCCCACCCTCAACCCATCTGCTGCCGTCCCCTTCAACCCTCCCTCCTCCTGTCGACCTCCCGCCGCCGACGACCCTCCTCCTGCCGGACCTCCCGCCGCCGCCGACTCCTCCCTCCTGCCAACCTCCTGCCGCCGACTCCTCCCTCCGCCGCCGCCGACTTCCTCGCTCGCTCTCGCCGCCACCAACCTCCCAAGCTCGGCGGAGGGAATTTTTTTTATTTTTTTTTTCAGTCGCCGTCCGACTGGCCGGAGCGGACGCCGTCCGACTAGCCGGAGCGGACGCGGTCCGACTGGCCGGAGCGGACCCCGTCCCCCCGGTCTGGTCGGACCCCGTCCGCCCGGTCTGGTCGGACCCCGTCCGCCCGGTCTGGTCGGACCCCGTCCGCCCGGTCTTGTCGGACCGATCTGATTGGGTTTATGATTCGGTTTGAATGGTTCGGTTTAAATAAATATTTATTAGATTTATTTTAAATACAATTGTTAGTATCTTAATTAGTTTAATATTGATAGTTGAATAATTAGTATATAATTGTTAATTTGACCACAATTGGTTAAGGGAATTAGGGTTTGACTTAATTAGGGTTTGACCCGAATTAGGGTTTGACTAAATTATATATTATTTGACCACAGTTGGTTGAGGAAATTAGGGTTTGACTTAATTAGGGTTTGACCCGAGTTAGGGTTTGACCTGAATTAAGGTTTGATTTAATTACGGTTTGGCCCGAATTAAGGTCTGATATAATTAGGGTTTGACTTAATTAGGGTTTGACCCGAATTAGGGTTTGACTAAATTATATATTATTTTGACCATAGTTGTTTGAGGGAATTAGGGTTTGACTTAATTAGGGTTTGATTCGAATTAGGGTTTGACTTAATTAGGGTTTGACCACAGTTGAAATAATCTCACCCAAGATGACGGATAACAACAATAAGAATCAACTCGACTCAACTGGACCAATAATGACAATAAAGAAGGAAAGCATCTCATCCACCTCCTATACCTTATACTCCTCTGAAACCCTAAACCCTCATTCCCCTTGAATAGCTACCTTCAACCTCGATCCATCCAATCCTACTAGGAAATTATTTTAGAGGCAAAATCATCTCTTCCTCCACTAACAATAATATTTCGTCTCGTGGAAATATACGTGATAGGCTCAAGAAACTCCTAGTTACCACCCCCAGAGCCCTAAAAACACCTCGATGAAAGTTTTGGCACTATTCATCTCTTTTTGTCGGGAATGTCCGGTTGATAAACAATCGATTCCAACACATTGGTATCCACATTTTAAGAGATCGATGAAAGTTTCAATATTTTTTCATGTCGGTGACTCTAGTAATTTGTAAAAGATGTTTTTGCCCGACCTTCCCCGAGCCGCAAAGAGTCCTCTTCGTGCCTCGATTCCTTGGAAGTTTTATAAAACATATTTTAGGTACGATGATCTTATTAAATATGAAATAAATACAATTAAAAAAAGATTTAATCAAAATTTATAAATATTTTATAACTATTCTACATAATTAAAATGAATTATTCATAAGTTTATACAATATTTATGATAATTTATGATTAAATATCCATTTTCTTATACACTACTTAAGATCATTTGTAATTATTTAACATACTATAATTATTTAATTGCTATTATACTGAATTTATTTATTTTAGCTCTACTTACATAATTATAAAATAAGTATGAATTAGTTTGTACAATATTTTCTATAATTTAATTTTTTTTCTTATGAATAATTTTTAGTTTTTCTAATTCATAAATATAATTAATAAACATACATATAATTATTAGCATGATATAATATTAAAAAAAATAGAAGATTGAGTTAAATAATTATTATCATTTAGCGACGAATTTTGTGACGGTTTTGAAACCGTCGCTAATGCACGGTCCGCTCGCCGGCGTCGGACGGGGTCCGCCCGCCGGCGTCGGACGGGGTCCTCCCGCCGGCGTCGGACGGGGCCTCCTGCCGGCTGTGGTGATTTGGTTCTGGCCGCGGTGATAATCTGGAGGTGGTGGCGACGTCGGCGATTTGGCGGCGGTGGTGGATTGGTGCCGGCGACAGTAGTGGTGGAATGAGGTTTATTTTATAAAAAATAAACAAAGGGTAAAAATGTCATTTTAGTTTAATTTACGGGCGGCAAATAGTAATGAGGCGGGCGGCAAATAGTAACCCTCTTTTGTTGTGCCGTTTTATCAAAACGATCAACATCTTTGAAGTGCATTTGACATAGTTTTTGAATTGTGAGAAATATCATGTATAAGATGGAGTTTTAAATATTGATTTCCCTTCATTTCAAAAAATGCTCCAAACAGAGTGAGTGTAGTAAGAACACATTAGCCATTTTCAAGTACAACTAAAGCTTATAAATAAAAAAATCAATCAAACTAGAGTACCCCACATATCACCCTCTCTTTCATTTTTTACTAAAAAAAAAAAGACTCATATATTCTTAATTTCAACTTGATTTCTAATACTTTTAATATTTCAAAGAAAAAAATGCTCGACATCAATGACGTACTCATTTCAATCAATTTTTTTTTAATAATTGTGGTTCATTTAATTTGTCTAATTGGTTTGATTTTTTTAAAACTCTTAGTGAGTTTACTTTAAGTGGATTGATTGGATCAATACTCTACTAACAAGGCTAACCAATCGACCGAATTTTATTTAGGGTAAATACAATTTAATATTCAAACCTTTCATTTTAAACAATATAATAGCCAAACCTTTTCGAAAACAATCTAATATCCAAATCGTCAACTTTCCGTTCTTTTGACCGTTAGTTGACACTTCAAAAAAGTTCGAAGTACGACGCTTCATCAATATCCATCGATATCTTCTCTGAAAAACCACCAACATATCGTGGTTCCAAACCCGAGAAGTCCATGACTCCACCATGATGGTATAGAATATCTAAATATTCAGTCATTTGCAATGCCAAAACAAGAAAACAAAGTTGTATTGTGACAATTTCCCCTAAACAAAGCTTTTTTGAAGTGTCAACCAACGGTCAAACGGACGAAAAGTTGATGATTTGGATATTAGATTGTTTTCGAAAAGGTTTGGTTATTATATTGTTTAAAATGAAAGGTTTGGATATTAAATTGTATTTACCTTTTATTTATAAGGAAGAAGTGTTTCCACAAATGTTCATGCTTCCTCTTGGCATATGCAACAACTGGCAAACTACAGCCAAACCCAAAATAATTCATTTTGACCTTGTGCAATGAACTGGTTCAAATCAATCTAATCATGTAAATTTCATAATAATGCGTGAATGTGATGCGGAATGGAAATATATAGAGTGAAAGAACAAATGATCAAGTTGCACACCTAATAACTCAAATATAATATAAATATAATCTTGAAGCGCTACGAACATATAGACAATATATTTCTCTCATACCATATTCTCAAATTAATTGTAGGTACAGTTTAAGTATGAATTAACAGATAATTCAGGTAAATTGTGACAAAAATATTATTAATGTTGGGCTAGTTTGCCAATGTTGTAGCTTTAGCAGTAGTTTCTAGCTGAAACTTTTAGAGAATTACTTTTCAAAAAAAGTAGTTAAGTATTTGACTGACAAATTATTAGAAGTGTTTTTTAATATTAGAGGTTGTAGAACTATAAAGGACTTATAATATAAACTATGAATAAAAATTCTAAACAATAAAAAGTAGTCAAAACGAATCTTCTTAGATTTCTTTTATATTAAATAATATGATTTTATTATTTATTTTATTTTTAAAATATTATAAATAAAATAAAATTATATTTTCCGAAATAAAATTAAAATATAGTAAGGATAATCTTGTATTTTCAAACGGCTTTTCAAAGAAACTCAAAATTCGAGCTTCTGCTTTTATGTTAGAAAAAACGTTTTTTTTTTCTTTTCAAAAGCAGAGTTTTTAGAGGTGTTTGGCCTCACTTCAGGTTTTGAAACCGAAAAATACTTCTAAAAGCCAAGCAAATATGGGCAATATTTTACAAGAGATTGGTCTAGTATGGTCGTTTCAAAAGTTGATATTGAATAATTTATGACATTGTTTAATATTTTTTTGTATATTTGTTAATTTTTTGAATATTTTCAAGATAATGCTTGTAAATAACTATTTCTCCTGTTTTCCAGCTAGTAAATAAAAAGGGACAAATAACAATGGTGCTGATTAAACAAAGGCAAGGGTCGATATATATAACCCTTTATCTCACATGGTGGCGAGATTTATGCCTGATTATCCTCCATGCATTTAGGCATTTCTAATTATGATTACCTCGACATTGTGCGTTCATTTTCTTGCTTAACAGTTAAGTTTATTATGTAGTCATTCAATCGGTTTAGAATAGGGTGCATTAATTATGATATAATTAATGATGATAATGGGGCGGGGCAGCTACCTTAATCTATATGCTCCGCCCATGTTATTGTGGGTAGTGGCGGGTAATACTTATGTGGGAAAGGAGCGGGGTGAGTCGACTCACCTTTATATTTTATTTGAAAAAATACACACAAAATTTTACCTTTTATGGTTAAACGAAGGGGAAAACACTTTATAAATGAAAAATAGTGATAATAAAATGAATAATTGAGTCTAACTAGTTGGCAGGTCAAGTCTAATTAGTTGAAGAAAAGCTAAAACAGTAGCAATATGAATAAATAGTGTAAGAAATTGAGATAGAATGGGGCCAAGAATGAGACGGTGCGGGGCAAGGCCGACTGCAATTAGATACACATGTCCTGCCCCACGCTACTGCGGGTCGGGTAATACCCACCCCATTGCAGGTCAGGTAATACCTGATGGACCATGTTCAAATTGTCATCCCTATGCATAATCCTTAGTTACGCACACTTGCATAACTAGATCTGATATGTTAATTTTAGGTGGAGCCGGATCTAAGCGTTGAAAATTTTAAGACAAAACTTTCTAGTTTTCCTAGTTTTTCTAATCAACTTTTCTCTTCGTCATTCTAACTTGGATTTCGAAATTCTATACACAGATAGAGCGGTTTTCTTTTGATCTACAAAATGAAATCTATTTTCAATATATTACGAGAAAAAAACTTCATATGCCCCATACCACTCATTACCACCCTAGTATCACCTGATACCACTTGGTACCGCTTTCGTTTGTAATTTCAACTTAAAACAAAAGAGACCCATTAAAATTTATTAAGAAATAATTATAAAAGCATCCGCAAATAATAAATATAGAATTATACATGGTTATACACCGATAAGTTGTGCACTACATCGACTTCCCAATCAATTTGTAGCCCAAATATTTTGTTGACCTTTAAGTTTAATAATTGATCTAACGGTGATCAAATGTAGTTTGACTATAATGACATGGCGCCTAAATGTCAGCCACATAATCTAGATCCTTCTGCCTCCACCTGCCGCACACGCACCCTCTCTGCAGGCTCCTCGTCTTCCTCTCTCTTGGGTTCTTTCAACCCGGCTTCCTCGTCATACTCTTCAATTCCAATCTAGTGACCAAAACCAAGTGATGGCAAACTGCGAAAGTGATTTCTCCACCTTCCCTCCTCTTAGTCGCCCACCATCACTTCTCTTCTAGAGACAACGTTTATGACGCCGACGCCACCACCTCTTGGGGCTACATCCACCTCTTCCTTTCCCCCTAGACCTCCCCAGGCGTCGCCGCCACGCTTCTCTCTTCCTCCAACAACTCGAGTTATTGAGATCAACTGGTTATTGACATGGTATCAGAACTCTTCTGTAATCAAGAGATCTTCTGTTCGAATCCCGATATCCCCATATGTTTCTGTTAAGCACATGGTGTCCGGACTTGTGCAAACTTCAAGCCCATATATGGTGGCTTTCGTTTGAGGGGGTGTGTTAGTAAACGATATATGATCTACGATTGAACTTCTCCCAACAACTCGAATTATTGAAATCAACTGGTTCTTGACAGTTGCCAGTGCAACAGACGCAACACCTTTCATTTGCTTTCTAATTGCAAAATTTGCTTAAACACGACATTAGTGGAAGGCAGTATAGAGTTCATCAGAACCCGAGTTCTTGCTAACTGATACGGTACATTCAAGCCTTGCATAAACTTAATCACAAAATCATTATATCCATACCTCTTCATCGTTTCATATAGTCCATTACATGGACAATATGAAATAATTCTAGACCTCTTGTATCTTCCCATGTACAACACAATGATAGAGGTAAAATATTGATTCACTGATGGTTCTCCCTGCAGCGGCAGATCTAGGGGCACCTTCGGGCCACAGCCCAGCCCGCTCCGAATTCAGAGCTAGTATAGCACTTGTAGATTTTCGATTTTAGGTAATCATTTCAGTATTCGATGAGTTACGGCCCAGTCCTCTCCACCTCTTTTCAAGTTTGGCCTAGTACTCTACCCCAGTGTAGTCAAAATCGCGCTTTAAAGCGTAAAATCGTACGATTTTACATTTCTAGGGTAGGAAAACGTTTCAAATCACTAATAAAATCGTATTTTACTCAAAATCAGTCAAAAGCGTTAGTAGAATCGTTAAAATCGGATAAAAGCGCGCTTTCATACCGTTTTTATCCGATTCCAAGAAAAGGAGAAAATTGTCTCCGCCAAACAAAAACGGCGCCATTTTGATCACTTCGGACAAAAAAAAGGGGGGGGGGGGGAAAGGGGGTGGATATTAGGCTGAGGTTGCCAAACCACTCTTCCGCAATCCCTAATCCTCCATCTCCAGCACACTCTGCGCCGCCGCGCAGCCGGCCTTCCAATGAAGTATTCGCCGCCGCTGCAAGTCCACAACCGTCGTCGCCACCTTCCAGCGAAGTTCTAGCGCGTCGCACTCGATAGCTCCAACGTGGCAGCACCCGTCGCACTCGTCGTCGCCTGTCGCCACTCGCTGGCGCCACACCATGTTAGTTTCCGTCTCTATCTTGTCCTACCCCATCGCCACTTAACCTATGACTCCTAAATGGTGTGTAAATACTTCCCCTTCTCAACTCTAAGTCCACCCTGAACATATAACCTAGCAGGTATTTCTAGCTAAATTACAACTCACCTATTCTCAATAATTTAAACCAACCCAGCAAAATGAAGGAAACTACTTAAAATTTCCAATAGGCGTATAACCTACTGGTTTACCTACGTATGCTACTGCTAAATTATGTATATGTGGTGTTTCTAATTGAACCTTTGAGAAACCAAGGGCAGAATGTGAAGCTAATGTTGTGAGAATTTGGTTATTAACTCGTTTGTGGTTACAGGTTATGTTTATGAACTTATTGTTAAGATGTTATGAATCTGCTTTAATTTGGACATGAATTGCATATATTTATTCACTTGTCTAAACTCCATGCACTCATATTTTGCATAATACATGTGGTACTTAACAGATTTTTAACTATTATACAAGATGCATAAAAAACTTACGCTTTACGCTTTGATTCGCCGCTTTTCGATTTTACCCCTTTTCCGCTTATAGGTAGAATCGCGCTTTTGACTGCATTGCTCTACCCTATCCTGGATCCGCCACTGCCTCCCTGAATACACTTAAACAACTTCTCTTACAAACTAATAACCCTAATGTTATCCTCCTGGCTGATTATATTTTTCGAATTATCCCAAACAACCTTAGCACTTTCCAACCACATCACACTGTTTGCAATATCATCGGTAAGAAATTCTTAGGAGGAATTCGCAATGCTTTAAAGTATTAGTGCTTTAATTTTTTGCCTTTATAGTACAACTAATTAAAGTTGTACTATACTTTTTTTTGTACAAATTCTTTTATGGTACACACTGAATTTGTACATTAATGTTATATGGTATAATCTAAAGTTGTACGATAACATAAAAGTGCAAATTCTCTTATTGTACAACCTGAACTTGTACGTTTAACGTTATGGTACAACTTCAAAATGTACGTACCAATCTCATCAAGTATAGTAAAAGTTCACTATTGGTAGATAACAATGAATAGTTCTATTGCCTCTGGTTATGGGATATTGTACCATTCATGAATGGCACCTTAACATAAAACCGGAAATAAAGATGGGAAATGAAAAGTGAGGAGACAACGACGTAGCTAGAATAAGGTGACTGGAGACTGAGCCCGCGTGCCGTCCGGCGCGGAAGAGGCGTCCCCTCTGCAGCTGCTATTTTTTGTCGACCCCCCGGCCGCTCTGATTCCTTTGCAGTTTCCAGTGAATTCTTTTTTTTTTTTTTTTTTTCAGGCGGCAGGGTGTACTCGCCGGAAAACGACGCGAGCTTCGCCTCCACAAACAATAATCCCGGGGGCACTTCCTCGACGCAAGTCGCCGTCAAAGCTGCCCCGCCGCTCCTCGGTCACCGTGCCCATCGTCCCCACCGCCTCTTTAGTGGCGGGTCGGGGTCGAGTCGCAATCAGTATATTATTATGGTATAAAATATTGGTATTTTAATGTACAATTTAAAGTTGTATTAAAAGGAAATTTGTATCAATTTGTTATGGTACAACTTTAAAACTTGAAGTTGTATCATCATGTAAAAGTACAAGTTCAGGTTGTACCATAAAAAAATTTGTACAAAAAAGTATATGTACAATCTGAAGTTGTATCATAAAAATAAAAACTTATAACACCAATACTATATATCATTGTAAAATTCCTCTTATATCTAAAATATTTCTTTGTGTCATTCATTAACCTGAAAAGTATTTAAACAACTTTAGGATGATAAAAAAAGAACTATATATTTGGGGACGCCCAAATTCATTTTTGTATGGATCAATTTATGTTTGGATAATTTTCCTTTTGGGCCGACTCATAACCAGATTTTTCTTTGGGTCAAAATTGGACCCATAGTATTGCATAAAAAATGGGGTTATAGGTATAATATGTTTCTCTACTATGACGTTTTATCAAACATGCTCTTATATTATTTTTTACATCAAACATGCCCATGTACTTTGTAAAAATGATCAAACATACCCTTTTGTTTAAATTTTCATCCAAAAACCATTAACTAAGGTCGAACTGTGGTTTGGGCGGCACAAATGTCTAAAATATCCTTAATAATTTCACTTTAGAATTTCTTTTGTTCTTTTTTATAGCCAAATAATTCAAATAATTTCATTTTGAAGAGACACAGAGAAATAAAACGGGAGAAAAAACTGACATTTTCGCTCCCATTTGCTGATGTCGGGTCGTCTAAATCTCGGTTCAACCATGATTGACGATTTTATCAATGTAAATCTTAACAGAAGGGCATGTTTGATAATTTTTTCAAAGTACACATCAAACATGCCCATGTACTTTGTAAAAATGATCAAACATACCCTTTTGTTTAAATTTTCATCCAAAAACCGTTAACCAAGGTCGAACTGTGGTTTGGGCGGCACAAATGTCTAAAATATCCTTAATAATTTTACTTTAGAATTTCTTTTGTTCTTTTTTATAGCCAAATAATTCAAATAATTTCATTTTGTAGAGACACAGAGAAATAAAACGGGAGAAAAAAATGACATTTTCGCTCCCATTTGCTGATGTCGGGTCGTCTAAATCTCGGTTCAACCATGATTGACGATTTTATCAATGTAAATCTTAACAGAAGGGCATGTTTGATAATTTTTTCAAAGTACAGAGGCATGTCTGATGTAAAAAATAGTAGAGGGGCATGTTTGATAAAAATGTCATAGTAGAGCCTAGAGGGGCATATTATACCTATAACCCTAAAAAATTGACACATGATTCTAATGCAATGCTTTGTCTATTTTTTATAAACAAATAAAAAGCTAAAAACACCAATATTAAATGTGTATTCAGGTTGAAATTAGTTAATGAAATGATCGATACTATTTTTTTTTTTTGAACAATTATTTAAATCCATTGACTCATTTGGAATCTGATCCAAATGAGTTTATCTAAATCAGAACTAATTCAAATCCAACCAAAACCTGAAATCAGTACAAATGAAAATAAGTTCATTTGGATTCGACCTAATACTCATATAAATCGTGACAATTGCATCAAATTACCCAATAAATCGAGTAATTTCTAAACAATTCTCTTTAATTTAGTGAACCTATTTATATCTTCACGTCATGTATATATTTTTCTACTTCAAGATGAAAACGAAACGCGACATCAAAGGACACTAAATTGACCCATTTTCAAATATCATGTTGTTTTGTTCAAAGCCTATCCAATCCCCGGTAAAAAAATACAAAATTATGAACATATAAAAAACAAACATGGGTCATAGATTTTTCATTCAAATTTCCGACATCATGGATCTATCAATAATAAATCTCAAATTTTTCTTGTTTGCTTGATTGGTAATCCCACTGGATATAAGGATTTTAAATATTTTTTATTTAAATTCTTGAGGCTCACGAATATGTAAATCTCACACCATCTTTTGGGATTTGAGTAGGGGACCAAACCCTTGATGAACAATCAGCTTATTGTCCATCTAACAACTAATTATTCTAACTCTATCCATATTAATGAAGTTAATTATGTTAATATGTGCGGTTCAAACTGATGGGAAAGGAGTGTCGTTTTTTCCTTTTCTTGTAAGGTCAGGGGTGGTTTTAAAATGTTATGTTTATTTTGATTCCTTTTGATAATTAAGGTGTTTGAAAATATTGTAATGTTTTGTTACATGATAGTTGGTGATTCTTATCTTTGCTTAAAAATATCTTGGTTCATATCTTGGTATTGATACACTGCGAATAAGTGGTTGGTCCACTGATAATACTATTGATTTTGAATCTGAAGGTCTCAAGTTCAAATCTCTTAAATAGCACCTAATTAAGAAACAAACTTATATCACCCTTATAAGAAAAATTGTCCGTTTGAACCACGCAACCGTTTTAGAAGATGAAACGATCCAAGTTGTCTTGTCACTATATATAAAACAAAAACAAATGAAGTAAGGGTGGTAATTAATTATCTTTTAAAATGATAAATCCATAACTCGAAAATTCATGGAGAGATCTTACAAGCAAACAGCAAACTTTTGAAATCCAAAATGAACTAAATTCATCACAAATCCATCTCCTAATTTTCCAAAATCTTCATTTTAACCAAAATTTTCATTTTTCAAAATCAAACAACCAAACCAAATTATTCATTCCATCTTAAAATAAATTGAAGTACAGTTAAAAAAAAATCATAAAGCATTTCATGGAGGTCGGAGGATGAGTGAGGGTGCGAAGGTGATTGCGCAGGGATGGCAATGGGTCGGGTCGGGGGCGGATAGTGCATATCCGTTACCCTACCCAAAGTACTTCGGGTTTTACCCATACCCATACCTACATGTGAAACGGGTAGAAAATCAAAATCATGCCCATACCCGTTCGGGTTTCGGGTATCCACGGTTATCCATGGATATTAATTTCTCTTCATAACTCCAATCAATATGTTAACATTCACACGTATTCTTATATTAAGTAAGAGAAAAAGTACGACAAGAATTCACTAGAATGAAGAAAATTAACTAAAACAACACAATTTCATGAAAATGTTATATTTATATGCTAAATATAAAATGTTAGAGAAAAATAATGATTATTTCTAGACAAAATACATATGAATGTGTATAATCGGGCTGGTTCGGGTCGGATAGTGAGAAATCCATGCCCACCCATTACCCGCAATATTCGGGTTCGGGTTTTACTCGTACCCACTAAATGTCCTTCGGGTTCGGGTTTTATCCTACCCGACTAGGCCGGATTCGGACGGATATCCACGGTTACGGATATTTTTGCCATCCTAGTGATTGGTAGGGAATGAATTGATATGACAAGCTAGTAAATGTACACTTTACCAAATGTTACCCTACACATGTTTCCCAATACACGACAAATGAATTATTCTTATGAACGCTTCCATCATCTGCAGTATTCTGGTAGTATGCTTTTTCGTCACCATTTTCTTCTAGCTTCCATGGTTTTCGCTAGCTTTCTTTCTAGTAGTATGCTTTTTCGTCACCATTTTCTTTTAGCTTCCATGGTTTTCGCTAGCTTTCTTCCGTTTTATTTTATGTGTTAATATATTTGTATAGTTGGAACTTTTCACAATTTAAACATTTTGATCAATCTTTTTGATTTACACTCTGTTTGGGAAGAGGGGTAAATGGGAGGAGGGTGCAAATGTGAGGGGTAAACACAGTTTCCAACACATTTGCACCTGTTTGGTTAATTTGGAACAGTAGGGGGGTGCAAAACGAGAGTGCAAATTTACTGTTTCGGCTTACCCCCCGAATTGGGGTGCAAAGGAAGGAAGGAAGAGAGGGGGAGGGGGAATTATGGAATTTTGTTTTTCTAATTGTGTTATATATAATTATATAATAATTAATATTATCAATTTCTTCTTTTTATAAATATCATTAATGTAAACATTATTCGGGGTTGACCATTTGACTCTGGAAACAAGTTTATAAATGTTCGTCAAGTCAAATCTAGATCTCTTGGTTGAATCGAATTTGCATTGAAAATTAGATATACAAGGTGTTTGTGGAAAAGATAGAGAGAAATTGTTTGGTTAACTCATTTTATTTGACTAAATAGTTAAAACTTACAAATTCGAACGTGTTTGACTAAGTTTGACAATTTAAGATTAAACTAGACACGAAAACCCTATATAGGATGACCAGTTAGGAGTTGAGCTTCGAGTTTTGAGATCGCTCGATCAATGATTATTACAATTGTTATAATTAATTATTATTTGAGCATTATTATATAATAACTATTTTTAGTAAAGTATATTTATTATTATATAGTAATATTTATTTTATTATTTTATGATAATATTTATAATTTTAAAATCTATTTTATAATTTTAAAATCTATTTTAAAATAATATAATTACTTACTTTGCACTTTATTTGCACCCCCCTACTTTTTCATCCAAACAACAATTTACCCCTCCACTTACACCCCCCATCAATTTGCACCCCCCAGCAATTTGCCTCTCAACTTGCACCCTCCTGCAATTTGCACCCCCCTTGTTGCCAAACAGAGCGTTATAATATTGTGGTCTCAACTATGCATCAAAATTACGAAATTGGCAAAATTCGAGATTTGACCGTTATCTTGGATGGTCAAACGTGTTGACTAACGGTCAACACACTATGTCACTACTAAGTCAGCGTAGACCACTTAAATTTTTTGATTTTTCCACCTATTACCATTTATCTTTTTTTATTTTGAACAAAAGGAGAAAGTAAAAAAAGGGAAAGATAAATGGTAATAGGTGGAAAAAAAATCAAACTTTTTAAGTGGTTTGTACTGACGTGGCAGTGACGTGGCGTGTTGACCCTAAACTTGTCTTCTCATTGATTTTGTTTGATCTTATATACATGGTTTGTGCATTACAGGTAGGGCTGTCAATTCGGTTTCCGGTTAGCGGTTAACCGGCCGGTTTAACCGCTAACCGCCGGTTATCGGCTAACCGGAAACCGAAATTCATTAAGGGCGGTCGGTTGTCGGCAGTGAGGAATGGTTAGGCGGTTAGTCGAGTAACCGAAGCCGGTTAACCGGCTAACCGTCTCTAACCGACCGACGAACGACGTCGTTTTGTCGAAGAGTAAAAACGACCCCCAACCCTAGCCTAGGCCATTCCTCTTCGTCTTCTGCCTACGCAGATCGCAGCCGCCAGCCAGCCTCCCTCTTCGTCATTCCCAGTCCCAGCCTCCCTCTTCGTCTTCTCCCTCACGACCGGCGACCCCGACCCCCTCCTTCTCCCTCACCCTCACGACCGGCGCGGCGGCGGCAGTCCCAGCTCTCCGACCCCGCCGCCCTCCTTCTCGTCGCCCCGCCGCCCTCCTTCTCGTCGCAACATCTCGTCCGTCGCCCTCACCCTCACGACCGGCGCGGCAGTCCTCCCAGCTCTCCGACCCCGCCGTCCTACTTCTCGTCGCCCCGCCGCCCTCCTCGTCGCAACAGCTCGTCCGTCGCCCATTTTGAAGCCGCACTGCAGCAGGCCAGCAGGCAGCAGCTCGTCGAATTAATGTAGGTCGAATTAGTCAATTAGTGTATTCAACATTCAATTCAATTATGTAGGTCGAATTAATTTGGTGTAGGTCGAATTAATTTGGTGGATTGGTGATGATTTTGGTGAATTGGTGATGTTCGGTGATTAATATAATGATGTTTATATTTTGAATTTTTGATTATGGATGTTGAATGATGATTTTGGTGGATTGGTGATGATTTTGAACATATGATGATGATGAATTTTGGTGAAGTGGATATTACAAATTCGTTGGGAAACTGAAGCTTGGCCACCATAGATGAACTTCAGAAATCAGAACTGCTTCCTCTGTTTGGTTACTTCCATTTATGATCCGAATTTGTGTTTTTCTATAGCAAACTTCATTGAATGCTAAAGCTTACAAATTGGCTTTGCTTCAAACAGATAATTCCCTCCTTCAGCTCGGCATCCCTCTGCTTTCTTGCTTTTATCATTATTTATTGATTTAATGGATTCGGTTCTTGTTGATTGTTAGTTGCTGATGATGATTGATGATGATTAATGAATTTAGGGCGATTGATTATGAATGTCGAATGATGATTGTTAGTTGCTGATGATGATTGATGATGATAATTTGATGTAGGGCGAGACCTCCGGCTCCACGTGGTGGACGTGGCGGACGAGGTGCACCATCCGCTGAGACTGCTTCTCGTTGTGGGGGACCTCCGGCCCCTCGAGGTTGTGGTGGTGCGGGTGCCTCAGCCCCTCCTACTCAGAATCGGGGTCGTGGTGGACGTACAGGGAGTCGGCCTGCTGAACCGTCGGCATCGGCATCAATTGCATCGACTCCCGCCCATGCCGGTAGTGGAAGTACACCTGCTACTGAGCCTCCTTCAGCAGAAACGGTTAATCCGGCTCCAAATAAAGCTTCTTTAGATCCCTTCAATCTAGAGAAATGGTTGGAGACAGTAGGTACAGCTGATTGCTGGAAGGACTTTATGAGGGTGGCGGTGGATGAATATCCGTTTGGAGAGTGCAAGCATTGTCACACTAAGATCAAAGCACATCCATCCAAGAACGGCGCTTCTGCAATGAATACCCATCGGCTCAAATGTTTGGCTAAGGTTGCAGCATCCAAGGATCAGACTGTTCTGAACTTGCAGGCCGCAGATGGTAGTCAAGTAAGTGCTTTATGGAAATTTGATCAAGCAAAAGCAAGATATGCATTAGCCATGATGATTATAATGGATGAGTTGTCTTTTCGCTTTGTGGAAAGAGACGGGTTTAAGCAGTTTATGCATACGGTTCAGCCACTGTTTAAGATACCTGGGAGGAGAGGTATAAGAGATGATTGCTTTCATATATTCTTGGAGAAAAAGATGAATTTGATAGAGTTTTTTGAATCAAAGAGCAAAGGCAGAGTTTCAATCACCACAGACACGTGGACTTCTGACAACAACAAAAATTTCATGTGTGTGACTGCTCACTTTGTTGGAGGTGATTGGAAGTTGCAGAAGAAGGTGATCTCCTTTGTTCCGATCACAAGTCATACAGGAAATGATATTGCAGAGAAGCTTGCAGAAATTCTTGAAGAATGGAAGGTGAAGAATTTGTTCTGCATGACCATGGACAATGCATCTACAAATGATATTGTGAGTGATTGCATGAGAAGGAAATTAAAGGCGTGGGGGTGTGATTTGATGGATGGGAAGTATCTGCAGTTTCGATGTGTCGCACACATCATTAATCTGGTAGTGCAGGATGGATTGAAAGTAATCGGAGGAGCTGTGGATAGAATTCGGGACTGTGTGAAATGGGTGAGGTCATCGCCAGCTAGGTTGGCAAGGTTCAAGACTGCTATGCAATTTCTGGAGTTGGATTCTACCAAATTGGTGTGTTTGGATGTACCGACCAGGTGGAACTCCACCTATATCATGTTAGAAGCAGCAGAAAGGTTTGGTGGAGTGTTTACCACTTTGTATACTAGTATACATGACCATTCCTTCAGGGATTATATTGACGCAAGAGGTGGTCTTCCAACTGAACATGATTGGAGTCTGATTAGAAAGTTGATGAAGTATCTGAAGGTCTTTAATGACTTTACCCTCCTAGTCCCAGGTAAGTGAAATTTGACAATTTGTTTATTTTATTTTGAACATTTGACAATTTCTGTTTGTTTAAGTCTAATTTCCTGTATTCTATTCTCATTTGTACAGGAACTAAATATGTGACTATCCATCTTTTCTTCAAGAAACTTGTTCCAATTTATGACATCATTCAAGAATTGAAGAATGATCCACGTGAAGAGCTCAAAAGGATGGCAGAAAAGGTTGAAGAAAAGGTACGAAAGTATTGGTTTGACACACCTATCATGAATGAGGAGAATCATCGGGTGAATAATTTAATCTATATAGCATGTGTGCTTGATCCTAGAAGTAAACTTGATCTTGTGTCTGAAGTGTTGATAATGATTTATGGAAGTATCAAAGGAGGGGAAATTCAGGCTAAGATTAAAAGGGAGATGCGGCAGATGTTTGAGATTTATAAGAGGAAGTATGGATCATAGTTAGCATCTCAGGCTACCACTGATGATAACATTGTTGATGAGGGTATTGTTGATGGTGCTGGTGATCGGATTAAGATATTGGAGGAGAGGCTTAGAAAGAGAAAAAGGGAAGCACTTCTGCTGGAAACAGGAGGTAGCTCTGCTGAGCTTGACATCTATTTGAAATGTCAAACCGATGGTATCAATGAAGAGAGTGATGATGCAAAGTTTGACATTTTGGATTGGTGGTCTCGACACTCTGGAATGTATCCGATTGTTGCTGAGATGGCTAAGGATGTCCTAGCTGTTCCTATCTCTTCTGTTGCCTCAAAGGCAACATTCAGTTGTGGCGGGCGGATTCTCAGTCCATTCAGGTCCTCTTTGAGCGACCTAATGGTGGAGGCATTGATTTGTGCCGAGGATTGGATAAGGTATCCCGGATCCAGGGAGATTGACGACAAGGAAGATGATGAAGAGAATTTGACTTTGGAAAGTAGTGAGTTTCTCAAACTCTCTTATTGTTCAGTTTTTTGTCTTCTTTTCACCTAATTCAATGTACTAACACTTTGTTTTCCTTTTTTTTTCTTACTCAGTTAATGTCACTTTCCAAACTAGAATGGAAAATGCAACGAATACTGGCAATGTTGGCAATACAGATGCAAGCCTCAACATTCCAGTGGAGAATGAGCAGGAGGATGAAGAAGATGCACCGGAGGAAGAGTATGAGAAAGATGGATATGACGATTATGGTCATGACTTGAGGGACGTATTGAAGGAACAGGGTTATGCAGATGTTGGTTCTTCTAAGGCCGGTGATAAGTGATGATAGATTGTTTATGATGTGTTGTTGATTTGTTGTTATCTAGAGGACTTATTGTGATTGGTGGAGTTTATGTTGCTGAATTAATGAATATGAGACATTAAGTTGCTAATTTAGATGTATTTTCGGTGCAAAACGAATTGAAATGTAGGTTTGAGATTTAATTTTAGGCCATTTTAGGTTTTTTTCCCTTGCTGTCCGGTCGGTTTTGACCGGTTTAGGGTCGGTTTTCGGTCTTGGCGGTCGGTTTTTTAGGCTCTGGTGGTCGATTTAGTTCGGTTTTCAATCGGTTTATTTCGGTTTTCGGTCGGTTAGACCAGTAGACCGAACCGACCTTCCCTTTTTCGGTGTAGGCGGTTTAACCGTGCCTTAACCGAAACCGCCCGGTCGGTTTTCGGATAACCGAGGTCCCAGGGTCGGTCGGTGGCCGGTGGTCACAGGTCAGGTCTCGGTTTAACTGAAAACCGAGATTTCGATTTTCGGTTAAACCGAAACCGACCGTGTGACAGCCCTAATTACAGGACAAAGAGTTCTAGCCGTAAATTGAAAGGGAAGAAGCTGAGCAAATGAAATATCCTGGTTCATATGAAAGAGACGTTGTGGCTTCAGGGCACAACGACGACGTCTTGATCTTCTTCAGTCTTGGTTGTCAGCTACGACGACGTCTCGACCATCTTCGAACTCTTTAGTTGAGATGGCAACGTTCCAGGTGGCTCTCTCTTTGCTTTGCCTGAAACGACATCAGACCAGCTAATTCCGTTGTTAGCGGTTGAAGTGGCGAATGAGAAATTTGAATTTTTCTCTAATAGTGAATTTTGCTAGATAGAAGACCAGGTTGCGGGAAGGAGACGAATTGTCAAAATAGATGCTCACATCTTAGGTAGGCGCGCTCTCTGGCTGGTAACTGGTAAGTCTCCATTCTTCTTTTAATTTCGTCTGTAGATTTTGGTCGTTGTGTGCTGTGTAGTGCCGATTCCAGTCATTTAGGAGTTATTGTGCACTGTCTTTTCAGTTATTCTCTTTAACTGCAGAGCCCCCGCAAGAGATGATGAATTTTGATGGTTTAGATGTGAGCTTCTTAGAAATCTGTAGAGGTTCCACTAGCTTCTGGTGAATATATATATATATATATATATATATATATATATATATATATATATATATATATATATCGATTAGCTATCCCTGCCAAACATTGAACATTTTTAGAATTTTTGCAGGTGCTCTGGAATGTTTAGGTGTCACACGTGTCTATAATTCCTGAATGTTTGAGAATGTATGAAATGAGTTTTAAAAAAGATATCCAAAGTAATAAAAAAAATATATATATCAGCAATCACCTAGCAACTCCCCAAGTCAAAATGGCTGAAAATATATGTGAAAATCGTATAAAACATGTCGTGAAATGAGGGTATGAAAATGTAGATTTTTT
The DNA here is from genome assembly GCA_946122785.1 of Linum tenue. Lineage (NCBI taxonomy): Eukaryota > Viridiplantae > Streptophyta > Magnoliopsida > Malpighiales > Linaceae > Linum > Linum tenue. Next base: position 15,068,247 of record CAMGYJ010000006.1, on the reverse strand, counting down.
CCGTGTCATCAGGTGGTTTATATGCTCACTAGTCACTATCATGGATCCCTCATAAGTTGAATCTCATGTCACGCCCTAAACTTGGTGCTCTAAGTGCTGAAGACACTAAAACTCGGAAAGAAGATCTCCTCAAGGACGTATTCTATGACTATGAGCATGTTAGAACTTAGAACAGCAACTACAGAATCCTCTTGTGACATCAACTCCATAAAAGACCAATTGGTCAACAGTCACTAAGGCCTTGACCTTTTTCCCGATAAGCTAATTAAGCAGCTTATGCTTCTGTAGGTGATACCTACACACTAACTAATCCCATTATGTAGAGCTACATTAACCTTTTGTCCGATATGGAGCCCTACTAATTATTAACAAGCAATCTCAGTTGAGTGGATGATCGTGATTGTGAATTAATAATATTATTATTACTGCACTGAGTCCAATTCTCTCTGCTTTTCCCCGCCATTTTACTGTGTCTAGCATGCATGATTGAATTCAAACCCAATCATTCAAAAATGTACAACAACAAAAAAAACGTCCCTTTCCTGGCTCTCCCCACCTAGCTATGTCGAATTTCCAACAACCAAACACCTCCCTGTTACTTGCTACCATTTTTTTTTTTGGAAGTATTGTGCTATAGATATATTCTTCCTAGGATCTCCCTTTCTACCAAGCACAAAGCTCTGTACATTCTCTTCATTTCACACCATTGAAGAGGACAAAACATATATATCCAACGTTGGAGTTGCATAGTAATTCTGTTGTATATATGTCTTTCTCGAAAGGAAGGAAAACTTGGAAAGGATGAAATTGAATTTTTCATTGTTATATTCTCAATTCAAACAAACAGCCAAAATGGGGTCTCCAGTCGGTCAGTCTCATGGCTATGGAAATTGGGGAATTCCAATGAAAGGGAAAGGGGAGGTATTCTGACATATTAAAGGTTAAACGTTGGTGTAGCATGGGGCATGGGGACAAGAAGATATTAGACATGGACAAAGAGATCATGTTGTTGTTTGTCCTCTCCTCACTCTCAAACCCTAGAAAAAAAAAGAAAAAGTTAGTCATGTGGGGTTGTTTCTTTGGTGGGAATTTGCTAGCTTTTCCCCCTCATTGGAAGATGGTGGATGCATGGCATGGGAATGCAACTAAATTCACCAGGATTTGTTAACATGTTGATAAGGAGAGACGAGATTGTGGGTTGAAATTATAGAATTAGCCTGATCACTAATTTCAATCATAATAATAGAGCATAAATGTGTAAGTAACTAGTATATCGACTCATTATATATAGAGTTATCATAAGGATTAGTTGGTTTGATGAATTAGAGTTGCTTTGATTATTATGTCTCATGTTCAAGTCGTTATGATTTTCAATATTTATAATAAATAAAATCATAGTATGACGGACATATGTAAACTTCAAGTTTATAAGTTGTTTTTAATTTGTTTGAGGGGCGTGTAAGGACTAATTAAGGAAGCGGTATAAATTTATATATACAGATTTGTGTACTACTAGATTATACTGTGGCTGGGCTAGACCAATTCACCGATAGCGAAAAAAGAGATGAGCAATGGTCGGGCTAGACCAAAGTACTTCTAGTGAGATATCTCTATCTAGATCATGAATGAAACTGAATTTGGGGTATGTTACTATACTCTAATCTCTAATGGATAAACCTCATATTCTTATTTTCTAAACTCAAACCAGAAGTTCAATTTAATAGAAAACAATAATTGATCTTTCAGATTGGTCGGAGCTCATCGAATTATATCTAACGTCCATATCACCTGCTTCTGGAGTAGCCATTAATTAAAAGAAAATGAGCTCATCTAAATGATCAATTATTATTTTCTATTAAAACCAATGATGGCAAGATGTATCCAATCATAGCGTATATCGTTGATTGGGTAATCCAACAATGTTGATGAAAGCAAATTGCTACCTTCTCAGTTATCAGCATTAGTGATGGCAATGGGGCAGAGCGGGGCGAATTTCTTAATACTCATGTCCCGCCTCACGCTACGACGGGTCGAGCGGGTAATACCCGCGCGAGTATGGGATGGGGCGGGACGACCCACTCTTACATGTTATATGAAGATAATCCACGCAATATCTTACTTTTTGGAAATTAGCATATATTAAGCGGATGGAAATTACGAATGGTGTCCTCTAGCCAGCTTCTTTTTCTTTGTGCCATAAGTAGTCGCGAGGAGAGAATGGTGTTGCTGACATGCTTTAGGATTTCATTTCAGGAGCTCCTCTTTCATCATGCTCCATGAAAATTGAAAAGCTTCCAAATAACAAAGCATTGAAGTTTGTGTCGGAAGAGATTCGGTTTTTATTGATTCTCTGGCGATAGGGGTAGGAGATAAGAAAATATCAAAATATCTCGAGTATATAATTTGATTAATCAAACCAGTCGTCCAAGAGATTGGTTCAGTAGTATCATCACGGGTTTACTTGGGTTCCTCTTTAGATCCATTCCGAAGTTCCTTCTAGGATTGCTTGTTCAGTTGTTCCTGAAAATCACTAAAAACTAATCAATAATACAAAAGCATAGTTACGGACTAAGGTATATTAATTGTACATTGTATACTTTAAGACATTTTACTATAAAATGAACCAAGAATGCACCAATCAGAAGTATTATAATCCTAAAACGTGAATAAAAATATCACTTTTCAAGTGTCATTGGCATAATGGGAATCCGGACTGAATCCGCATAATTGGAAAGAAAATTACCTGAAAAAACGGGAACTGAAATTGGAGGGGTGGGGGCTGGATTTATGGTTTTACATATATGTGAAATTGGGTTCATTCTCACAAGCCAATTTTTATATTTTGCACAGGGAGGAGTGAGAGTGCTAACTCCATAGGGGTTAACGAAGGGTATACTCGGTACTTTGTGAAATTAAATTTAATAAAATTAAAATTTAAAATATTTTTCTTCTTTCTTATAGAGATTTTTTTACGTGAAAAATACTACTAGAAAAATACAATCATAACATAGTAGCAAGCAATTTTGATGTCTTATAGTAGTGTTTTTATACAAGTATTGTAGTTATTTGAATCTAGTTAGTAGTGTTTTACTGATTTTTAAGTAGTTGTTTTGGTGGCTTATAGTAGTGTTTTTATATAAGTACCAATAGTTATTGTAATTTAATTAGTAGTGTTTTACTAATTATTAGGTGGTAGCAGTTGCCAACTTTTAGTAAAATCACTACCAGATAATGGAAACCACTATTACAAATTAGCTACTATACAATCACTACTAATATTATTGCTCAATCACGTTACCTCAAAAGAAAACCACTACTACACAATTATTGGGGGGAAACACTACTAAGGAAGAAATCTAAGAAAAAAACACCACGGGGTCGTTTGGATGAGGGTTTCTGATGCAGGATTTTAATTAAAATTCCTCATTGTGGAGGATTTTAAATAATTCTGCGTTTGGAAAGAGATCCATAAAACGCAGGATTCTGCTCATGAGTGATTTTGAAAACCCACAAGTGTAGGATTTCAAAATAGCTGATGGGGGTCAGCTATTTTGAAATCCCACACTTTTTTTTATTTGTTCCAAAGTTATCCTTCTTCTATCCTTCACCCTCTTCGTTCTTCTTCAACCATCCTCGCCGGCGGCCCAACCTCACCGTCGTTGCCCTCTCTACCCGAAATTGCCCAAGCCTGCAATCGACCTTCTCTCTCGTTGTGCCAGAGCTCTCTCTCGCTGCCGCCGTCTGTTCATGAATCCAACCATCAAGCATCCAAAGCCGAAGGAGTAGTTTAGGCGATGGCTTCTTGACAGCCGCCGGTTACGACACCAAAAATGACAGAGCCACGAATGAAGACTCCCCATGCCTGTTTCCAAACATTTATGAGTCAATTCCAGATCTAGGGTTCTGGATCTCAATTTTGCAGGTATGGTGGATTCGTTTTTGGAAGTTGTGATACAGTTGGAGAGAGGCTTTGATTTTGTGATTCTCTGAAGAAAGAAGACGAAATCGAAGGAATAAAGGACCCCCTACGATTTCCCATCAAAACCCAGCAATAGAATCCATCGAAAATCGCCCTTATTCAAGTTCTGGGTTCGTTCCAGATTTTCTTGCATCGACTGAAAGGAACTGTCGTCACCACAATCGCTTCCTCTTCCCTATTAGCGGCCACTACTATTGCTTGCATCGTTATTTGGCGGCTGAGAAAGTGATGGAAGAAGAAAAAATTAACCTTGTTGTGCTGTTTCGCTGGTCCTTTCTAGTTTCTTCAAAGAAGACGACGAAGAAGAAAGAAGTAGGCAAAAGTGTCTTTTTGCCTTTTTAATGGAAAACCCGCATAAATTACCAAACGCTTGATTTATCTCAAATCCGGGAGGTGAAATATCTGGGTTTTTGGATGTGGGTTTTTGGGCCCAAATTCCTCATTGAACAATCCTTGATCCAAACGACCCCCACTAGTTTTCCTACCCCAATATTCAGATCTACTACGCAATCCCTAAGAAGAAAATATTACTAGATCTGTACTCGTTCGTCACTTTTAGCCAATCACCCTCGCTGATCCATTCACCTGATCCTGACATCGCCGTTTGGATTAATATTACTACAATATCATCTAATCAATTTTAACCCTAGGATTGTTATCCTAAATCCTAATCCTAAAACTAATATAAAGAGGTTCTCCATAAGAACATGCTTAATTCTAAATTTTCTGCATTCTGGGTAAATTTAGTAAGGATATTTTTGTCCTTTTAATTAATAAAAGTTCAAATAGAATTATTTTAAAATTATACGAATGTAAAACGAGCTTTAGTAGGAAATTATAATTAAACCAATTATTATATTATTATTTTTGTTAGGAAATATGGTAGTATGAAATTTGGGCGAAGGTTGAGACGTGTGGAGAATTAAAGACCATTTTTATTTTCCCTAGTTTTCTTAATCAGCTCATATCTTTTTCGTTTTAACTCGGTTTTTTTTTTTTGCACAAATGGAACGAGTTCATCGTGCTCTACAAAATGATATCAATTTTCAATATTTTTTAGAAAAAAAAAATTATGGCCTCTGGGTACCAACTGCATACCATATGGTATTTTCTTCGTTTTTGAAAATGTTTGCACAGAAGGGACGAGTTCATCATGATCTATTGGATCTACAAATTTCTGGGTGAACAAATTACATGACCAAAAAATACCACACAATACCACCCTGGTACGGGGTGGTATCTTGTGGTACACAATGATAAAAGTCGGAAATGGCAGTTAATATACTTCTACTATCATTTATTCAACCATCCTACAGTTTTGGTTTGTTCATACCACAATGGTACGCTTTTCAAACCATAGGTATGCTCTTATTTCAATACCAGTCAATACCATATGGTATAGACTGGTAAAAAATGGCTTAATGTTTTTGTTCAAAAAATATATCAAAGTGGATATCATTTTGAAGAGCACAACTAATCTGATCTAACTATGCAAAAAAAAAAAATTAAATTTCTACTTAAAACAAGTGAGAAATCGTCCGTCAAAGATTAAGAATGGGAAAATTAAAGGTTTTCCAGGAGAGAGAGAGAGGGATGCTGATGTCATGCTAATGTGAGGTGGTTACTCATGGTCACTCACCATAAGGTTACTGACCTGATCCGTTCCCACGTGTGGGTATATAGGTTTAGTTTGTTCATATTTTTTATTCTATGGTTAAGTGTTTGAGGCAAATTCGACTTTTGCTAATTAACTGATATGAGGTTTCCATTATATCTCTTTATTATATAATTACAAATTAGATTAGAGTTAGGCTATTTGGAGAAGTATTATATATACTTCACATATGCATACGTTTTGTGTTAGTGAACCATGTAAATATGTGTTTTTTACTTTGTTGTTATTGTTGTCTTTCCTGCAATGTCGATTATCCCCACCCGTCCTTGACAAATAAAATTTTTTAATTTTTATATGTATAATTAGTAATGATTGTTGATTAATAAATAGTTTATTCCTCAATTCTTATTTTAGGCATTGGTTTCTCTTGGAGAGATGAAATGCGGATCACAACCAAATGGATGGAATTTGGCAACACAATCCTCTTTAGTTACAGCGGGCACAAATCTCAAGAGCTATAGTTAAGAGTTTTTCAATTTCTCGCACATTGAGCGGACTAATAGATCAATCATTTCAACTCTAATTAAAAAATGGATTAGAAAAACCATATTAATTGGAATACTTTGAAGAAGACTATGTTGAGTATGTACAACAACATCAAAGAAATAGTAGTTAGGTAACAACCTACCTTTACTGTTCTATTGTTTTTAACTTCAAGTTCATCCATTCGAGAGAAAACAACGTACCTACTAAAACATAAAGATTTTTACCAAATAGTATCTCAATTGTTGTTATTTTATAGATTCAGGATTTATGGGGAGTTGTAGACAACATTGTTTAATGAAATGTTACTGTTCGGTATCGCGAGCAACTGAATTTTTTGTAATGTTTACTGAGAAACTATTCAAAGATAGTGACAAAATGAGAGAACTTTCACCACCTCATCTCATACAAATTGAGAGCATGAAGTCAAATTTTCATTTGAAGCTCACCTATTACAGCATCACGAACTCTATAAGCAGATACACAACCTTGAAGATAATGAAGGATGAAGAAAAGCAATCTCTGAAAAAATTTATGACATGTACTGGGTAAATTTAAGTTCTTGAAAATTGAATTTTCACCATTCTGAACATTTTGCCTTTGGATTTTTGCAATAAGTGAAATGGAGGAGAAGAAGGAAGAGTATGCTAATAGTAGAGACAGTGTATTCAGTGATGAAGATATAAACTTTATTGAGATATATAAATTTTAATGATGGGGCGAAAGAGCGAATGATTGATAATATTTATGATTTGGATGACGTGAAATTATACTATCATGAAAAGATGTTTCATAGTTTCAAACATTTTCCCCTTAAAATTTAATTGTTAAAGAAATGCAGAAGAAGGATGAGACTATTGATGATGAATATAAAAAATCTCTTCAATTTGTAGCTCTATGGAGAAGATGCTTTTAATAGCGGAGCAATAAAAAAGAAATCTAAAAGGAAATTTAAAGTAATTTCTAATAACAAAGAGAAAATTGAGATGTGTTTTGAATATTAAATCTTTTAGGAATCGGTTACTTGCATGGGTTTTGTTGTTTAATTTTAGTAAGGATTTTTGTATATGAATGTCAAAATGTTGTAAAACTTATTATGTATATTATTTTTAGATATTTTAGATGATTAAATAATTTGCTTTTTTTTGTTGTACCAAATAAATAATTCGGGTAATTACTCTCATTATTTATATTATTGATGTGATTCATCCGGCCAACGGACAGGTCCAAATCTAGTTTTGATCTAAAGGCTATTAGCTTAGTTAGTATGACGCTTAACATCTAATCTCATTCCGAAAATATGAAAATCAACCCATGCTGGGGGGAATTAAAAAAAACTACGTGATAGATAATTACTTCTAGTGTAAAATTATACGACGACGTCGACACCAGTAGCGGATCCAGGGGGTGGCCACCCCGGGCCCCGGCCCAGCCCTCCCCTGGATCCGGAACTAGTATAGCCCTTATGAGTTTATCGATTTAACCATTTGGCCCAGTGTTATTTTATAATAAAATTGTGTATAATTAGGAAAATGGGTAAGATGAACATATTCAAATCACAACTCTATATTTAATTTAGCCTGAAAATTCTACCTCCAATAATTCTCATATAAAGAAAAGCAAACAATGAAACCTCAAATTCTAAAACGTAAAAGACTAAAAGAAATATGAGGTTTATTCTCTTAAGAAATTACTTGAGCAGCTGTTGAAAATAGGAATTGATTAGTCGATTGTGTTGACATTTGAGCAACAAAATGAACGATGAATTTCTTTCCAATTGGTTAACTATTTTATCTTAAAGAGAGTATGCTATTGATGTGGATGTAAACTCTATTATTGATGAATTCACTATATTAAAATTTAAAAGATTGACGTGTACAATTGATATTGTAAAAAAAACTATGATTTTTTTACGATATCTAATTTTCTAATGAAATGCGGCCCAGTGCTACGCTGTGTCCTGGATCCGCCGCTGGTCGACACTATCACCATATATATTAGTTCATGGTCTTTGCTGGTCTCCAGGCAAACATAATGATGGTATAGTTTGAAACTAAGTCGACCAGATGTACGCTCCTCTTGGACTAGACATGACAGCTGATGAAGACAAAAGTAGCTAGTTTTGTTGTTTTAATTGAGACCACCAGATCGAAGAACAGCTAAAAACAAATCTAACTAGCTAAATGTTAACCTTGCGACAGAGACAGAGAGAGACAAAAAAAAAAAAAAAAAAAGGCTTGCGGGACTAATTACTCATTGGAACTTTGTGGGTGCAGTTTTGCATGTTGAAGAATCCAAAATCTGAAAATAGTTTGCAAATGAGGGAGTGATCTGAACCTTCAAATTGGTTTTTGTCGGTCAGTAAATTAACCCTTCTGATTCTGATACTCGTCCATGTTCTTTGTTCTCTTTTTTACGAAGGATTGTATTCCGCGGTTGCCAATTTTAATGACGCCACATGGTCTGATTCTCGAGCAGCACAAAATTCACAGTGAGGGTATCAAAATTCACGGTCGTGGAATTGAGGTTTGTACCGTGAATTTGAAGCAGGAGAAATTCACGGTTAGAAGGCTAAAATTCACGATCGTGGATTTCAAAGGGGAGACCGTGAAATTTGGTTTGATGGACTAAAATTACTTTTTAGGTTTAGTTTTTTGTTTCTTTTTGGAATTTTAATTATTTTATTTCTCCTGAGTTATATAAAGGGTTGTAAACATGAAATTTAGGCTTGTAGTTGTAGAAACTTTTGAAAGAAAATTAACTCTGAGGAGTTTTTCTCACATGGAGCATAAGTGCTTTTGGTTTATTGTTTTAACTTTTGGTGGATTCCATAGCTAAGGAAAGATCCTTGTTTGAGTTTTCTATTGAAGATTTCAGATGGCAAGACTCTTATCAATCAAGCGATCACACTTGATTGTGGCGAGTATCTATCCCCAAGTATCCTTTATTTTTATGTTTGTTTGAAGATAGATTCGGACTATCGGAGATGGAGTCGTAGCTGCGGGACTTTGACAAAAGAACCTATGCTTTCACGAGCTCGGGATTCCTTATCAAGTGGTATCAAAGCCTTGTTCAACTCAATAGACAAGAGAAGAGGATTATAAACTTTCTGCAAGCTCCGACAATGACATAAGAGTTAGGGCAAGGTAATTTAATTTGTTATATACTCGTTGTTTGATTAAAGAGAAGTTGAGTTCTGTGCTGGTAGATGGAGGGATCAAATCGAATTTGATCAACGCAAGAACAGTGGAGAAATTGGGACTACTAACGCAGTTCCATCCCGCAGAAAGTTTGATCGCTTCATGGCGAACAGTTTCCAAGCGTCGTGATTACACATGTTCATGTGAAATTCCCCATTGGACGCTACTAAGACGAGGTCTTGTGTGACGTGGTGTACATGCTTACATATCAACTTGTGCTGGGACAAACCTGGTTCCATGATCGAGGAGTTCATCTGGTCACTAGAAGATCCAAAAGTTTCGATTGTAACATCAGAAGAAGGTGTTCGATTTAAACCTTTATCTCCGAAGGAAGTTGCTGATGATTTGAAGGAGCTGAGGTGTACGAGTCTCCAAGCTTTGAACTTTGATAGCTTGCTTTGGACGACTAATTGCTGTGAAGGCAAGAAGACAAACTACGGTGGCTTGAGTCTAGTGAAGGATGGAGATTTTGGACGAGAAACTTCAAGTTTGGATGCTTCCGGATAAACCAATTATGTTTGGAAACTTGGATGGAGGTTTCATATATAGAAACATTCATGTTGACTTGAGCTTCGACACTCATGATTTGGAGCCCATGTTTGACCGGCTGTTTGAGCTCTTGATTCCGTGGGATTGTGGAGAATGTTTATTCTTTCTTGGTGCTAATTATATAGGAAATTTTGTTTGGAAGCTATGATGGAAAGCTTTGAGGACAAAACTTCTTCAACGGGGAGGGGATGATGTGATTCTTTAGCAGCACAAAATCCACGGCTAGGGCCTCAAAATCCATGGCCGTGGAATTGAGTTTTGGACCATGGATTTGAAACAGGAGAAATTCACGGTTAGAAGACCAAAATCCACGACCGTGGAATTTGGTCTGACGGGCTAAAATTACCTTTTAGGTTTAGGGTTTTGTTCCTTTTTGGATATTTGTTTATTTTATTTGCCCCAGGCTGTATAAAGGGTTGTAAAGATGAATTTTAGGCTTAGTGAATTTTGTTGAATGAAAATTAACTATGAGGAGCTTTTCCCATTGGAGCATGAGTGCTTATGGTTTATTGTTTTAGCTTTTGGTGGATTCCATAGTTAGGGCAAGATCGTTGTTTGAGTTTTTCTGTTGAAGATTTCAGAAGAGTTTGACAAGACTCTTATCAATAAAGCGATCACACTTGATTGTGGCGAATATCTATCCCCACGTATCCTTTACTTTTATTTTTGTTTGAAAATTGATTCAGGTTATCCGAGTTTGAGTCCTAGTTGCGCGACTTTGACAAAAGAGTCTAAGCTTTCACGAGCTCGGTATTCCTTATCACCACATGCAGGTAAAACTTCGATCGGTCGAGCGACAGTAGGCGATATACGCTTGGGGTAGACATGTAAAGACGAGTCAGGATGTCTGCTAAGGAGCTTTAGAACGAGCCCTTACACCCCTGGAAGCATGGCAAGGTCATACATCCGCCCAGAATGCTACTTAAGGGGGTCAACGCTTGGAGTGGAATTCTAACACACTATCGGCTCTCCTACGTCGTTTCACTAGCTAAACTGGCCATTTATCAATGTCCCATAATTTATGAAAATTTTATTTTTAATCATTTATGAATAGCATAGTTAAAAGCAATTTTTAACTATTTCAAATTCCCTCTTATGGGAACGAAAATAGAAATGATAGATTTGTCTTCACAATTATTATTTCTTATTCATAAAAAATACATCAATCATAGGTTTGAACCATGGTCTCTTTAAATAAAGACATGAATCATTACCAATTAATGTATTTGTTTTTCCAATCGGCCCATCTACATCTGAGGATAAATGGGTTTGGAAGTACACAACCACAGGGGCGTACAAGGTAAGTTCTGCTTATAGATTATTGCGTGAATCTAGAGACCATGCTTTTTTGTCTTTGTCTGCAGGTTCAAATGAGGCTCACCCCAATAGGCAAGACTGGAAATGGCTCTGGTCTCTATCAGTCCCACCAAAGCTTCGTTTATTCATATGGAAGAGTGCAAAGAGTGCAATTGCGACTCGTGAGCGTCTCCTCTCTAGGATGTGTTCGATGGATCCTTTGTGCCCCATTTGTGAGCATCAGGTGGAGTCGATCATGCACATGTTCTTTCACTACCTGCATGCTAAGAGTACTTGGGAGTGCTTTGGAGGGCTTTCCATCCCATCGACACCCGAGACTACATTTGCGGAGTGGTTCTTCTCCCTTAGAGAGAAAGTGTCGGATGAGGAGATCAAGAGGATTATATGCTGCTTATGGAATATTTGGATCGCTCAGAACGGGTTCGTTTTCGAGAACAAGGCTATTTCCCCGCCCTCAACGGCTGCATTAGCTGGGAGAGAATTTCTAGGCTTGGCTGAAGCTAGAAATTGTGATCGTTCTTTCTCTTCTATTCATTCAGCTATGGAGCCTACTCAACCTAGGGGATCCCGATCAAACCCCTCACCACCGCCTAGTGTCTTTCATAGGATTGTGCACTGTGATGGTTCCTTTGTTTCCGAATCACAGATGGCGGCTTGTGGGATTACAGTTGCTAATTCCCACGGTCAGGTGTATGACAGCAAGGTTGAGAGATTCTTTTGTTCCAATTCGATGCAGGCGGAAGCTTATGCTATTCTCAATGGATTGACATTGGCGGCTCGAGAACAACGCTCAACTTGTGTCAAATCTGATTGTCAGATTTTGGTGAATGCTCTAAAGCTTGTTCCGGACCAGTGGCCTTGGCAATGTCGGGCTTTACTTGCTCGTGTCTTGACCATTCTCGTCTAGGCTCTGTGGGGGAAAGTGATGTTTGTTCCTAGACGTCACAATGCTAGATTAGGTGCTCTCCCACGAGATTGGATCATTATTGCCGATCTGTTATCTCCTTTCTTGTCATCAACTGTACTTCCATTGTTTGGATTTGGAATGAAAGTGCTCCAATTTGTCAAAAAAAAAAAATAATGTATATGTTTAAACCAGAAGGATACAGAAGGAAATTTTTGTTGTTTTCCAATTTTGGATAAAAGAAAGAAAGAAATTTTGTGGTTTCAACTTTTTAGTGTTTCAACTTTCAAATTTTAGTCTTTCAAACATGAATCTTGGATTTTTTTTTTATTTTTTTTTTGTGTCAGCATGGCTACGGGCCGGGGGAGACCCAACCACATAACCAATCTTGAATTTTTATGTGGATGTCAATGTTAATTAACATAGTCTTATATGTAATGACTAATTGACTATATTAAATTAGAGAACTTATCATGAGTTATTTCATTTTCAATATCAAATAAATGAGTTATCACTCGAACTATCTCAAATAAATGTTATTTTACATTATAAATCATATACTTAATTACTTACCAGTTTGATTACCAAGGAGCCAAACCTCTCTTCTCCCTCCTCTCTTCTCCCTTCTTTCTTCTATCTCAGGAAATCTCTCTTCCCCAATTCAATCCCTGATCGATACCAAATCTCTAATTCCAAATCTATTCTCAATCTCAAAATCCTAGAAGGAGACGTCTAGATCCATATTTCTTAGAAAACCCTCGAGCGGAACCCATGATGAGTTCGGCAAAACTCGAGGACTGTTACAATTAGACTTTTTAAGGGCATAAACTTCAAACGCAAGAGCTAGTAACATCACTTTTCATCTTAATTGAGTGTCAACAGCCAACAATGATCAGTAGGTTTTTTTTTTTTTTTTTGGCCATAGATAGATTATAAATCAATAGGAGGTTACAAGATTGAAAGGTAAAAGCGGTCATCAATACTAATCGACATGTCGATAAAAGAGTCATTTTTGCTACGCAATGGACAACTTAGTAAGTTAACTCCATCCCCCATCCTCGATAATGGGACCGAACCGCTGAATCACTAAGGTGTCGAACGAACCATGTGTCTTATCTAGCGTCTGCAGCTCACGACGAAGGCTGGAAGCTCTTCCTGCGTCAAGGATTCAAACTCCAAACCATCCATAAATAGGTTTCACAATGGATGGTCGCACGAAAAGATGACTTACCAGCCAAAGCTTAAGCCCACCAGCCTCATTCTCATTGGCAGAGATTCGAGAAGCCTGTAACAGAGCGCAACCCAAGAAACTTCTGATTTCGTCGTATTTCGAGGATCCTCCAGATGCATATTCCAGTAGCTGCAAGAACTTGTATTTGCTTCACGAAGTATATCTATGCAGGTCCCTCTGCTGGTGATGTACAACAATAACTTGAAGAAGAGGTGGCTTGGGAAGCAAGTTTTAAGTCCAAGAGCAGATTGCACGAGATGTTCCAGAGCTTTTCTGCGAGTCTGGTGTCGTAAGAAAGCATGTAAGACCTCAAAGTTCTGCCATCTCCAGCAAAGAAGTAAGCTCCAGACACGTGCTGACATGGAGCAGGACGATTATTCAGGTCAGTGAAAAGTAAAAAAAAAGGCCGTTTTCATTCTAATTCAATGGCAGAGTCAGCAGCTGGAGAACTTACTGATGGGGCCAAAGCGGCATCGAGGATGGAGTTAATCCCATTCTCCGGTGACTGTAGAAGTCCCAGTACTCTGAACACCAGATACGCAATGCTGGAAAGGGAAAAAGGAACTTCCTGCATGATGTTGGTTTTGACCATTCCTGGATGGGCAGAACTTTATGAAACAAAATCGGAAACGAGTCGATCAAGAAACATAAAACTAAAGCAATTATGAAACAAATATCAGTCTCGATGAGATGTACTTTTCTGAATCTTGAATCTCTTTTAGTGCAGCTCAAGCACAAGAACTAAGGTCAAGAGCACATACAGGACAGAGACTTGACCAGGCTTGTTGTCCAAATTAAGCTGCCGGTGAAGCTCATAGGTGAATAGAAGGAGGCACACTACAAAACGGCATGACTGAGTGGGCGCCAGTTCAGAGATAATCTACTGAACATGCTAGGAGGAAACTCGAGCTTACATTTTGAGTACTGATAGATACGAGCACATGGGTATTCTTTTGATCTGAAGAAGCATTTCCCGGTAACAATGTCTTCATTAATCTGTGCACCAAAGACTAACAGAAAATTAACCACGCAAGGTTAGTTTTTTCCCTTTTATAGATGTCAAAAGCCCTATAGGATATTCAGACTATGACCTGACTTATTGTTAAAAAACATTCAGACCTTTAAACTTTAAGACTTCTAAGGAAAACTTGTCTCACAAATAGAGACCAGTGAAGAACTTGATATATTGAGAGAGCACTCTATGGACTTAAACGTGCAGAGAAAACCAAAACATGGTACAAATAGGTTCAATGAAAAGAGGGCTAAATCACCTCAGCTGCTACAAATATGATATACTGGATAACAAGAGTTCATACCTGCTCGATGAGTAAATGATGTCACATTCACTATACGTGAACCAACAGGGCTAGTTTTGAGAAGGGGTAGTAGAAGTTTAGTTAAAAAGAAGGCACCAAGATAATTAGTACCCATCATCCTGAAAAAAGAGGGACAGACGTTCAGAAAAATTTGCTAGTGATAAATCAACTCCAGAGCATGATTAAAATGGCTAACAAATCTAGCAGAGTCGTGGGTTAATTAAAATGGAACGGTGGTAGACCTAAGAAGCAACATTCACTGCAGAACTAAGATTATCAAATATATGTAATCATAAAGGAGAATGATCCACTTGCTTTCATAGTAGGCTTTAATCAGGCAAAAGAAATTTTCATCTCAGCCAGTGCAGAGGATAGGTCATGCTGGAAGGCCAAATTAGCATAACAGCAGTTCACGGATATTTTATGCAAATGAACAACCTTTTAGTTGGGTTAGGGGATTAAAACATGAAACAAGAACCTTCATCTCTAAAAGGTCATGTACAAATGTCAAGGAGAGAGCTGTATAACAAGCCACTTAAGCATTAATGTCATTGGTAACATGTCAGTACGTCACTAAATAGTCTAGGGAAATGAAGGTTACTGATCATAGCCTTCAGCAGTGGGCCGAGCCGATGTTGCCAGAATCCCCTCATTGTTTATCAGTAACTGGATGGAAGAATGCATATCCGAATCCATTAGCCACTTCTCTAAAGAGCTTTTGAACTCCAAGATGGAGCGAAAAGATGACAAGTCCACCACAAAACCCTTGAGATGGGCATCCTTGTTCTGTTCTCTTATATCCTCCATTGCCTGCCACACAACAAGACCAACTAAAAACCTGAACATCCATAATGTGGAGAGCCAACACACCACATCCCCAAAGACAGGATTATATGATCCAAACCTTGGATAATAATTCTGATGATAGTCCAATTGCCATTAAAACCGGACCAACGAAAATATTTCAGGTTCGATCGAGATACAAAACAACCTCTCCCCAGTAATGATAAAACGTACCAAGTAACTAACCAAGAACAACACAAAACCCTTCTTTTGACAAGGCAAAAGCAGCAGCAGCACCAAGACCCGACGTTGTCTGTTCACAACGAACACAAGCGAAAAAGAAGTACACTCAGACATAAAAGCAAACAGTTTCCGTGCATCTAGTCTGAGAAAGCTACAATAGGAGGGAATCCAAACAAAAGCTTACCCCTGTAACAATGCAAACAAGCCTGGTACGGAAATTTCTCGGAGTTTCACTACGTGGATAAACGTCGCACCTCCCAGCAATCCCTATGGGGAACAACTGCCAGTAGGAAGCCAGAAGCGACGCTGTCCAACACAATCCCATCGTCCAAAACTCCGCCGAAAACATAAAGCGCAGAACGCAGCTAATTTCCTTCACCGCTGCGTTCAATTCTTCCCTTACAAGAATAAACTCAAGAGCTCAGTCGGCCCGATTCAGAGCGCTCAGAGCACCAGTTCCAAAACCAACCCGATTCCCACTTGCGGAAAGATACGATCTTTCCCTTTGAATCCTACCTAATCAAAACCCTTTCATGCAATCACCCAAATCAGATATTTAACATCATCTGACGAACCACAAGTCAACAACCCACGGTGAGAACCAAGTAAAATTCGGAAAAAATCCCAGAATATACCAATTATTAAAAAAAATTACCAAAATACAGTACTTATAAAACTAATTCCCAAAATACAGCAGTTTCAACATCACTGTCTTTGTCTAAGACAGTGATGTTGATCACCGTTTTGGTCTAAAACGATGATACATCACCGCTTTAGACTAAAGCAGTGATGTTATCACCGCTTTAAACCAAAGCAGTGATGCCATCATCGCTGTCAAGGACGACAGTGATGGCATCACCATTGATGTGGCAGGCAGTGAAGCCTTCACCGTTGGATCCAACAGCGGTGAAGGGGCGCGGATCGCTGACGTGGACGCGCGCGGGCACTTCACCGCTGAAGACCAAAGCGGTGATAGCCCCGCTTTCCACGTCAGCGATCCGCCCCCCACCCCGCGCCTTCACCGCTGCCGTCGGATGCAGTTATGCGCGGATTGTGGTTTTTCTCCACAATCCGACGCATCAGGAGAGGCCACGTCAGCGATCCCTGCACATCACCGCGTCCAACAAAGGCGGTGATGGCGCTGTGTTTGTTTGGGGCGGTGATAACTGGCCAGGTTTTTTCCCAGCCCCAAACCCTATAAATACCCATCCCCCCTCTCATTCCAAACCACACCACCACTTCATACTTCTTTCTCCCTCCATTTTTCACTCTAGTTTCGTTCTAAGTATGCTCTGTGGTTGCGGCTAAGTCCGATCTTCCGCATCAGAAAGAATTACTAGAGTTTTTGTTTTGTTGTTTTGTCGATACTCTCGCTAGCTTTTCGGCAAAAAATGGACGAAGAGGCTTTGAGAGTACGTAAATTTATTTAATTCTTTTGTGCATTTTTTTTTACATGGGTGCTAAAATTTAAATTGATTTGATTTCATATTTTTTTATAGATGGGTGCTGAGATATACGACCCTAGATTGTATATCGATCCTGGCCCAAGGGATCGAAGGTATTTAACCGGGCAAGATCAACATCGCTCTCGTTCAATTTGGAACAATAATCCGGTAGATACACTACAATTATTTCAATAGTTTTAAAGTTTTTATTTTGCTTTCTATTGACTGACAATATTGTGTTTTTTGTTTTGTAGGAATCACTTATTCCCATCAGTCATCGAGGTACATGTCGATTGCCCCGTTGGCATCCTCGACTGCATCCCTATCTAGAGAGGGCGGGATTGCACAATTTGAGGCACTTTATGAGGCTAGATATTGACAACGATCTGCTGACGGCAATGGCAGAGCGATGGCGCCCTGAGCTGCATACCTTCCACTTTCCCGAGGGTGAAATGACGATCACCCTCAAAGATGTTGCCATCCTCACCGGGCTCCCGATCACCGGAGATGCCATCATCGACAGCTCGAGAAAACCAGAAGATGGTTGGGGGCCATTGATTCAGGAACGTCTGGGGTTCAACATGCCGACCACCACGCCCGTCGAAGGGGTTGGGCATCCACCACTGAATGCGGGGCAAGTATCGATCCCGTGGCTTGTTGACCACATCCAATTGGAGGTTAATATAGGCCTTGATACTCCTGAAGATCAGGTGGAGCGGTATGCACGTGTATACCTAATTGCCTTGGTTGGTGGGTTTCTGTTCCCCGACAAGTCAAATAAGTGGATACAAGGCATGTGGTTCCCTATGCTCCTCGGTGACTGGGACGAGATCGGGAGAAAAAGTTGGGGGTCGGCCGTCTTGGCTGGAATCTACCGAGAGTTGTGTACTTGCTCGAGGTTGGGAGCGAAACAAGCTGGTGGTGCGATGTTCATACTTCAACTCTGGGCATGGGAGCATCTTCCGTTTCTCGCACCTCAAGACCCTCGGGAATTCTGGTTGCCAGATGATGAGCTACGATTTGTAGCAAATCCCCCATATGGTTTCAAGTAAGTTCAATTTAAGTTGAATTTATTTTAGATATGCAATGGTAGCTAGTTAGGTGAATTTAGATTTTAGTGAACTTAGTGAACTTAGTATGCAATTTTAAGTATGCAATTATAGTATTTTAGTGAACTTAGCTATCTTCCAACTAAGCGAATTTAGAGACATTTTAGGTCTGCAATTCTAGTATTTTAGTGAATTTAGATATCTTCCAAGTAAGTGAATTTGGATTTATTCTAACCAAATCGTATTTAGCTAATTTAAAAATTGCTTATATATGTACTTTTGCTTAATTAGGTGGATCGGAGCAAATACTAACGACCACCAGGCCGAGCACTCTTTACTGTTTTATCGTGCTGAATTTGATAAGCCTTGGTGGAACCAGGTAAAAATATTGAATGTCATGATTTTCAATTTATTAGGTGGAGTGGATATAATTTTTACTAATTACGTGAATTGTAATGATTGTAGGCGGTATGGGATCCATATCCAAATGAAGTGGTTGAGTTGCATCGTCTTAGACATCCCGAGGATCAAGAGACATGGTTGTGCAAGGTGCCCTTAATCTGCTGGCACATGGTGGAGTGGCACCTGCCCGATCGATCTTTGAGGCAATATCGATTGGAGCAACCAATTCCAGCATCCCCACCTCAAGGGTTCAGGGAGCTCCACGCCATTGACCTACGCTACAACAAAAAGGATTGGACCCGCAAACATGAATTCTACATCAACATATGGGAGAATAGAAATCAGTGGGTGGTCCAAGGGGCGCCGGAGACAAGGCCAATGGGGTACCACGATGGCTACATGCGGTGGTATCGGCACTTCACGCTAAGATGGGTGTCAAAGCAAGGTGCTGTTTGGGGCGCAGTGGTAAGTGAATTCCATTTTGGCCTATTTTAGTTAATTTTTGTAGTATAATTACATGCCTATATTTGCTAGAATGTTAATTAACATTATTAGATTTAATGTTAGTTAATTTTTGTAGTATAATTACATGCCTATATTTGCTAGAATGTTAATTAACATTATTAGAGTTAATTTTAGTTAATTTTTGTAGTATGATTACATGCCTATATTAGATGATAGAAATCATTATTAGATTTACTATTAGTTAATTTTGTAAAACAATTTATTAGGTTGACGGTTTGGAGCATGCGAAGCACACCGTCGAGAGTGCACCCACCATGGATGAGCGGAAGACATCTTTTTTGCGCAGGCTTTTCAACAACTTGCTCTGTTGTACCAGAGAGCAAAGGAGGGATGTCATATTATACCCTCCAGTGCCTGCTCCGGCCCGACCTTCATTCCGTGCTGATGAGAGGATTGTGCCCCCAGAAGAGCCCCCACGGAGGAGCAGAAGAAGGGTGAGAGAACACATTGATGAGCTTCGTCCGTCTCAGCAAACTCAACTTCCTCAACCATGGCCACATTGTGAGTGGGCTACTAGTACTGAGGGAACCGGAGGGTCGTCAAGCTATGCCCCGACGATGGAGCATGACATGTTCACCCAAGCCACCCCTCAGTTCCACCATCAGCAACAAACTACTCAGTATCAGACCCCGCAACAGCAACATACATCATCGACTTTCTACCACACTTCTGGTCCAACTCAGCAACCTCCACCCCCACCACCTGTCTACACTCCGGTGGGTGGTCGGGTTAAGAGGAATCCGCGCGCAGTTGTCCAGCGGGCTCGTGAAGAAGGAGGAGGAGGTAGAGAGGGCGGAAGAAGGGGCCGAGGAGGTCGTGGAGGAAGAGGAAGAGGAAGAGAATGGGAAGTGGAGGGAAATGAAGACAACCAGTGAACTATCTATGTCGTTCTAATTTAGTTCCATCTTTTTTTGTTTTCCATGAACTATCCATGTCGTCTAAATTTGGTTTGGGGCTTGTGTTGTTTTCCATGAACTATCTATGTTTCTAAATTTGGTTTCGGATTGTGTTGTTTTCCATTAACTATCTGTCGGCTAAATTTTGTTGGTTTTTACCCCCATGTTGTACCAAAATGAACAACAAACGCCCTTTATTACAATCACTGTCATCGATATCGTCGTTATCGTCCGCATCTTCCTCCTCACTGACTGATCTCAAATCTTCCTCACTTTCATCGTCACTGGAGGCGAATGGATAGCTCGGCGAAGGAGGGTCATCGTTAGCAGCATAACCAGCATCGCCTTCTTGGTCATGCGAAGTACGCCCAGTTCGAAGGGTGTTTTCAATGTCACCCCACTCTGGACCCCAAGCAGGCCATTGATCACCGTCGGGCTGAACGATATCGACGGCAGTCTCACCACCATGTGGCAGGTATTCTTCCCACCCAACAGCTCCTTCAGAACTACCTCCTCCGTAGTTGCTTGAAGTACCTCCCCAACCATACCCTCCGGCAGAAGAACCTGCTCCGTAGTTACTTGAACTACCACCCCAGCCATACCCTCCTGCAAAACCATCATCATAAGAATACTGGTGAGAATGAGTTTCACCGACCGGCTCGGTCTCGACATACACCTCTGCAAGCCGCACCCCGTTCTCAGATATGAACTGTGTCATCATGTTCGCGTCGTCATCGTCATTTATGTCAACTCTTTCGTACATGACTCCGTCAGCACTCATGTTGGGATACCGGTAAGTAATTTGACGAACTCTCATTTGCCCGCCCGTACAAGTCCTTTCTGCACACCTGTCATGGAGTTCTTGCCACGAGAATCTCGACTCAATTGTAAGCGAACTGGATTCGCCATCTTCATAGTCGATCCCAATGTTCGAGTTTGTCACCCGACCATTCCAATAAATAATAAGCCGAAACTTCTTAAATTTACCCATGTCTGCAATTTATAATAATTAAGTATAGTATATAATTAGTACATTATGGATACAAAAACAATATCATCCAAAGCGATAATAAAATGCAACTAATTTATCTATTATGAGAAAACTAAACAAATTCATCTAAATTCATAACTAGCTAACTAACATCTATCATATCATAATTAAACTAAATAATATCATAACATATTTTCCAATAACCGCAATTCACTAAATACAAACAGTATAATTACTAACACATCAACATGTAAAAAATACATACTTATAACATACTCAATCCCGATCTATCATGATAACTAAACAAATTAATCTAAATTCAGTACTAACTAACTAACATATATCATTAATCTAAATATATAATTCTAACATACCTAATTCTAGCACATAATCAAAATGTAAACAATACATAATTCTAACATACCGAATCCCGACGAGTTTCTTGAGCAGTAAACTACGGAGGAACCAGCTGCGAAAACGATAATTTTGGTACTAATTTTCTGTTTGGCAGCAGGAGTGTTTGGCAGCAGGAGGGAAGAGGGGGCGTGGCTTTTTATAGGAAAAATTGGAGGCAATCACCGCTTTGGACAAAGGCGGTGAACCATCATCGCCTTAGTCAACAGCGGTGATGGCTAGGTAGCTGTTACCTGCCTGTCCACCTACCAGGGCTGTGTAAAACGTGGGGGCAATCACTGCTGTGGACAACAGCGGTGATGGCTTCACTGTTGATGTCCAAAGCGGGGATACGTTCCCCGCTTTTGTCAAAAGCGGGGATACAATCCCCGCCTTGGACAAAAGCGGGGAACGTATCACCGCTTTTGACCACAGCGATGATGCATTCCCCGCTTTTGTCCAAGGCGGTGATGCGTACCCCGCTGCTTCACTGCTTTGGACAAAAGCGGTGATCAACATCACTGTCTTAGACAAAGACAGTGATGTTGAAACTGCTGTATTTTGGGAATTAGTTTTATAAGTACTGTATTTAGGGAATTTTTTTTAATAACTCGCGTATTCTGGGATTTTTTCCGTAAAATTCCCCTCATTCTTGCACAGTGAAGTTTCCAATTTGAGCAGAACCAACAAGTAAACCACACCACTGGCGGAATAGGAATCAACTAATCGACTGCCGGTGGTCGTTTCGAACTTCCAATTCCACAAAATCCATAGTCAGGCGGAGGATCCGACGAAGGAACTTACCGCAAATTCGAATCTATCAAAACCCTTTCATGCAATCACCCTAATCAGATATTTAATGACGAACAAGCTTGGACAGTTTTTAGCCTTTTAAATTGCAATGAAAAATAGAAAGGTAACTAGTGTACGCGACGTCTATTTGGTCGGAGAAAGGTGATGTATGAAATTTGATAATGTAATGGGTGTATAGTTTATTGTTGTATAGTTTTTTTGGGAAACACGTTATAAAAATAGTATATTTTAGTATGAAAGAGACATAAATGATGCAACGAATAAAAAATCAGCCTTATGAGCCAAAATCAAGTACCAGTTACCTTGTGAAACAATATTGTTTATGGTAATATGATGAGGTGCAGTAAGTTTTATAGAAACTGAATTCCAGAAAATCGAATAAAAAATCGCCTATCCCGCCGGTTTTCGGGAAATGACATCTCACAATCGTTGCTAGCTTTTACTCGCCCCGTTGGCCGATTAATTTACTTTATAAAACTTTCATCTTGTCATCATTGTGCTTTCTGGTTTTTTGCCAAGCCATGATAAAATCTAAAGAAATCAAGAATGAACAACACGATTTGGGATATGAACCACCGTTCTTGTATCCCTAGAAAATGGTGGTAAACACGAACTCACCTGCCAAACTGGTTTGGATTGAGATTTTTATCGGGTATCAGGGAACCATGTGATTATAAATTAGACTTGATCAAAACGGGCCAAAACTTGAAATTCAGCCTGTTTGACCGACCCATGCCAAACTCTAGTTATTCTTTACTTTTAAACTTTCTATTTGAAAATAAAAAATAATGAAAGAAAAGAGATGACTGCAATTCGCCATTTTCCACATCACTGATCCGGGAATAAAACTATAGAATTTCGAAAGGAAACTGAAAATATTTAGGCTCGTTTTAATGTTAAAAATAACCAAGTAGATCTTTCTGTTTAGTTTTTTACTAACAAATACCAAACGATTCCCTATAATATACACTATAATTTAATCATTATGATATTAAATAATTACATAATATATATTTGAAATGATAAAAATTGGACTAATTGGGTTGGTCGAGGTTGAACCATTGAATAACTTTAAAATACATTATATTTTAGCCACTAAGATATAAAATAATAGCATAATATATATTATGCTAGAGAAAATAGCTTGTTTTAGAATGGCAAACCCATGATGTTCATTTGTTTTACTTGATGGGCAAATCCCGTGTAGGTCAGACTCATTCAACTCTTTTATTTTATGATTAGAGGTTAGACCATTAGAATCCATGCATTAGTTTATTGTTAAATTTTTTTCTTTTTAGCAATAAAAAGGAGTATTGTTTTTTCCTTTTTCATATATATTTTACCACCACGGAGAAATAAAAGGACTTAAAGAAAAATATTGACACTTCTGGACCCGTTTAAATCCGCATGTAGGGGTGGGCAACGGGAAACGGGTATTTGGGTATACCCGTACCCGTCCCGTTTTTTAAGGGTTACGGGTACCCATATTACCCGTAATATTTTAAACGGATGGGACTTGGGATTGTACAGTCCTAATATGGGTACCCGCGGGTTACCCGCGAATACCCGTTTGGGTAATATGGGTACCCGTTGTACCCATTCAAATTACAAAGACGGATTTATACCCATTCAAATTACAAAGACGGATTTAATTCAGCCCATGCGCCCAGGCCCAGCCCAATTCAAAACCCAATTTCGGCCCTTACCCACTGAGACCGTGAGACGCACATATGCTTTTGTGTTCAGAGTTCTTATACTCCTTGAGCTTTGAGAAGAAAAATCGAAAGTTTTGTGGAAGGTGTAAGCATTGCCTAAAGAAAAAGGGGGCTAGGGTTCAAATTAAAGACGTTGGTATACTGCTTGTGTAATCAGACACATAACTGCTAGCTTAGCATCATTGATTGAGTTAAGGAAAACATACTGATGAGAAATATATGCTCGTTTTGGCAGGTGAGTATCCCAGGATCTTAGGCTTAAGAATAAAATCCTCCAAACCAGGGCTCTGTTGAGGGTACTTCATATGCTGGGGACAAGTAGTCAGTGAGGAAAGTGTGGGAGCACCCTAAGGCCACGAAGTAATAAAACCCTTTGGCGATACAGTGGGAAAATGGTAGTGGGTTTGCCTTTGGGATGTAATTGTCTTTAGCTAAAACGTTTAGGGACATGTTTTGAAATGAATGTTTGTGTATATAGAGATTGAATTTATGTTTTGATCATATCCGTGTTATTATTATTCCCCGCAAGAGCATGTTATTATTAAGATATGTAATGTGATGTCATTTAAACTTTGGGTATTTATGGGTAGTATGGGTACCCGTTATCCGTCCCGTACGGGTAATGGGTACCCGTTTCCCATATGAGTTTGGGATATGGGATGGACTTTGATCTCCAAATGGGACTGGGTACCCGTTTAAAATGGGACGGGTATCCCGTCCCGTCCCGTTGCCCACCCCTATCCGCATGTGTACGGTAAGTTGGCCCGTTCCACAGAGGAAAAAGAAAAAAATTGACACTCGCTATTATACCCTTCCTACAAACACTCCTGGAGCAGGGAATTTGAAATGGGGGAAGAGTTTTTTTCCTCTCTGCGATTATACGTTTTTAATTTAAAAAGATACAACAAATGTACTTAGTGTGATTGGTTATGATCTTTGTTTTACTTTAAAGTGGTCATGGTTCGAATCCTAGTAAGTGTCTTTTTAATGAATAAAAAATAATAATTGTGAAGACCAAAATGTCCTTCCTACATTCACTCTAGATGCAGGAAATTTGAAATGGGGCTTCAAGTTTTCTCATTTGACTTTTATTTATTACTAGCTTATACCCGTCCGTTGGTCGGAATATTTTGAGATATCTATTTCGATGATATATCTTGATTAGGGGTGTCCATTCGGGTTCGGTTTTTTGGGTTTACCCGAAACCGACCCGATTATATATATTTTTGGTTTTTCGGGTTCGGGTTCGTTTCGGGTTTCGGGTTTTTCGGTTTCGGGTTCGGTTTTGCTTATCTTTTTCGGGTTCCGGCTAAAAACCTCCAATGAATAGAACTCAACCCGTATTCTTAGGCGTTCGGGTTTTCGGGTTTCGGTTTTGCTTTAACCGAACCCGAACCCGAACCCGATAAGGAATTTTCGGGTTTCGGGTAACAGGAACCCGCAAGTCCTTATCGGTTCCGGGTTCGGTTTTAGTGATTTTCGGTTTCGGGTTTCGGTTCGGGTAACCGAACCCCGACCCGAACTGATACCCCTAATCTTGATAAATAGTTAAATACATTTTGTTTGGAACTAATAGTTGACTTTTTATAATCGAGATTGATATTATTAAAACATGATAAATAAAACTAAATTCTTAGTATTAAAGCAATCATATGAATTAATATATTGAGAGTTTAATTTGTATACCTTGAACCTTATTGATGAATGGTGTTCTCACTTATCATAATCAATTCCTTAATGAAAAGTTTTATACTTGATTGGGATTTTTTTTTTCTCAATTAATAGGTTTGTACATGATTCCCTTTGGAGTTTGGACAGATAACATGAAGAGTGAATACTTTGAAGTCAGGACATATAGACTGGAAATAAGAACAATGTAAACACCATATAGCAAGGAAGACAGAAGCTCTGGAGAGCTGTCAAATACTATTTTTGAAGAATAGCTTAGATAGAAGGAAAAAGGTTTGCTCTGCTAAATTCACAAATCCTCTCAAATTATACCAAGGTGAGAAAAACAATTCCAATGAATGAAAGCATGGAAGAAAACTAACTGAACTCGAATGAATTTATTTGACTAAATATGGTTGCATTCACAATTACGCTAATCATTATTAACCACCATCACATGTAGGTGGAGTGTAATTAGTCTCCAAACTATGCAGCATTTTGTGTACTCTCACAATCCACGTCGAATTTTTTACCGCATTAATTATATAAACCCTTTACCCAACACATAAATTCCACTTTGAAACTCATATATCCCCTGAACGGTTTGACACCTCATTCACAAATTATCCAAATTAACTACAATTAGACACATGCATGTCTCCATCCCCCTTTTAGTTCCCTCGCTACTTGCATATATAGCACCAACAACACTACATCTACATGGACCATACTTTGAGCTTTTTAGCGAGCATTCCACTGACTACACTTTCACCCACCTAAGTTGCTTACCCTTACAGTTCTCATAGCGGCAGCAGAAACATTAGGTATCACTGCAAGCACGCGGCACAATTCAATAGACAACACATGAATCTGAGTAACATAAGATTAAGAGTTTGCCAGTTTGGTGAACCATGTTTATTAGCATAAACATACATTCAACCATTCTAAGTATTATGTATCATCACAAACGAACAAAAAAGGCATTGTATTATGTTCCAGATTAAGGAGTCTAACAGTCTAACAGTCTAGGGATTTCAATTATAAAACTATAGGTCAGATAGAATCATCAACCTCAAGGGAAAAGTCATTGTTGTATTAAGCCCCAAATCTTCTGAAACATACCAAAATGAGAGAAACAAATCACAAACTATGAAGCCCTGAAAATCTATCTGACATCCAATTACTTTATGGGGTTAAATTTGGTTTTTTTCATAAATATGTTATATTATTCATGGAATTGATTGATTCCTGTTGGTTGGTGTAATTAAGGAAACATAATCATCTCACAACAACCATCCCTTTTACTGGTTCTTCCTTCGGCTCTCCACTCTTTCACCTGTAAAGTAAAATTAGTGTTCACCTAGAATCATGGAGTTTTAATGTTTTTCATAAACACCCCATTTGAATTTTTTTTGGCATGCTGCGTTCTCGCAAAAAAAAAAAACCTGAAATAGCCATATAAAGCTTGAAGTAGCAGCACAAAACCAAAATGAAAAATATAGTGACCAAAGTGATTATTAACATCAAACAAAAAACGAACAAAAGGAAGACATTACCAGAAACTCATTTTAATCTATCATACCGCAACACCATAGCAAACTGGCACCTAAGACATTAGCAAATAAATTATGTAATCCACCGGATGAGAATGAAAACGCAAACCATAAACCCAAACGCAATTGATGAGACTCAAATTACAGTAAACAACCAAAAAGAATGGAACAATTGTAGCAGGATAAAAAGGCAGAGTGGAATGACCTCATCAAATAGAGGTCAAGGTCTCCGCATCAAATTGGTGAAGGCAGCTCTCAGCGAACAGAAGCCACCGGTAGCTGCTCTTTCGCCAGTTTCAAGAGATTGAGTGTTCAAGAATAACGAAAATACATAAGCAAACTCAGTCTACTATTTCTACTCTATACTCATTATTCACACAGAGTTCGAAAACAATATATAGTGGAAGATGTACTTATTTAGCCTAATCTGTCTTCCAAACTGTTTTATTGTCTTTTTTACTGCTGAAGGTTCTTCAGCGGTTCACCTGCACCATGAAAATGATACGGGTGCACTTATCGGCAGCCTGCAACCCCATAGAAAACCAGCATTATCCCTTGAACCTTTTGTCCTATCGATCCCTCTCCTTCCAACCTCCAAGGAACAACTTTGAGTCTTTGAGCTGCGTCATGAAAAGGATACTGTTGCTTGTACGTACGCTTTGACCTGTAAACTCACAATGGTAATCATAGACCAACTAACCAAGAGAGAAGCTTAGAGAGTGAGTCCATTATTTGGACAAACCTCATTTTAAAATGTGTATCTTTAATCCAACAACTCTAATCAATTAGTTCTCTTTTCTTTACCTGTGATTCTCGTCCATGACCAAAGAGCTCAAAGAAGGCAGCTCAAGCCTCAAAGGATACAAAACTACTAATGCTGCTCCAAAGAGAATAATAAAATGTATTGCGTGTTCATTTCTGTTACCACTCTTTGAAGAATAGGCTATAAGGATGAGCAAAAGCAGAATAAGTAAAGGCTCTAAATGGGTTATTTGTTCTCCAACTTTAATTGTCAGATAGAACTAAAATCTGATATAGATCTTGAAATTGTCATTGAAAAGACAAACAAAAAGAATCACCATTTCATCAGCTATGATCTTCGATTTCCTCCTTTCATCAAGATGCAACACAACAAGACTCTGTTAGCATATTTAAAAAAAAAACATGATGAATAAATACGACATAAACGATTTTAGTTAGGTACTCATCTTCCCAATGATCAGGAAACCATAAGCCAAATTCCCATCTTGAGGCTGCTTTGAAACAGTCATAGTTATGAGTTCTGACAGCTATCTCACCGTGGGAGGCCTCATCTACAACAAAACTTACCAGAAATTAGTTGCCAACAATCACGATAAGCCCTGGTGATTTTCATGGAATCTAACACTCCTTCATCACAACACGAATCTCCATTGCTGGTCCAATGGGTTCATCACCCACCACTACTAACAGCTTCCTAAAAAGAGGCTAAATAATGTCATATGTGGAGGAAAATAGAGAGAACCCAAAGAACAAAAAAAAAAAAAAAAACGAGATGACATACTTAAGGAATTCCTCGGGCCTAATTCGGATCCACAACTTCATATTCTCTATTTCCTTGGAAAGATCCATCTTCTTCATCCACAATCAGCAAGCCTTACAGCCACAAAGAGAGTCCTTCCCCAGGAGAATACTTGGTATGCATCACCTGATCGCTACTGTCAGATCCCCATGGAATCCAATGAATCAGAATGAAAACTTAAATCAAAACCTAAGTAAACAGAGAGATAAACACATGTGTTTCTAACTTTCTATAGTTCAAAACTTTTCTCACCATCGAAGAGAGGAATTTGACAATCCGCCTATCACCATGGGACGAACACCTTTATGGTGTCCCTTCTCTCCTCTTCTTCCTTGTTACTTCCAACGCCACATTGCCCACTTCTTCTTCCCCTAAACCGCAGCGCCGCCATTCTCAATCTTCCGCTTACCCCGATTCCACCGCCGCTGGACAAAAGTAACTTCAACTTCGTCCTTGTCTCCCTCCTCGACTCCCACTACACCGAGCTCGGTGACCTTGTCGAGAAAGCACTCCCCACGCTCTAGAGTAATCCGTCGGCAACCACACATAACCACCCCACACAATGGAGCCCTCGAGCGTCGCCTCGACTCCGAGTTCAAGCGCTTCCTCCTAAAGCCTCGCAACCTCCACTCCCTCCGCAGAACAACCTTCGTTGGTAGTGACAGAAGATGATTTCAGCCGCAAAAAAAGTAGTGGGAACCGACGGTTTTTTATCTGTCCTGTCAGGCGGGGATTTCTAATTTAATCCCGTGTAACCACCCTGCCACGTCAGACTCCTAAAATCACTCTATGCGCAGGAAAATTTGAATGGGGGTTGCAGTTTTACTTTTCAGCTATAAATTATACTGTTGATGTAGATTGTATCTACCCAATCATTATTTACTTTTTATTTATAAGGAAAAAAAACATCAATCTCACAATTTGAAACAATGATCTTTGTAAACAACGATTCTCTTCTTTTTAACAACCATTACCAATTATACTAAAAAAAATATTTTGTATCTTTTTAAATACAAAATCTGAAAACCTAAACTATAAAAATTATATGAATTTTCACTATTGTTATCTAGCCAACTAAATCTCTCGTAAGTACTTTATTTGTTATTTGATATTTGAATTTTTATATTTTGATTATTCTAATTTGAGTTTAATAATAAATTTAATTTATATCTATCTTATAAATGGAGGATAATTTTAATAAATTTTCACTGAATATAGTATAGATGAAAAACATTATTTTCTTACTAATTTTGGTATTGTATTCGGCAAAATACTTTAGGTTTAGATATTGCTATATATGTATTGTTTCTCAAGCAAAAGAATTAAATATTGACTTAAAGTTTATGATCATGATTCATGAGTTTCCTATTTATGTTGCGCTTTTTTCAGAAAAATTCATTTTTTGTTATGCCAATTTTCTTTTCAACTATAGGCAACTAAGTGACTACATCATTAAATAGACAAGTTATGAATGGTTATTCACGAGTGTTACAACCAAGGTTGTTACACCTT
This sequence comes from Linum tenue, assembly GCA_946122785.1. Lineage (NCBI taxonomy): Eukaryota > Viridiplantae > Streptophyta > Magnoliopsida > Malpighiales > Linaceae > Linum > Linum tenue. Next base: position 15,038,044 of record CAMGYJ010000006.1, on the reverse strand, counting down.
TACCGGGAAGCTGCTTGGACTAGGTCCGACCAAAATCGGGCTCCAAAACGGGCTCTACAAAATCAAGGGTCTGATCGTTAGAGAGGGAAAAGAAGAGAGAGGGAAGGGGAGGGGGGAGTGTACGTGGGCACCGGGTCGTGCCGCCCACGGGCTAGCAAGGCACGGCCGCGAAATAAATGGGCCAGCCCGGCACGAGCACGAATAATTTATGGGTCGTGCTGGCCTAAACTTCATGAGCACGGGCACGACACGGTATATAAGTGGGTCGTGTCGGGCCTAATATTTTCGACACTTTATTGAGTATAAGAACGAGCATGACACGAAAATAATATTTATTTGATAGAAAAGAAATATAAAAAGAATTATAGTTTCAAATATTACAAAACACAAGTAGAAAAATAATTATCTGTTGTTGTTAGAAGTGTCATAAAAATATATACGTAATTACTAACATAAGTAAAAATAGATAAAGAATTAAATAAAACCAAATCAAACTCGCTATATTTCCAATTTTCTTTTCCCCCTGATTTGTTACTTTTCTCAAACCTTATCGATTAATACTATCTTCCTCCGTCCAATTTTCACCTTATTTTTCATTCTCGCTTTATTTTTCGTCCTTTTCATTAAACACGAATACGAGCATGACACGAGCAAGAATAGGCACGACACGATTCGAACCGTGCCCGGGCCTGGGGCAGGCCTAGTAAAGTTAACAAATGGGCTTGCATGGCACGACACAAAAACTGACGGGCCGTGCCAAGCACGGCATGAAATGAATGGGCCCGAAACGTGCATGTGTCGTGCCGGCCCAAGCACGACCCAACGCTCATGTACAAGAGAGAGGCAAGGGGATGGTGGGTGGATTTTGAGATATGTATTATTTTATGAAATTTGAGTTTTTAATAGATATAAGTTACTACATTTCAGTCACTAAATATCTATATTATATGTAAATATATTTAGTAATTGTGTAAAACGGCTCAAACATGTTGGACTTTAATCAAACTATTAAACTTCAAATAACTTGCTTGACCGGCTCAACGACTTAAACCGGTTTGACAACTTTGGTTATAACCATTACGATTACAATATTCATCAGTGATGGAAAGTTATAAAAGTTTCGAAAATGAAAAAATAATTTCGATGTCACGTTAATGTCATACGAAATTCAATATTTTAAATAATTTAAAGAATTTAAATACACATCATAAATAAATTGTATTCAAATGACATTACGACCAACGGATCGGACAACAAGCCAGTAAAGATCAAGGAGAAGAAAACAAATACGAACGGCGCCAAGCCAAAGAGGTCCCATGTGTTCTCCCCGCTGCCGGACTTCGTTTTGAAGCGGGCCTGGGCCTTGGCCTGATAAGTTGGGGCTAACAAATTCGAACGGGCTGGGCCGAACGGCGATTTTGGATTTGCAGTCGAAAACGTCATCTCGGGTTACAACTTTGCTGAATGGAAATTGGAAACCGGTTCCCAGCTGAATGGGTTTCCTTTTCTAAGTCGAAGATCAGTACGACACGGACACGCCAGAGCTCGTGAGAGAGAGAGAGAGAGAGCCATCGCATTCCTTCTGCCCAACTCAACTCCGCCATTTTTGGAGCTCCGAGATTTTCCAGATTTGAACTTTTCGGGTGAGAGATTTCAGGAGCGGGAAATATTTGAGATTCGTTTGCTTTCCGCAACTCCGATTGCGATTCAATTTTATTGTCCAACCGCGAGGAATCATGAACTGCGAAGTCTGCCAACTCAAAGAGCTGGTAACTTCTGGATTTCTTCGACCGTCGATCACTTGAGCTTTTCGTACTGAATTTTAGAGATTTCTACGTTTCCAGTTTGTTGATTTTCGATTTTACGGAACTTGCGTTGTTCAACCTGCAGGAAGTGGAGCACTTCGAGATACGGGAAGTTCTCCGCTGTAAGTTCTTCCCACTTGGTGGACTCATGAGAGTAGAATTCTAGCACCTGAGATTTGTGTGCTCTCAGTTTGTGCGATTTAATTGACAATTCAGTTTAAAGTTGGTCAATTTGTGCGCATGTGATCTTGGGCTTTGCAGGCATATTGCATACGATTGTGTTCCACCGAGCTTTAGGGCTCGTCCGTCCCAAAGTCATTGATTTAGAGCTCTTTGACATTACATATGTAAGTAATGAGTGTCCTCCAAAAGCTGGCTTACATTCTTTGTACCTGAAGCTCATCATGCCTTTGATGACTTCTGGCATCATCTATTTGTATGCTGGCGATGACATTGCCCTTCTTGTTTCGCAGGTGCAATGTGGGGATGGTGAACTTGAAAAGAAAATTGACGAGAAGATTGAGCAGTTCATTAGCTGGGTAGAGAAACACCCAAATAAGAAGAGCCAGGTAGCTGCCTATTCCCCCTGTTGTTCCTTTGCCTGTTTATGATTCTATGCAATATGTTCTTTTCTGTATATGCTGCAAAGCAAAGGTGGATGTATAGGGTTTGCATATATGTCCATGTCAAATATGTTATTGTTGTTTACCGCGCCAAGTCATATATGTGTCAACTGCCTTCGGTTAAACAATACTGTATAGTACAACTATGCATACAGTTCTCCAGCTGACCATTTTATCTGTTTCTCTGAGTAGCACTTTATCATCATATTATGTTTACTGCTTTTATGACCCCCAGTATGATAGTACCAATGGTATCCCATTCTTTTGGCTGTTGACCCCTTTATTGAATGATCCAGGTCTGCATATCGTTTTATGAGGTGAAAAACAAGCATCCTTCATGGTTCACTAACAAAACTGAACGTCTTTATTGGGAACAATGGAATATAAATTTGAATGTGAGCCAGCAACAAAAAGTTCACTCTGGGAAGTCTCATCCTTCAAAGATAGTGGTGGATCCTGGAGGTAGTACCGTTGACTCGTATCTTATAATTCATTGCTTCTAAAGGTTGTTAACTCTTAATCCCGTTTGTGACCAAAAAAACTTTTGTTGTTATGTTAAGTGCAGAAAATTCGTTGGAGGAGAGGAGCAATCGCAGGGCAGCACTTGAATCTTCTCTTCGTGAGGTTTTGTTCCAGATAATAAAATTTGTGAATGAGAAGAAGGATCATGTGCCTCCTATATCCGATGGTGTCGTTTATTTCCCTTATGAAATTACTATCCCAAGGTGTGCTCTCTCTCCCATCCTTGTCATTTATGTTAATGATTTGTGCGCCTTGTGATGAAAATCTTAGCTGAGCCTGATATCCACTGTTGAATAGAACCCTGAATAGTTTTCCTAGTTTCCTTCATGTCTAGCATTATAAAGAGCAACATAGCGTCGAGATTTTGCTTTCAATTCTAATTTTAGGATCCTCTAGGACACCATTCTTGTTGACCATTCTGAGTCGCTCGTGTCCTGTAATTACACAGTTCATCAGATTCGGCTTTTGGGATGGACATGATCAAGAGGATGCTGCAGACTGGGCATCCAACCATGCTCAGCTGATTTCAAATGTTTAAAGAAAGTGTAGCTGCTGAAGAAAGAGAAGTTTCTTACTGCAGCTGAAGGTACAAGCTCATGATTAAAGTCTGAACCAAATATGAACCAGTGCAGCATCCCTTGCAACATGTTTCTGTGAAAAAGAAATGTACATATCAACTTGGACTCTGCCTCCTAAGGGTTTCTCTGCTCTTAGTTCTTTAGCCTTTGGCGGTGCATAGAGTACCATGTAGAACTGTATATAACTTTCCGATTCAGTTTAATCATTCTAGAAGTATATCCCGATCCATAAATTCTATTCTGAAAATGAACCCAATTGTACAATCGTATTATTCAAAGCTGGCTGTTTAACTCGAACGAAAGAATTGCTCTGGTCACTGGATTTTACAGCCAGGATGATGAACATGGATGTGACTTGTAGACTGTAGTGACATTGTAAATGCACAGAGTTGATTGAGTCAAGATCATGAGAGTTTTCCTTTTTTTTAAAAAAAAAGCTTGGAACTCTTATCGTAGGAAGTTCATAGAGAAAGTGAACACCCTTGGTTACTTGCAGAACATGAGTTTCAATAATGAGGAATGGAAACTGCATGATTCTAGACAAACAATTTGCAAGCACTTGCAGGCCATGAGTTTCAGAATGAAACTAATGAAAAATGAGCTCGAAATCGATTTGCTTTTCGTTATGGAGAAAAGATTCCGTCGGCAGGTGGCTTGCCTTATGTGCTCCAAGTTTTATAAGAAACAAGATTATCATACTTTTGATGTTGTTTGACAAATGTTAAAAGAGTTTCACTATTTTTAACGAAATTGTATACACACATATGTTTTTCATGAACGGACACATGCGATGTCTAGTCGTGAGTGAGATATCATCAAAATTGAAGTGTCTGACACATCAACATTAGGTTAATTAGTTAAAATAGTTATGTTACGATTAAACGAAAAGCAAAACACCACAACAAAAGCAGCCTCTCCAATATAAGGAATCTCAGATACATGCAATGGTATACAAACAGAACGCCTTTCCCTTGAACATGACATGCTGAAACTAGATACATAAAAACATAATATGAACCAATTGAAATTAGCTGTGAATAAGAAACTGCACAAAACCGACTAGAGTATACGACCAACAGACGGTTAAACCAAAGCCCCAAAATGCAGATTCACCCTGTAATCAATTTTGCTTGTCACTACTCACCCACTATATGACACTTCCAATGAAAATGGTGGAAACTCCCCAGAAGGCCACAAATGCTTTCTCCTCGTTCACTTCAACCTTTCCAAGCCATATTCTGGCGCCAATATAAAAAACCAACCAACAACCCAATTAGTACCCAAAACGTACAAAACAGAAACCAACTTTATGGAAGGGGAAAAGAAGCACTTTGTGCTGGTTCATGGAGCAGCACATGGAGCATGGTGCTGGTACAAGCTGATCCCGCTCCTGAAATCCAGTGGTCACAGAGTTACTGCTCTCGATCTCGGAGCATCCGGGGCTAATCCGAATCGGCTGGATGAGATTGTCACGATCTCGGATTATGCTCGGCCGTTGATGGAGTTCATGGCCTCCCTGCCTGAAGATGATGATGATGGCAAGGTGGTTCTGGTGGGTCACAGCTTTGGTGGCTACGTTATATCTCTGGTCATGGAGAGGTTCCCTAAGAAAGTGCTGGTGGCTGTTTTTGTGACTGCTGAAATGCCTAATCTCGTCGAGCCTCCTGCCACTCTCATGATAGAGGTAACAGAAAAAAAAAATATATTCCTTACAATGAACTATCAGAATACTTTTCCCTTTTACTCTTCAGTTTTAGCAGAGCCTCGAGTTCGATATTACGAGACCTCTTTCTGCGCGAATATTGAAAAATTGACGCTGTATAAGTAGTCACATCCTTGGTAAAGCTCAGTGGCGCAAACGTGATGTCTCGAAACTTCATATTTGTTTCGACTCTACCATGTAAATGGTGGTTATTTCATTGGTACTGTTGCTGCTACTAATGTTGTACGGTAAAACAGATCCTGGAGAAGACACCAGAGGAGGTCTTTGCACTATGTGAAGTAGAATTTGACAAAGAACAGGAAAGGCTTCCGATATCAGCACTTTTCGGGCCAGTTTACCTGGAAACCTTGATGTACACAAACTGCCAGCCAGAGGCAAGTTCCTCTAGCTTCCACTAATGTTGTTCTGTAACCAATGTTGTTCTATAAAGAAACTATAATCAAAATGTGCTAATACTTTGTGGGTTTGCAGGATCTGGAACTGGCCAAGCTGATGATTCGGCCATTCAAGTTCTTCCTGGGAGACATGTCCAAGGAATCCCTGCTGAGTGAGGCTCAATATGGTTCTGTGAAAAGGGTATACATTGTGTGCAAAGATGATGTCCTGACGAAGCAGGAATTCCAGGAAAGGATCATTAAGAGCTACCCACCAGATGAGGTGAAGTACATTGAAGGAGCTGACCACATGGCTATGCTGTCAAAGCCAAAGGTGCTCTATCAGTGCCTACTGGAAGTTGCTGATGAGGATTGGCAGAGTTGTGATGCTCAGCTTCAGAAAGAAGGTGGTTCAGCCGAGTGATCAACCAAATGTAGCCCATATTAACTGCTCGACGAAATGAGAGCACAACGTAGTAATGTGTAGATGATAACAAATCATCATTTCTGATTCTGGGGTTATTGTCGCCTTTGAGAAGGGCATCGGGTTGTTCAATGCTATCAGTTAATGTTAACATTTGAGAATCTGAATTATTCCAGTTTCAAATCCTGCTCCAAAAGACAGTAATAATAAGACCATCTTTGAAGAGAGGGCAGGGTCTTACTAGCATTATTCCCAGTGCCAAATCCTGCTTCAAAAGACAGTAATAAGACCATCTTAATCCTCGCACTTCATCAACAATTTAAATGTCAACCTGCTTGTGGCGCGTATTAACAAAATTGTCACTTAACCTCCTCGTCACTTACGCAATTGTTAAAGTTAACCGATGAAGATGCTCTGAGGTGACTCCTGGTCAGTCTAATCTAGTGATGGATGTAAACTGAAGGCTGGGTGTTCAGGGTTTTACCTCAGGTGGGGAGAGCTGGTAAAATTTAGTTGCCATCGCCTTGGGTCCAAACAACATGCTGGTCGGAGGATTTTCGGGACCATCATGGAACGAGAGAATTCGATATCCATGAAATCTAGTCGCTTGAAACACTGCATACAAATTTTCCGTAGAATTTATGATGGGTAAACTGAATGTCTGCAACTCTAAAACCAGTTTAACGAATGAAGAACTAGAAGGAGAAGCGAAAAAACCCTCTTCTCTTGGAAGAGAGTAGCCGACACCAGGATGAGGAGCTGGCATAAAAGCCGTTACAAACACCGCAACAGCTACTTTCTCTGCAAACTTTTCCATTGCAGCAGATATCCCAACACCACCCATACTATGTCCAACTAAGATCACCTTCTCTTCTTTTCCTCCTCCTGTTAAGGAAGTCATCAACTCCATAAGGGGCGCGAGGTAGTCCGAGACCGAACCCAACTTGGTAGCCTGCTTTGGATGGATCCCAGAAGCGGCCAAGTCGAGAGCTGTTACTTTGTAGCCAGCTTGTTTCAGTAAAGGAACAACTTTGTACCAACACCACGCTCCATGGCAAGCTCCATGGACCAGCACGAAGTGATGAAGACGACTCTGTTTCTTTTCCTCCATCTGGGTATTCTCTGCTTACTCCCAACTTGCCCTCAAAATTATGAAGCTTCAACTAATAAAGCCAAACGTCTGTCCTGTCAAACAGATCCTTGGGATCTTTCGAGAGCTAAGCTAGTGAAATCCTGAACCTACCAGAACTAGCTCCTGGTCCTCGGCAACCAGAAAATTCTATTGACTATCAACAGGAACACCCTTCAGGTCCAACAGTGCGATCAGTCCGATTCAGTTAAGAGTTTGTTCGAAAGATTTGATCTTTCTTCCGTAAACATAGGTTACTTGGAGCCACACCTTGGAATATTGAGTTGAACACCCAGCATGCTATTTTAGTGATCTTCCCTTCAAATGGAAAAGATGGTTCTCTCTAAGGAAGTAGCCTAGGAAAAGTCATCGTCACTGCTGCAGAGTTCCTCAAATTTTGTCAACCTACAAAAACGAATCAACCAACCAAAATTTCATGTAATCGGAAACTGATACAATGAATTTAAGTTGCTACTGAATGAGAAATATGATCTCATATTTCACACACTTTTGGTTCATTGATCACTAAAGTTCAATAAGAAGGCAGAAGAAGTGAGGATAACACACCATTGTAGGAGAACTTTAAGATTATATTCCGGTGAAGATTTTCTATAGAAACTTTCATAGATAGCAGACATTCTTTGGCCCCGATGAACGCATGCCTTCTGCTATCATTTTGCATATAACTACTGTCAGAATCTCTTTTCCAAATCTATCTTAACTATATCTTTAAGAGAGGGAGATACAGATATGATTGTTGCCATAGAGGATTGGTCTGCCTGGAATGCAGAAGAATCTGCCCAGATTTTGTGCCTTTTATTAGATAAACTATCCGTAGCATTTCCTTCAACAGAGAACTCTCTGACTAAATGCCATGCAACTGCAGGAAGCCCTTAAACACCTACAAAAGGGAAGGGCGATAGAAAAGCAAAGCAACAGATTAAGACAAATAGTTTGCCTACAATTGTTCGCAGTTCAGTTGTCTCTCCATTTCAGAAGGCAGTAAACAGAGCCAGTGACTAGGCATGTTTCAGTTTCCTCCTTGCATTTGAAAAACAGAATCTCATATTCCTCTTCTAAGTTCAACCTTACTGTGGCAGTTCAGAACTCCAGAGATTACCATAAACAGACACAAAGGAAGTATTCAACACATGCTCAACTTAAGGGCAATTTTGCTTCATTAGTAAAATCTAAGACGACCCATAATTACATTCAAGGCATTGGCTATTTGGCTACCACAAGAAAAAAACGTCTTCGATAATGTTGCTCAGAAAGGTCTCAACTTTTTACATTAAGACAAGCACCTTGAGTTGCAGCAGCTGATATACAGTTAAGACTCTATTTCCTGAATGTTGATATCTGGACCATTCAGCAGCTTTTGGACAAGCGGATGATTCAACTGATTTTTGGGCAATACTTGTATAAGCAAGGACATTGTGGTTGTGTCAGCGGAGAAACCTTTAGAGACCATCTCCTGAATAAGGGCCACTGCTTCATGTGGGTCCTTGTCATGAAGAAATCCATGAATAATTCTGTTATAACAGAAACTATCTGGTAGACAACCATCCAGTTCCATTTTTCGGAACAGATCATATGCTTCATCTACCAAACCTTGTCTACAAAGCCCACCAATTGTTACGCTATAAGTATGGGTACTAGGTCGTAAGGAATTGTCTTTCGATAGCCTCAAGAACATGTCCTTTGCTTCCTGAGCCCTCCCTGCTTTCCACAACCCATCGATAAGAGTGGTATACAAAACAACATTAGGCTTCAACTGGCTATTTTCCATTGCTTGAAATAGAGCCAGTGCGGCGTCAACATCACCTCGCCTACACGAATCATGTAACAAACTTCCATATGTCACGATAGTTGGGGAGAAACCTTGAATGTGCATTTTTTTTAGAAGCCTGTGTGCATCTTTCAGTCTCTCTGCTCGGAAAAATCCCGTAATGAGAGTATTATATATAACTGTATTTGGATTCAAATCCCACTCAAGCATATCGTTAACTAATTCTTCAGCCTCATCCATCCTCTGAGCATTACAATATCCATGAATCATAACACTATAACTATAAACGTCAGGTTTGCATCCCATGTTCACCATGAAATCAAATAACTGTTCAACTTTGTCTAATTCGTTGCGCAAACAATACCCATCCATCAACGAATTGTAAGTGATGACATCTGGCAACAGTCCTCTTTCAATCATCATTTTGACAATAGCTTTAGCCTCCAGAACATCTCCCTTCTTACAGTAAGCATTAATCATCATGTTGAAGGTAGCTACACAAGGCATGATCTTATTTGCCATCATTTCATTCAACAACTTCATAGCTTCATTCCTTTGGCTTGAGATACATAAACCAGAAATCAAGCAATTGTAAGAAACAACATTTGGCAAAATATCCTTATCCCTCATCTCGAGAAACATGTCCAAAGCTTTCGATACCATTCCATCCTTACAGAGGCTATCGATGACTGTGCTATAACTAACCACATCAGGTTCACACCCAAACTCTTCCATTTTTCCGAGCAATTCAAGTCCAGTACTTGTCTGTCCTGCCCTACACAGTCCCCATATGATTGTGTTGTAAGTGACCACATCCAGTGGACACCCCAGAATCCTGATTTTATCAGCCAACCTCACAGCCTCAATGACTTTTCCAACTTTACATAGCCCATCGATCAATGTATTGAACGTGACAACATCAGGTTGAAAACCAAGTTTGAAAGTTTTGCTCAAAACTGAGAAGCCAAAACCCACACTACCCAATTTGCAGAAGCAACCAATCAGCATGTTAAGCGAGTAAATACTAAGGGGAACTCCAGCTAGTTCCATTTGTTTAAACACATCCGAGGCAGCCTGGAAGGCATTCATTCTGAGAAGAGAAGACACTAACCGGTTAAATTGCAGAATTGAAGGCCTGGGATTCATGTGGAGCATCCTGTTAATTGAATCCAGTGCATCGTCTACGCTGGCGAAACTGGCAGAATTGGAGGTACGAGGGCTAGTTCGATTGGAGGCGAAGTGAGACGAGAGAGGAGCTGTGGAAGAAGCAGAAGCAGAAGCAGAAGAAGAATAAGGGGATTCAGTCGTACCGGCTTTCCTTCGCCAATGAAATCGAGAGTAGTCGTTTCGATGGATGGTGCAGTTGTTGAGGATCATCTTCCTTGCCATGGCCGGCTGCTGAACCGGTGTTAAGACGAAGACGACGGCTGCAATTAGAGATATTGACAGCCAACAACAATAAGCAGCTGTGCATCCGCCGGCGGGCGGGAGAGTTATAAGGGTTGCGATTTGAGTGAAGCACTCGCCGTCGGCTCGTTGTTATTGGTGGCGGGCAAGGTTGTCGTTTATGCTGGTGTGCCAGTTTTGTAAGTGGAATGGTCTGATAGTGGTACAATCAGTATGTATGCCGGTTGTGCCGGTTTTAATAAAATACTTGAGAAAAATGAAAATCTAATAAATTAGTCATCAAAAAGCAATTCGAAGAATTATTTCACACAAAATAATTTATAGCTAAGAATTGGTAGCTAATACTAAACAATTAGAGAAGGAGGGGCGAAGATCATGGATTTTATCGAAGATTGAGATTCTCGTGTGCGATGGCGTTAGGGTTTTGACGTGCTGGAGTGGGGAGAAAAGAAATTGATTTTTGGAAAGTATGGGAATCGGGGGAAGTTTTAAGGGGAGGTAGCAATTGACAGTCAATAAAATTGGGCCGGCAGGCGAACTAATTGGGCCGGGTTAGAATAGGTGGATTTGGAGATTTGTCCATGAAGCGGTTTCCGTAACCGCAGCTTAGAATGGTGCATAGAATAAATAATGCAAAATCCGGCGGCGATTCTTACAACCGCTGGAAGACGACTGCCGTTGTAGGTTAGTTTTGTTGTAGTGAACTGACCGGCACCGACATAACTTATCATAATCACAACCCAATTGGGTTGGGTATGAAATCCAAATATATGGATATGGGTAAAGTTTGATGGGTTTGTACCCATACCCATTTACTTTGGGTTGGGTTGGGTTTATAACAAATGGATTTGGGTTTGTACCCATGCCCAAATACAAATTGTAGTTTGGTACCTAAACTTAATAGATATGCAGATTTAGTACCTAAATTTAATTTTTTTGCATATAAGTCCTCAAAATATTGATGGAAAATTACGTTTTGGTACCTAAATTTTTCAAGTTTTACAAATAAGTCCAATTTTTGCATGTGTAGTTAAAACACCCTCAAGTAAATGGATATACATATCCAACCCATACCCATTTAGATAATATCCATATCTAACCCAAACTCATATACAAACTCCAAACCCATACACACATCACCCAAACCCTGCCCATAATAAATGGGTCTACTTGGGTTTGGGCAAAATTACCCATGGGTGGGTAAATTGCCATCCCTACAGTGTTGCTAGTCAAGCGAGTAGTTAAAAACGTATTCTTACTTAATAACTTGGAAAGCAAGTCCATAAACTTGCTTTAAACATAATCTTGTATCTTCTTATTTAAAATGTAATTTCATGATGGAATGCAATGCCATGCTTACTGAACATAAGTAAACTTACCTTGAACATACATATAGAGCATAACTTAATTAAATGGCATAATTAGATAGATTAAAGCGAAATACTAACTAGCCCCTCAAACCACGCACCTTATTAATTCAAGAAGTTACAACGTGAAGTTTGGGGCCTTTGATTTGGTTGATTCCTCTTGGCCCTATGGTGAAATTCAAAGTTAGATTGGTTGAGTTTTGGGTTCTTAGCGACGGCTTTCTCGACTTGGGAATACTTTGCAAGATGTGCAAAGTATGGTATACTAATGTACCAATTGATCTAACATATTAGAATCATAATTCTTTACATGTCTTAATCAATCTTAATCATTGAAAACTAATTGTGCTACAATAAACCTACGTAAGTTAACTCCAGATTATACTAATCAATTTATCAAACTAGATAACACATTATTTACCCATTAGCTAATCCTATTAATTCATTCATCACGTGCTAACAACATTACTCATATTATTTGGGTAACCAAAACTGAGTAATTATTACTAATTATCTTGATTTCTACTTTAATAATCTCTAGTTAGTTTAACTTACAATATTATGAGATTTTAACGAATAAAACGACCATTTGACAAAATTTGAGGATATGTTCTGCAAACAAGCATAACTATGTGGATTTACTTGCAATGAATAAAAATGCTCTGCAATATCTTTAGCAACCGTCAGATCGGCAGTTACTAAAGCTCCAAGAGTTCGTCACTAAAAACCTGTAAAACCGTCGCTAAATTTCCAGAATTTGACAAGCTCGTATTGCTCGCATAAACATGAATTTTAATGCGAGGAGTTGGGTTTTCTTACCTCGTATGCGTGCCTAGATCTAGATTTGAGTCGTTAGAGTCGTTGTTTCCTTGATTCAATTGTCGTTCTATCATCCGGAGATTTCCGTCCTCGCCGTCGCCATCAAGACTATGGTTCACAACCGTCGAGTTGGTTAGCTATTGATGGATTTGATTTTAGAACTGAGATGGTTTCGTGATCCTTACCTAGTGGATGTGAGGCGATGAACTAGGGTCGTGGGGAGCGGCGACGTCGTATGGGGAAAGGATCGGGCAACTTTTAATGTGGTTTCTGTTGATTGATAATTTGCAATAATATGCAAGTAGTAAACATCACACATGGTGGGTTCGTTTGATAATTGTGGAGAATTATTAATCATCAATGCATAATAAATGGAGGACCAATTTGCATGATGAATTGTCCTGCCAACAGCAACTCAACGTGGAAGAGTTGGTACCATCAAATGATGCAAGTACTCACAACAAATGGATAAGAAGATAGAAGAAGAAAATAATGCAGCGGGACACATTTAAAATCATGTCATTTCTCATTTACGTTGCATGCAAGTGGTGTGTTTTTGATTCTTCTCATTTCATTTACATTATATATATGCTGCAAGTATGGAGTGTATCAGAAAGAGCATGGGCAAGAGACAAAATAATAAAATAGAAAGAGCTCTCTGCCGTGTGTATGTATGTAACAAGCAAGAGCCAAAAGTTAAAGCTTTGTTTGGTTGAGTGTGTTTCCTAAATTGAGTGATTAAACACCAATTATTTCCTTTGTTTTGATCCTAAATTACCATTACTTCCGCTAATACCCAACATTTTTCGGCGTGCGTGTTGGCGACTTGAGTGGTGTCGTTGGTTGTAGTTTCCAGGTGTTCGTCTACTTGGATCGAGAGCAAGGAGTGGTATAACAGTTGTGGTGATTGGAGGGTCGGATTGGTGGTGGTTTATGTGATGCGATGATGGACAAGGTTGATGGTGAGGGCACTGAGGGATGTACGAGATGAGAATTTTGAGGGAGCAGTAGTGATATGAAGCAGCCGAGAGATGCACCGGGAAGTAGGATGGTTTATGGATGAGAGACTAAGTGACTTATGGAAGCAAGAGTGGGTTGATTTCAGTGGAAGGAGGGAGCACCGACACTGCAACTCCATTCCTTGTATTAATTTGCCAGCTCATTTTGGGGTTGCATGAGTATGGGTGTTACAGATTCGGCCTTTTGCTGCTGGGCTTGAGCATTGGCTTTGCACCAATGACTCTTTTGGTGCTTTATAACGTTTTTTTTTTTTTGTCATCATGTTTGATTAATGATTTAATGTTCATGGATATTTATTACTAGATTACCACTACATACAAAGAACACTTCAGTATAGGGTTGCAAATGAGCCAAACCGCTCGCGAGCAACTCGGCGTTCGAATCGGAAAAAACTCGTTCGACACTCGACTTGTTAATTAACAAGCCGGCTCGCGAGCCAACTCGTTAGTTAACGAGCCAAGCCTGAGCTAGACCATGCTCAGCTTGATAAGCTCGCGAGCTAGCTTGATTCGGTGGCTTGTCGAGCTAAGCTCGCGAGATGCCTTGTTTTGAGCTTGTGGAAGGATGAATTACTCTTTTAAACATGAACATTGTCTTCTAATACAGATGTGTATGAAATTTAGATGTTATTTATAGTTTCTAGAGTTATTTCTATCATTTAAATTCTTATATTTATACATTTTTCCAGCAAAAATGATTTTAAATCGAGCTCATCTTGAGCCGAGCTTGTACTCAGCTTGACAAGCTATGTTAATGAGCATTTATCGAGCTCTACCGAGTCGAGCTCGAGCTAGATTATTTTTATTCAAGCCGAGCTCGAGCTCGAGCTGGATTATCAAAATTCGAGTTCGAGCCGAGCTCAAGCTAAAAAATTAATAAACGAGCCGAGCTCAAACTAAGCAAAAACTCGACTCGACTCGGCTCGTTTGCAGCCCTACTTCAGTAGCACTGTAACTTGGCCAGATGAACTTATAGTCTTATACCATGGGCAGGAAAGCCGAGGCAATCGGTTCATTCAACAAACAAACTTGCTGGCAAGCTCCAAAAGGTAAGAGCAGAGCTCATGTGGTTTTGAGAACATAGGCATGTGATCAGCACCAGATATGGATTTGACCTCATCAGTAGGATTGTTCTCAATCATCCACCTCTGCAAATCTGGCTTGACAATCTCGTCGGCTTCACAGATAACATAAACTCGAGGAACCGATCCATATCTCTCTCTTGTCAGGGGTATTTCAGCTTCTGCTTCCTCATCTTTGAAGACAGGGAAGGGTCTTATTAGCATCATTCCCAGCGTCAAATCCTGCTCCAAAGGACAGTAATAAGACCATCTTAATCCCTGCAATTCATCAGCAATTCGACCTCTTTGTGTCGCGTATAAACTTTAGCATTTACTTAATTCAGCACCTTCATACTATATACACACCGTTCGCAATTTCCATTACTGGGTCCAACATAACAATTTGATCTTGGGTAGAAGAAAAAAACCCAGCTTACTAGAAGAAAGCCGAAGGGTAGCTGTTTACATTAGAAGAGCAAATAAAACACATACAAAATGGTGGGATTCCAAGCACATATTTGGCAGTACGATCTACACCTTTGAAATTGCTAAACAGAATTGTCACTTAAGCTCCTCCTCACTTTCACCATTGTTAAAGCTAAACGATTAAGATGTTATGAGGTGACTCATGGTCAGTCTAATCTAGTGATGGATGTAAACTGAAGACTCGGTGTTCAAGGTTTTACCTCAGGTGGGGAGAGCTGGTACAATTTAGTTGACATCGCCTTGGGTCCAAATAACATGCTGGTCGGAGGATTTTCTGGACCATCTTGGAATGAGAATTGGCTATCCATGAAATCTATTCGCTTGAAATACTGCATACAAATTGAAGGTTAATCAATTGCAGATTGAGTCAAAAAGAAAAGCAGAGATAAGGCAACCAAAGGGGTAGGGGTTGCTCAGAGAAAGATGATGGGTAAAGTAAAAGTCTGCAACTTTTTGTACCTAAAAAGAAGAAATTTGTAACTTTATACTCAAATCCAAAACGTTGATTCCAATCTCTTTCAAGATGTGAAACTTAAAAACCAGTTTGCCCAATAAAGAACGAGAAAGAGTAGGGAAAAGTACCTCTTCTTTCGAAACAGAGTAGCTGGCATCAGGATGAGGAGCTGGCATAATAGCCGCTACAAACACCGCAACAGCTACTTTCTCTGCAAACTTTTCCATTGCAACAGATATCCCAACACCACCGTAGCTATGTCCAACTAAGATCACCTTCTCTGGTTCTCCTGCTAAAGAAGACATCAACTCCATAAGGGGCGCGAGGTAGTCCGTGATCGAACCCAGCTCGGTAACCTGCTTTGGATGGATCCCAGAAGCGGCCAAGTCGAGAGAGGTCACTTTGTAGCCAGCTTGTTTCAGTAAAGGAACAACCTTGTACCAACACCACGCTCCATGACAAGCTCCATGGACCAGCACGAAGTGAGGAGGATAACTCTGTTTCTTCTCCTCCATCCGGTTCTTCTCTGCTTACACACAACTTGCCCACAGATTGTGATAATTGCCTTGGGCTGAAACTAAGAAGCTTCAACTAATAAAGCCAAACTTCTCTCCTGTCAAACAAATCTCTGGGATTTTCAGACTCTATCCAAAATGACCCAACGCGTAATAACCACAACTTGAAATTCTCTACCTAATCTGCGAATACGTTGGACCTTTGAAGTGACAAGACAAGCCGATTAGTGTGGAAATTCAAGACGACCAAATTAAGAAAGCTGGCAAATTTACAGAGCTAAACTAGTCAAAACCTGAATCTCAATACCAGAACCAGCTTCTGATAGGCTCAAGATAGGGTGAGTAACAATGAGTAACCAAATCTGGACCTTTATTTTAAGTGACTGCAGATCTAAGGGTGGAGAATTAAAGGAATTTATTTTCCCTAGTTTTCTTAATTGGATCATATCTTCTTCATTCTAACTCGGATTTCAATTTTTTTGCACAGATGGAACGAGTTCGTTGTGCTCTACAAAATGATATCCATTTTCAATATTTTTTGAGAAAAAAAAATTTCATCCCTCTCGTTACCAACTCCATACCATATGGTATCTCCTTCGTTGTTTAGTCATTTTCGGAAATTTTTGCACAAAAGGAACGATTTAATCATGATCTTTTAGAGGTTTCAAAATTTTTTGGGGGAAAAAATTTCAAACCTCTCGTTACCAACTTCATACCATATTATACCACCATATGGTAGGCTGTTATTTAATACCATATGGTATTGACTGGTATTAAATAACAGTATATGGTATTGACTGGTATTTTTCATACCATATGGTATGCTGTTATTTTATACCATATGGTATTTTGCCTTGTTTTAGATAAACTATCCGTAGCATTTCCTTCAACAGAGAACTCTCTGAAAAAATGGCATGCACTACATGTAGTCCTTAAACACCTAAAAAGTGAAGGGGGATAGATAAGTATAGCAACAGATTAGGACAGCAGTCAACTTATGACAACCAACGCTCAGGAATGACGAGTTAAGACTACACTTTAGGATGTCTGAACTGGAAGTTACCTCAACAGATACTCTGCACCACTAGTTCCAAGATCCTTGGAAATAAGGTAATAATCAAGCAGCACTTGATGATCATAGTGCAACTATAAGAAAATGAAGTATTTCAAAACGAAACAAAGGACTTCTGGGCTATTAATATTGAAGCCTATACAAAGGGATGTCACCTCTGAGAAGAATGGATGGAATAAATTCAGTGGACAGAAAGCATTTGAAACTAGAAATCCAATATCCTCTTCTGCATCATGAACGCTTGTTTATATCCCTCTAACCTATACATGATCAGATAATCAATAATGTGTTTTCACCAGTAAAATCAAATTGAACTAGTTATGGTCACTACTCACTGATGCTCCAAACAAGAAGACACAGCAACCAACTGCAGAAGAACCTTAAACTATAAGTCATCCTACACCGGAATCAAACAGTAATTAGACGTGACGAGAAATCCTTGATTTGTTAAGGCATGCAATAGACTAATGTGAAATACGTTCGCTAAGATTTTCAAGCAATAGACAACAATTTAAAAGGGTGTGTTGTGTTCTATAGTAGCTAACAAATCCCTGAGCTAAGAAGGTTCTAACCTCATGCAAATATAGCTGGAGAAAAGATCTTGCAAAAAGTATACACTTGTCCTTGTCCATACACATTTCCTTTCCCTATAAGAAGCTGTTTTGGAGATGGGCTTAGAGCCATTTGTAGAGCTCAATAAATCCTTCACTTCTACCAGAAGAATCAGGGTCAGAGACCAAGTCAACAGCCGAGAGAGAGTTATGAGCTGCAGGAAGTTGCTTGGCATTCTCTCCTGACGAGCCGATCAAACTAAAGCAGCAGCTAAGAATAGGAGTATGGCATGCCTTTTAGAATGAAGGAGTGCTCCTGTCTTATGCTTTTCCCTGAGAGACGCTTGAGAGAAACGGGGAGACTTCTAGGCAATCATTTTGACAAGACTCAGTCCTAGACATGGGTTTGAAAAGTAGCTCTTCAAAGTAGTCATGGAGAAGTTGCAACCAGGAAACAAGCGTGATGCAACTTAAACTAAGTCTCGGCATTAACATCTGCAGAAAGATTCTGCTGATCTTAAATTCCTGAACCCATCAATCAATAACTCAACAAAAAACGACCACAGCATATCAATATGAACCAGTAAAACATAGGAAACTATCTATCATTCACGATGTCCTGCAATGGTTTCCATGACAAGACATCATATTTTTCTACTCCAAATTAATCTAGCCAGAAAAATAAAATGAAGCAAGGTCTTACCAGCAATTTGTGAGTGAAGTACTGAAAGGTGGGCTGTTTGACCCTATTCTCTGGCTTGCCAAGACACCAATAGAGAAATTTAGGCACAAGATTAATAACTATGGGAAGTATTGAATGTTGATTTCAGAGATGGACTGTGGACTCTGGAGCTGCGGTTTGCTCAACCAATGAACAAAGAAATGAGATCAAACTCCCCAAGAACACAACTTTTACTAACCAAGGGAATCGAAGTTGGGAGCTCCATCAAGGCTAGTGGTATTACCACTAGACCAAAACCTTGTTCGTGCTGATCATGAGACTCTTGCTTCAAACTTTTCAGTATATTCCGCAAGATTTGGATTATATGAGCTGCTGCGGGCCAGTCTGTATTTCGCAGACAACGAATTAAGACCTTAGACTTGAGGATCCAAAATGTAAATCCTCGTCAGCATTTGAATTTGGAAACAGGACAACAGGCATTTCACTATCAATTCCAGGCACATCCAGAGTGAATGAACCAAAGAGTCCCAGTTACTTCCCTGTCAAGACATTCACAAACCAGTTTCGAAATTTATGTATCCCAGTAGACTACAAATGGAAACAAACTACAAACTCACAGATGGAGCCTGAAGCTTAGAAACGGCCTTGCCAATCTTTCCCACTGAATGCTGTATGTACCGACTGTCGACTGTAAGTAAAAGAATCTGCATGTCATAGCAAATGACCACGTTAGGACAGTGCTACTTCCAATGAGTTAACAAGTACATAAGTATAGTAAAACTGACCTTGGAAAAGCATTTTGAAACCACCATGCCTTCCTCCTGTGTAATATTATTGATACATCCAAATCAACCTCACTCAATTGGATAGATTTAACTCTACATGTTCATCTTATCAAACCAACTTCAGGCGCAGATAGAGAGGGAGGGAGAGAGAGAGTGCATACCAAGTCAGCTAGGACTTTCATCAAACAGTTATGCTGCTCATGTACATCCTCCGATAAACATTCAGAAACCATGGTCTTCTGTCGGAAATATATCTCAGAAACATAATGCTTCTCTCTGGAAACTAACTTGATCATAGAATTTCAGAAAAGAAAATTGTGAAGGAGCTTACTTCATCAGAATCAACCTCCGTTTCAGGAATCCAGACCTGAATATCTCCGTAAACCTAAAATGGCAGAAGCCGTTCAAACTACTGATCACATTGAAGCATAAGCAACAAGGGGTAAAAGATGCAGAACCTTAGAGAGTGCGATAAGAAGATTTTTCTTCATTTCTCTGGTTAAAGACACAGAACCTACGTCCGGCTCCTGTAAAACAGCAGCGGGCTCAGTTCTTTTAACTTAAAACAATTCAAGCTAACGGAAATCAAGCTCCTATGAGAAAATCGAGCTATTAAATCACTAACGAAATAAGGACAAAGGCACTCATCGTCATCGACTAGGCGGCAGTGAAGAGGCAGTTCACAATCGCCGGTCATTCCTTCGTCGTGTCGACAGCTATGGCGGTGGCCGGTGTGTAATGAACAAGGACCAAAATGTAAATGTACAAAGTTAGGGAAGGGAAGGTCATTTTTGTCATTTTTTTTTTACAAAAGATAATCTTATATAAATACCAAAAAAGATAGTTACATCCTGGATAACAGACAGGCCTGGAAATTAAAAGCACGACTCATAGTCGGGTACAAGGAGAGGGCTTTTCTAGCCACCAAATGGGCAACCCTATTGTTACACCGACCTACGAAGCGAACACTGAACCCGGGATTACTGTCAAAAAGATTTCCCACTTCCTCCAATACAGCACTCATCCTGCTATCTCTTGAATCTCCTCGCCTGATTTTGTCAATGACAACCTTAGCATCCCCTTCAAACCTAACCGAGGCAAAGCCTTGTCTCAAGCACCAGAGAATAGCCTCCCGCAGAGTAATCAACTCCACTATCGCAGGATCATCGATGACCGGAAAATGGACCCCACTGGCCCTAAGGACGACCCTAGAAGGAGTCATAAGCACCATTCCACCAGCCGAATGAGATCCCCTCTTCGTGGCCCCATCCCACCCACAGACGAAATCAAAAGAGCCCACCATCGGATCCCCTTGATCCCCTCCTACTGGGTTGAGGGGTATGTCCTCAACTGGGAGCCGCGCCCATTCCTCAACCTGCTGAGTAAATTGGCGCATAAGAGCCGGAAGTCCAAACTACTTTCCTTCAAACACCACCCAGTTTCGGGACTTCCAAATCCGCCAAAGAACCGCAACGATGGCCATCCACAGCGACGGTTGAGAAACCAAAGCCAGCAACTTTTTAAGGAAAAGGGGAAAAGTATGCCGTGGCAAACCCTCCCCCAAGTGTTCCAACCCTGCTGCCCCCCACAAGGCACGCGCAACCGGACAATCCAAAAAAAGATGCTCTAAGGTTTCTGATCCTTCCCAACAGACTGGGCATCACGACAGGACCGGGATATGGCGACTAATAAGAGCCTCAGTGGTCGGCAAAATCCGATTGAAGATCTACCAAACAAATACCTTCAACTTAGGCGGGATATTAGCCTCCCACAGCAGTATCCAACTTGTCCTATCCATCCAATCCACCGTCGCCTTCCAACGCCCCCTTCTTTTCTCCAAAGAGACAGCCAGATGATAAGCCGATTTGACCGAGAACTCCCCATCAGCTGTATCATGCCAAATCAACTTATCATCAACGTTTTCACGCGGGAGCGGGATAGCTTTTATTATACGACACGTCACAGGGTCAAACCACTGGTTAAGCTTTTGGTCACACCAGCGCCCCTCCCCTTGAAAAATAAGCTCAGCTACCAACGGATCACCACCAACCGGCAAAATCCGAGGATTATAACGAAGGGGCTCAAGCTGAAACTCAGGGACCCAGGTAGAATGGAGCATAGAAACCGAGCGCCCATTCCCCACCTGCCATCGAAGTCCCATCTCCAACAGCTGACGTCCAAATAGGATACTTTGCCAACCCCACGATGGCCTAGACCGAGCTTTCGCGGATAGGAAATGGCCAGTAGGAAAGTATTTACCCCGATAGACTTGGGCCAGTAAGGAATTGGGTTCGCTGAGAATACGCCAACCAATCTTGGCCAGGAGAGCCTGATTAAAATGCTCAAACCGGCGGAAGCCCATCCCTCCATCATGCTTACTCCTGCACATGTCCCGCCATGACATCCACCGCACCTTCGAATGCTCTTCATTCTCACCCCACCAAAACCGGGCAACATGCCTGTCTAAGAGGCGGCACAGGGACAAAGGGAGCTTGAAACAGGACATCACAAGCAAAGGCAACGCCAAAGCAATAGACTTGATAAGCGTCTCCTTGGCTGCCCACGAAAGCGTCCTCTGTTTCCATCCCTGGAGTCGTTCCAACAACTTTGTTTCCAAATACCGAACCGTCTCCATCTTAGATCGGGCAATCAAAGACGGGAGACCGAGATATTTATCATGAACTCCAACTGCCCCCACCCCCAGAATTGTTGCCAAGAACTCTTGATCTTGTTGTACTATATTCCTACTGAAACAAACCGCCGATTTGGCGAGATTAACCTTCTGGCCACTCAATTCCTCATATTCATTGAGGATCTCAATAAGGTTCTCGCATTCCTGAAGGGTGCCTCGCAGGAACAGATAAGAGTCATCAGCAAAAAATAAATGCGATAATCTGGGCGCTCGAGGAGCTACTTTAATCCCGGCCAACTTCTTTTCTGATATCGCTTTCCGGAGAAGCGTCGCAAACCCCTCAGTACACAGCACAAAAAGGAGAGGAGACAAAGGATCCCCTTGGCGCAACCCTCTGGAAGGAGACAAAGGTCATTTTTGTCACCGTTCATGTTTATATGTTAAAAATTAAAAATGTTATCATCGGAGTTTGAACTTTATCACTTGAATGAAAAAGAACATTATAACCAATTAAACTATATTTTATTTATTGTTATTTCTTTGATTGAACTCTAGAATATGTTTGCTGATGATGCTTTTATATTTATATTTTATCTAAATTATTTATATTTTATAGAAAGATATTAGTTTTGTATCGGAACTCAAGCCGTATTGATTCAAACATTAATATTAAATTGTATGTGTTGTTTAGTTTATACAAAATATAAAAGTGTAACCAAAATATTGACATTTGTGACGAGTATTATCATTTTTTGTGACAAAAATACACATATTATAATGATAAAATTGGAAAATGAGAGTCTCATTTGAAATTTCGTGGCATTAGAGTGATTTTATGAAGCTATTTTTTTGTCATAGTGTCCAATTTATCTTTATATTATGTGTAGGTTTGTGACAAAAAATTACTATATTTGTCACAAAAATCCATGTTTTGGCTACACATGTATTTTGTCTAAACTGAACCACACATACAATTTATTATTTAATATTTGAAACAATGTTACTTGAGTTCCGATTTCACAATTAATCACAATCTATAAGATATAATAATTTCAGGTAAAATTCCTTTCCTATTTGGTTGAAGAAGCTCTTTCTATAAGATATATTCAATGTTTTAAGATTTCTCTATTTTAAATTTTGTGAAGCGAGAGTAAAAGTAGGAAAAGTATTTTTGTCATCACAATTATTATCTACTTCATATGAAAAAGTATCAATATCAAGATTTGAATCATGGTCTCTTCAAACAAAAACAATAATCACAACCAATTACACTAAACAAATTTGTTTTCTCTTCGTAAATTGTAAACATGCACTAAGCGAAGATTTGAAAAGTAGATGACTTTTAACGGTTAGCTAGCATATTAAATCTTCTGAAAATCAAAGTTTAATACATGATTTATAATTTTCATAACCTATAAAATGACGGGTAATCTTAAAAGTGCAACACAAATTTCATTGCTTGAAATATTGCATATCGAACTGCGGTATTGAATATGCAAAGCGGAAGCACTTTCATTCTCCATCTCGAGGTAACAATCCAGTCAGCTTCCTCGTCTCGATTTTTTGCGTTTGGGGGTGATAACCCTAGAGAATGGACCCGGGAATGCGAGAAATTGTTTGACATTTATGAGGTTCCTAATGATTGGAAAGGTGCGAATGGCTTCCTTTTACTTTGATCGCCGTCCTGATATATGGTTAGAGGGTTGGAAGTTTGGGCGAGGTGAATGGATTTAGGAGGACTTTGTAGCTGATTTATGCCATAACTTTGGTGATCATTAATATGGAGGTATAGTAGGAAAGTTTAACAAGCTTCGACACAGAGGATCACTATTGGAATACCAAGAAAAATTTGATTAACTAAAATCACATATGGTTCGTTACAATCCTACATTGGATGAGGTTTACTTTGTGTCCAGTTTCATTATAGTGGTCTATAAGAGGAGCTTAGGCTAGTTATGAAGATGTGGCAGCCATGAACCGTGGCTCATGCTTCCCAAGTGGCTCAGCTTGACGAGGCCTCTAATGAAGCAAGGAGGAAGGAGTGGCGAAGTAGTACTGGTTTTAACAATGCAGGCACTAAGTAGTGGAACTGCTGTTAATTAAGGGTAAGATGAAGAAGGCCAAATCGTATATTCTGATCGATACAGGTAGTACTCATACCTTTATCAATGAGCAAAAGTTAATGGAACTCAACTGTATCCTAACCTCCAACTACTCCTTTGAGAGTTAAACTGGCGGATGACCATTTTGGCCAGCAACTTGATCTGTAGAGATTTTTTGTGGGAAATGCAAGGGAACCAATTCAAGTTTGATGCAAGGTTATGGAGCTTAGACTCCAATGATATGGTGTTAGGGTTGGATTGGTTGAAAACCATTAACCTTGTTAAGTTTGACTTCATCAACTTGTATTTGTACTTTGATGTGGAAGGAAGAGAAGTGTTGTTGAAGGATATGCAAGAAGGTGGCAATTGTAGAGCTATGACCAGTAAAGGATTACAAAAAAATTTCAAGTAGAAGGTACCAATGTGGGTTGGCCAACTAGTATTCCAGATCATTGCCACTACCTCAGTTCCACGTAATATTTCAGGTTTCTTGTTACCTGTAGTCAATGAGTATGTTGATGTGTTGGTAAGAAAATAACATTTTCCATCCATACTTTATGCATACTCTATGCAATGAAAAAATTATTTATCAACAAACATATTCTAAATTTAGTTGAAGTACAATCTTATTCACTCAATAAAAAATTAGATATATCTTGTGGTACCTACCTTGCTAATGCACATGACCACATCAATGCATCCATGAAAACTCCAACTCGACTTTCATGATTTGTCTTGTATTGCAGTTATTTTATATTAAACTAATTAACTATAAATGATAGATATGGTCAATTATCATATAAGTCAAAATATTTAAATAATTGAAATCATCTAGAAAAATTGGTATTCAGATATTGTGTTCTTTTAAACTCACCAATTTGTCCAATCGTGCGATATTATCAAGAGAGTGAGGATTTAACAGTAAACCAAACTAAAATTTTAAAAAAGCTAGTCACTTATGATTTGCATAACAATATCGTTGCTTTAATAGTTCTAAAAATTAATACCAAGTTAAGAATTTTACATCACATTCAATATTGCAATTCAATATGTAATATTTGAATCGATGATATTTGGGTTTCAATTTTAAAATTATCCTCCATTTATAAGATAGACATAAGTGAAATTTATTATTAAAATCAAATTAAAATAATCAAAAATATGAAAATTCAATTATCAAATAACAAAGAAAGTACTTACGGGAAAGTTAGTGGGCTAGCAAACAGTAGTGGAGAAGTCGTATGATTTTTAGATTTCAGGTTTTCAAATTATTTACTTAAAAAGATACAAAAAAGATTTCTTTAGCGTAATAGGAAATGGATGTTGTCTTAGTTTGGAAAGACCATGGTTCGAATCCCAAGATATATGTATTTTTTCTTATGAACAAAAAATAAATAATGATTTTGAAGACACAATTACCATTACTACTTTTGCTCTCGTTGCAGAAAATTTGAAATGCTGAAAAACTGTCCCCAACTCGGCTATAATATATTTGTAGATTACCCAAGAAATAGAATTCCTCAGTTTAAAAAATACATGCATTCCTGGAATCACAAACCCTACCCAAATAACTTGTACACACACGCTCAAGAATACAATAACCCTAATTTCAGTTCTCTCCTTTTATCCTTCTTTCTTTCAAAGAGAGAGGTATGGATTTGCCGGCGAACCATTGGGATAAAACATTCCGTACCACTTATACATCCCGTCGTTGTTCTTGTCCTGAACGTAGAGCGTATGGATGAAGGTCTCCACGTGCCACTGGGGCTTCAACGGCGTCCCGACGTTGTTCTTCAGCCGCTCTGCCAAGTTGTAGATATACTCGCCGGCCAGCTTCTGTGTAGCGTATTTGACCTCGGAGCTCGACGGCCACCCTGTCTCGCCGACGATCACCCTCATCGAGATCCCGAGCTTCTTCAGCGACGTGTAGAAGGCGTCCATCAGGCCGTCCATCATGTTGGTGTACTGGAGGCCGTTGTCCGTCACCACCACCGTCTCGCCGTTCAGCAGCGCGTAGTCGATGGAGACGCCCTTGTACTCGTAGTATAAGTCCGTCACGTACCTTCCAAAAACAAAAACAAAAGTTTGAATGGAACAAAAAAAGTGGAAGAAATTAAAAGTTTCATTCATATATAATCTCTCCCAACCAACTCGAGTTATTTGAACCAGTTGGTTTATTACATTGTACGTATCAGAGCAGGTTTGTACTTAAGATCACGTGTTTAAGTCTTCACAACCCACAATATTAAACATTGTCTTAAAACGCGTGGTATATATTACGAGTCTGTTCAAACTTCAAGATAACTTCAAGATCATGAGTTTGCTTTCGTTTGAGAGGAGGTGTAAAAATAATAGTTAAGATTCATACACAGACCTCTCCCAACAACTTGAGCTATTGAGGCCAGTACTTGGTTTATGACAGAAAACCAAACAGGTTCATACTTCGATCTAATCCACTTCGGTTCAAATATATGTCAAAAATTAGTTGATTCTCCTCCTAAGCAAAAATTAACTCATATAGGTTCGAAGTTTGCACATATATAAAATATCTAGTGCTTACCGAATGAGGATCGTCGAGATTCGTACACAAGACTTATCGATCACCGAAAGCTCTTATACCATGTCAAAAACTCGTTGATCTCACTAACTAACTAGAGTCGTTGGAAGAGATTCAGTTATGAATGTTATATTTTTACTCACAATATCAACTTCGTATGAAAATTTCTAGCGGTGGACAAAATCGTCACCCACGTAGACGTACCTGATCATGGGGTAAATGCTCACAATGAGTGTCCCCATATTATGCTCCATGAACGTCAACATGGGACGGAGCACCGGCAATATGGACACGTCGAACGACGCCGCCGACGGCGGGAACGACTCCGTCATGACGTTGGTATCCAAGTCAATCCCTAGCGAGATGTCGAGCCCTAGCCTCTTCTGCGCCGTCTGGACGTGGACCAGCGCCTGGAAAACCGCCGAGATCTGCCGGTTCCCCTGCTGCGACATCCGCCGCCCGATCTGGAGGCACCGGAAGCTGACTTTCTCGTAGTACGGCTTGATGTTTTGCTCCAGCCACTTGGCGGCCTCGTTGGACGACACGTCGGCCGCGACCCGGTACACGTCGTCGTTGTTCATCCCGACCAGGACGTCGATCCCGGTGTCCTGCAGGGCTTCCAGGAGGTCTCGGTCGTTGAATGCGTCGTAGACTCGGACCTTCTTTATGTTTTTTTGCCGGAGGAGCCATAGTATGGCCTTGGGTGGTGGCGGTTTCTGCATGTCGCGTGCGAGGGTCACACCTATTCCTTGTGCGTCTGCATGCATGCATGGGGAAAAGACAAGAAAAAAAATATATGTTTCATTAGATTGACCAAACCATGTGTCAGGGGAGACATGTGCATGTAAATGTCATAAACCAGTTGGTCCCAATAACTCGAGTTGTTGGGAGAGGTTCAATCGTAGATCATATACCACAACACTAACACACCCTCTCAAATTAAAGCCACTCACAAGGGCTTGAAATTTGCACAGGTCTGAATACAAGAATACCATGTGATTCACAAATGGCGGGTTATTCAGATTCAAACACAAGACCTTTTGGTCACAGAAGGCTCTGATACCATGTCATGAACTAGTTGGTCCCAATAACTCGAGTTACTAGGATCAACTGGTTTTTGACAGTACAGTGATGGCGTCAGAAATTTTATCTTTTTTTATTTATTTATGGGGAATTGGTAGCTCAAATTATGCCGTGAAATGCTGCATCGAGTTGAAGAAAGAAAATACGGGAAATTTGCTAGCAGGTTGGATATATGGGTCGCTCGGAGACAGGGCTGACATCGTTGGATGATCATTCGGCTCTATGATTTTTGTTGTTGCTTGTGCATATGAAGTGATACTTTTGTGCATTTGATGACGAAATTGCTAGCTACGAGATTTGAATGATGTCAGCTGGCAACGAGTCTATAACTTTCCTCAGCACGCTAGTCGGACTGAGAAAAAAAACCCTTGATGAATTGAGAAAGAAGAAGATAGTGATAAAAACGGTATTTTTACCTGCGAAAATGTTGGGTGACGTATTTTATCAAGACTTACTTGGGTAGCTCGAATTATGTACTGAAATGTTGGATCAAGTTCAAGAAAGAAAGAAACAAAAAACAGGAAATTTGCGAGTGTGCTGGATGGGTTGGGTTAGGCTCAGAGATTCGGTTGACATCGTCGAATCGTTCGCTTTTATATATTAACGGTTGTTGGATGAGCATGAAGTGATACTTTTGTACATAATGTTGATGTGTGCATTTAATGACGAAATAGCGAGCGAGGCGATTTGAATGAAGTAAGCTGGCACTGAGTCTAACTTCAGTCAGGACGTTCAAATTGAGAGGGGTGAAAAAGCAAATTTAAGGAAATGGTAAAAAAAAAAAGTATGAAACTTTTTTTTTTCTCTGTTACCTGTGAAATGCTGGAAACAGGCAAGGAAGAGGAGAAAACTTGTGGCGGAGATAAGGAGTTGATAAATTAAGGAAGTCATGATGAATCAAATCACCAAATGTCAATTATATTGAGAATTTGTTGGAATCATCTCAATTACGGTAGGTGTGTTTTTATAGAAGGCAAGGAGTACTAAAAATGTTTGAAAGGATTACGACTTCCCTGGGGAAAAACAGTTGTCCTGGTTCCGCTGCGCTAGTTATGGCTTCTACTGTGAACACATTTCTTGTTATTTTCAACTAAAATAGCAAAGGTTATTTTTCTCCCCAATTTGTTAGGAGAAATTATGGTTGCTTTTGTGAACTAATTAAGTACTTGTACGACCACTACAAAAAAAAACCAGCTTATGGCGTTATTTTCAAATGTCGCTTAAAGATGTCAAAATGTCGGTTTAGTTTTGTGCCGACATTTATAAAAATGACGGCTAATTGTATCGAAATGTCGTGTTTTATTTTGTCGATTAAAGTTACTGCGACATCTACAAAAAATGTCGGTACCTACATTATCCGACATGTATTTCGACATATGAAAATGTAACTATAGAACCTTGCGACATCTACAAAAAATGTTGGCACATATATCTTCCGACATTTCATTTCGACATATGAAAATGTGACTATAGAACCTTGCGACATCTACAGAAAATGTTGGTACATATATCTTTCGACGTTTTATTTTGACATATGAAAATGTTACTATAAAACCTTGCGACATTTACAAAAAGTGTTGGTACATATATCTTCCAACATTTTATTTCGACAGATGAAAATGTGACTGTAGAACCATGCGACATTTACAAAAAGAGTTTGTACATATATCTTCCGACATTTTATTTTGACATACGAAAATGTGACTGTAGAATCTTGCGACATTTACAATAAACAATCCATATCTACATTTTACGACATATCAAATTGTCTCTAAAAAAACTTTACGACATTTACTAAAAACGTTGGCATCCACATTTTTCGACATGTATTCCGATCGACATGTTTCAATGTTGCTACATATCTTTATATCGACATTTATAACCATCACATTAATTTTCTAGCATCGCTTAAAATTAAAAAAATTCATTATCATTGTTAAATTCAACCAAATGTTGTGACACATAAAAGTCTCGGTATCTCAATTTCCGACATTTATTGTTGACACAGTAAATCACTATATAATTTATTGGTGACATTTACAAATATTATTTAAACAATTTTATTATACTATATATTTGATGTTTGTGAAGACATTTTATTATACCTACATATTGGCCCATTTTAATATAATGAGGATACAATTAATGAAAAGCAACACTATACAAGCACTCCAACAAGTAAAGACAATTTATTGATAATTGTCGATATTGTATTATTATAAATTGTAATGCTACCCGAAGTATCATCGAAACTTCTTTCTCCTCTCGTCCTCTAATTCCAATATCCTTTCTCAAACCAGATCAGCGTTCTGTCTCTGACCAGTTCCATCAAGAATTTTGTCCTTGTTCCAGAGTGACTAAATGGAGCTAACTAATTCCTACCAAAAAAAATGGAGCTACCTAATAAAACGATGTGGTCAATTCTATGAGAAGGAGCTTCCTGAACTTCAAAAGTGCCTCTGAAGTATTGAGAAACCTGTCGAAAAAGGTTTGCACTTATCAAGATTTGGAAGTTACAGAATAACTGGCAACCTTAAAGAAAATCAAACCATATAATAGCATTTTACTCATTTGATTTCAATTTGGAATGAATATTTAGTTATCATTCGATGCTTAATTGCAATAGTGGAGATTATGTTGAATAGGATTGTAAGCTCACACTCAAAACTAGACATTTGGATTTCTCTCTGAATGGAACCTCTGATTTCATCGTCGGCGACCGAGCTGAACCCCTCCGATAGGCCGCCAGACTTTTGTCAACCTTTGTCGAGTGAAAATGATGCGAGGCTGTCCTCAGGGAACATCTCCGTCACCGATCCATCAAACGCCGTAGTTGCAACGAACGTGACGGGAATGATGGTTGACCCTTCCCCGGTGGAGGTGGCTCCGCTCCATCAGACACCGGAAAGGCCGCTATCATATGCCACCGTCGTGACAGGATCGAATCCAGAGAAGATGCAGGGTAAGGTGTCTTGGACCCCAGTCGGCGAGCACGACTTAATAACGAGGAGCTATAATAGAGAGCCGGAGTTAAAGATCTCTAGCGGGTTCAAGGACAAGCTCTGTGTTTCGTGGCAACGCACTCTGGTGGTCCGGGTGGTGGGGCTGAACATCTCTTTTCTCACGTTCAGTAATAAAATTAAAAACCTTTGGCGACCATCAGGAGCAATGGAGGTTATGGCACTTGAGCAAGAATACTTCCTGGTCAAGCTTAGCAACGATGCCGATTACTTCCGGGCGCTGACAGAGGGTCCCTGGGTAATTTTTGATCACTATTTGATTGTTTTCCAGTGGACACCCGATTTCAGACTCTCTGATGCAACTCCTAGATCCATGGTGGTGTGGATACAATTGCCGGCCTTCCCGGTGCATTTTTATCACAAGGAGATCCTTTTCACGCTAGGGAATATGATTGGCCGATCAATCAAACTAGACTTCCACACGCAGCATCAACAGCGCGCGAAGTTTGCCCGTATGGCGGTGGAGCTGGATCTTTCCAAGCCTCTAGTAACGCGTGTCCGATTAGATAGGAAATGGCAATACATAGAGTATGAGAATCTGCCTGCAGTTTGTTTCGAATGCGGAAAAATTGGACACTCAATGTCGGCTTGCCCGTCCCTGGCGGCGAACACGCCAGCAGTCACCACCGGAGCTTTGAAAAGGGTACCGGAGGGCTGGTCGGAGACTTCGTCGGAGGATAAGACCGGATTTGGTCCTTGGATGCAGGTAACGAGACGGTCACGGCGCGGATCGCGGGCTGCTGAGAAAGGAAATACTGGCGCGACGCAGGGAGAGTTGACAAATTTTGGTAAAGCTGGAAAAGGAAAGATTTCGACCAGAAATATGGAAGGCTCTAACGGGCAGAAAGAGTCACCAAGCCAACGGGAGGAGATGGTGCGGGGCGGATTACATGAAAAAGGAAAGACAGCTGGGGTAGGGCAACGTAATGGGAAGGAAGGAGTAGGTAGGGAGGTGACGGAAGTGGCAACTGGAGGCAAAGGGGTTCTTGGGCCTATTCCCTCTTCCTCAGCTGCGGGCCCAACGCTAGGAGCTAATAAGGCGGCTTTTAAATCCCGGACCAAGGAGGCGGGCTCAACCTCTACCAGTAGTGGGCCTATAGCAAGCTTAGGCCCTGCCACGCAGATGTCCAACAAAGGTCTAAGTTCCCCAAGCCCACCTCCATTGCAAGAGTTCCCTGGCCCCAATGCCACGGTCATCCAGGTGGTGACAGTTCCATCCATTGACAGCCAGAAGGAAGCGGATCGCAAGGCAGAGACCCCGTCGACGGCAGCTCGGACAAGGAAGCAAGCTGAGGAGAAAAAGAAGAAATCTAAACCTCGCAAGTCGCCGAAGAAAGTCGCCGCCAGAGCCCTCCAAGTCTGGACACCTGTCAAAGAAAAGAAGACCAAATCTAGAACTAGAATGGCAACTCTGACTCTCCAAGAAATAGCTGCGTGGACGGGTGCAGCGAAGTCGGGTCAATCGGAGGAAGCCTTGGTGAACTTAGCAGAGGAGCCGAGTCCGATTGAGGCCTGTATTTCGGCCGCCCCAGATTCTGCTTCCTAGTCCCCCGCATCGGCCGTGTTTTCCCTTCCTTCCCCTTTCTCCTTTGCCTTTTTATCCTTTAATGTCTGCTGCCGATTTGTGCAATTTTAAAATTCTTTCTTGGAATGTTGGAGGCGCTGGTAGCAGCGCCTTCGTCAGAGCTCTCAAGCTCATTGTGTTCAACCATAACCTGACATTTTGATTCTTTTGGAACCGCAGATCAGCGGGGAGGTGGCGGACAGAGTTTGTGGTCGTATGGGCTTCCCCAACATTATGCGAGTTGAGGCGGATGGTAGAAAAGGCGGCATCTGGATTTGCTGGGATGCTAGAGCATTCTCATTGGAGCTGATGTCAGCCTGCTTTCAACACATCACCGTGAGAATCACTGATGCGAGGGCCCCTCCTTGGCTACTGACGGCAGTGTATGCGAGCCCAAACCAGGGATTGCAACATTTTTTGTGGGAAGCCATTCAAGGTACCAGGGACGATTTTGAACTTCCATAGCTTCTGACCGGAGACTTCAATGCCATTCGAAGCCCGTCGGAGCAAGCCGGAAATGCCTCTCCGTCTATTCTCCGCCGCTGCAAACGTTTCAACGACAGGATGGATCAGGCAGGGCTCCTTGACATTGGTTTCTCTGGTCCGCGTTTCACTTGGACTAGGGGGGAGCCGCCAAATGGGTATAAAGCCAGCCGCCTCGACAGGAGCCTATGCAACACTAGTTGGAACTTATTCTGCCCCAACACTACGGTCCACCACCTTCCTAGAGTTCATTCAGATCATCACCCAATTCTGACGGTGTTTGGAAATCAGGGAGTTCACCATACTACTTTTCGTCCTTTTCGCTTCGAAGGGGCTTGGTTATCTCATGACTCGTATGATGATTTTCTTACCAGGGAATGGGACTCTCATGTTTCACTTTAGGAAGCATTGCAGAAGATGGCCGAGAAATTAAATGAGTGGAACAAGTCCACTTTTGGCAATGTCTTTCAAAAGAAGAGGAGACTTCTTAGCCGAATCCATGGGATCCAAAAGAAAATTGCTAATGTCTTCTCCCCAGGTCTCTTCAAACTACAATCGAAGCTTGAAAAGGAGCTCGATGATGTGCTCGAACAAGAAGAATTGATCTGGTTCCAGAGGTCAAGGGAGCAGTGGGTCCGATTTGGAGAGCGGAACACTGCTTATTTCCACCAGCAAGCGATCATTCGAAGACGGAGGAACAGGATAGCGAGCCTGAAAGCCGCCAACGGAGAGTGGGTGTCTGACCCGCAGGAATTGGCGGCCATGGTCTTTGACTTTTTTGCTCTTCTGTACCTGCAGGATGATCAAGAGTATTCGGATGACATGCCTAAACATGCTTTCCCGAGGATGTCACAAGAAGATGTCCGCCAGCTTCTTCGCCCCTTCACAGGAGCTAATATTTTTAAGGCGATCCAAGACATGAAGCCTCTCCAAGCCCCGGGCCCGGACGGTTTTCAAGCCATTTTCTACCAAAGATCGTGGCAGGTGGTTGGGAAAGCTCTCATTGACTTGGCTCTTAGCTTTTTTTCTACAGGGGTTCTGCCAGAGGAAGTGGTGGAGTCGACAGTGGTTCTCATCCCCAAGGTTGACCACCCGGAGATGGTGTCACAGCTGCGCCCGATCTCCCTCAACAATGTGTGCCTGAAAGCCATTACCAAAGCAATCACCAACCGTCTTAAGCCCATCATGGGGAAGCTAGTGTCTCCCAGACAAAGCAGCTTCATACCTGGCCGGCAGACAACAGATAACATCATTGTTTTGTAGGAAGTTCTTCACACTTTGAGAAAGAAGAAGGGCAAGAGAGGAGGAATCGTGCTCAAAATTGACTTGGAAAAGGCTTATGACCGTCTCAGATGGGATTTCCTCCGAGACACTCTCAAGGAAATTGGCATCCCTAGCTCTTGGATTAACTGCATTATGTTTTGTGTGGAGCACAACAGGATGAGATTGTTATGGAATGGAGAGCTCTCAAGCCCAATCATACCTACCAGAGGCGTTCGTCAGGGAGACCCTTTATCTCCTTACCTTTTTGTGTTATGCATGGAAAGATTGTCTCATAGGATTGATCAGGCTATAGAGGATAGGCTTTGGAAGCCTCTGAGATTGTCCAAGGAAGGCCCCTCTATATCTCACCTTTTTTTTTGCAGACGATCTTATTCTTTTTGCAGAAGCTGAAGGTTCTCAAGTTAGGATAATCAAGCAATGCCTTGATGAGTTTTGCCAAAACTCGGGACAAAGAGTTAACTACAACAAATCGGCTATCTTTGTCTCAGCTAACATTGATCGGAGGAGAGCTCGCCGCCTTTCTTCTCGGGCTGAGATCCCGCTCACGGTGGACTTAGGGCGCTATTTAGGGGTAATGGCAATCCACGGGCGAGTGACTAAGGCGAGGTATCGCGACCTGGTGCTGAGAATTCAGAAGAAGCTCGCCCCTTGGAAAGCCAGACACCTCTCCCTTGCGGCTCGGATTACAGTGGTGAAATCTATCTCTGCCTCTATCCCCATTTATCCTATGCAAACAGAACTGCTCCCTGTGAATGTTTGCAGGACTCTTGACCGGATTAATAGAGGCTTCATCTGGGGGGATACAGAAGCCAAGAAGAAGATACACCTGGTTGGATGGTAGCAGCTGCTAGTACCGAAATGCAATGGAGGTCTAGGCATTCGCTCAACGAGGGAAGTTAACCTCTCCATGCTAGCCAAAGGCGGTTGGCGAGTCATTCAGGAGAAAGATAGCCTCTGGGTTCAAATTGTTCGGGCAAAGTATGGAGGAGACCGGCAAAATCTTGAGATCCTCAAACAGAGTCAGGGAAGTTCCTTTACCTGGGCCAGTTTTACTAAGGCTTCTGCTTTATTAAAACAGGGTTGTGCGTGGAACATACATAGAGGAAACCAGACTAAATTTTGGTCCGACCCGTGGACTGTGCAGGTTCCCCTTCAGGAATTGGCTACTTCACAAATCCCGGAAGAAGACCGGCAGCTTCCGGTGTCGGAGTTCGTGGATGAAGATGGGAACTGGAAGGTCGAGATGTTTAGCCACCTCCTCCCAGCAGAAGATAACATCCCACGCTATCGACCCCTTGGCAACAGAGGAGGATAGATTGTTCTGGAGTCCAACGTCAGACGGCCGTTTTACCACAAAGAGTGCCTACCAGTTATTGCAGCCCGCATTCTCCGATGAACAGCAGCAGTGGTGGAAGACTGTCTGGCAACTCCCGGTGCCTGAGCGGATATGTTGCTTCATCTGGCTGATTACTCAAGGAAAAGTGTGTTCGAAGTCAGAGTTCAAAGGCATATGACCCAGGATGGTTCTTGCTATAGATGTGAGAACCAGGTAGAGAATATTGATCACATCTTTCGCTTTTGCCCCCCTGCGGCCTACCTCTGGCATAGAAGTGTACCCATGGAAGCTCAGCATGAGTTTTTTAGCTCCCCTTGGGAAGGCTGGTTGCGCAGGAACCTTACAAGCAAGATCAAGACTGCTGCCGGGGTGCCTTGGGACGCCTTCTTCAGTGTTTCCCTTTGGTGCTTATGGAAGAATAGAAATGAGGGAGCCTTTAAGGGCTCTCCCAAGACGTTGTCGGCCCCATCACTCATGCAAAGTATCAAGATCAAAGCGGATTTGTGGTTCAGGGCGTGGAATGCTCCTTCTCCCATCAGCGGCAGAGTGAACCAGCCTCCGAAGCGTGCCATGATGGATATTGGGTGGAAATCCCCACCTGTAGGGTGGACGAAGATCAACGTCGATGGTGCAGCTAGTGGATCGCAAGGGATGGCCGGGGCATGAGGAGTTGTTCGCTCTTCTGAAGGCACCTGGGCAGGCGGTTTCATCTCAAGCCTTGGTGTTTGTTCGGCAACTGTGGCTGAACTCTGGGCTATCTATCATGGTTTGAAGTTGGGTTGGAAGCTTGGTTATAGAACTCTCATCATCGAATCTGACTCGCAAATGGCCATCCAACTTGTGAAGAACAGGAGTGATCCTCTGCACCCATACGCAGCGCTCCTCTCGGCTATCAGGAGGAAGTTGACTCTAGACTGGGTGGTGAATCTGGTTCATACATACCGGGAAGGGAATAGAGTCGCGGACTGGCTCTCGAAGCACAGTCTCGTCTATCCCTACGGTATGTACGAGCTAGAAGATCCCCCGCAAGAGTTGCTTCCCATTTTGGAGGACGACCAAAGAGGGGTCAGGTTTCTAGAAATATTGTGATCGACACCCCTGTTATCCCCATCTGATTCTTCGCTGTTCCCCTTTGTCTTCTACTTTCTTTGGCCTTGTGCCTCCTGCTGATGCAAAAAAAAAAAGCTCACACTCAAAACTCAATAAGTATTAGGAGACTCAACAATATACAATTTCTAAGTTGTTTAGATGAGAACTATGGACAAAACCTCTAACCATATGTAGACTATATTTCTCATAGATTAACTCAGTCAGAGAGGCTTGAGGAAAGCATGCAGTTACAAGAAAAATCATTGGACTTCAAGAAAGATCATTCAGGACCCTAGGTCAGCGCCCTAATACATATGGTTGGAGGCAAAAAATTTGTACTCACTACAAACTTAATGAACACACAAATATTCCAAGAAAAATGGCTAACACCTGGATAAATGCCCAGATTAAACATAAATCATGCAACTGAAGGGTGATCACTGGCTCACCTAGGGAAGATACTGTTACACCTCAGGAAGATATTTTAGATAGATTTTCACGTCAGAGCTAACTCGGGCACAGTATGGACTGCAAGCATATGCCCAGTATGCTCCCAACATTTCATCCACCTCTCAGATTCAGAACCAACCTTCACTCTTGGCCCCGCCCAAAAGAAAACACACAATAGTTTTGTTTTAGAGCCAAATCGATAAGTACAGTTGTACAAATGCAAGGAACCAAGTAGTATGAACCTATGTTACCCGTCAAAATGAGCTTTACACTGAGTGATCATTTCTACTTTCTAAATAAACTTGAGCTGGTCAGATTCCAAATACTCAAAGAATGTGCTCAACTCGACTTTAGTGGATGCATATATTTAGTAGACTAACTAGATCTGAAGGCATTTTGCTTTAGCTGCAATTTGGAGTAAAGAACAGAAATTGTCATCCTAGCTAACTAGGATCCCACCATCCCTGAATACTCATCAGTTACAGGCTCAGAGGCAAAAACAAGCAAAAATGCAACAGCATACATGCCCATACAATGACTGCCCATATTTTCAGATAACAAATTCAAGTCACAATTAGTTTCTTCTACCAGCTTGCATAAGTAGTTAACATAAAGCCAAGCAAGAGTTTGGAGAAGAGACTTACTGGAACTGATATTTACAAAAGAAGAACAGCAAGCAATTCTTGTCATTCGCTCTCGGATTTTCTAGAAACTTATATTATTTGCTGGACACGAAATGTGAGTTGTAAGTTCACCGTCAATCAGGATATTTTATGAAACTATACAGAGAATATGAAGAAGGTAATGGAGGGATGAAGGGCCGGTCGAGTAATGAGTTATGTTGGAAGAAAGGGATAATTTCCTTTTCAATAACAAATTTTTTTTCATGAAAGGGAGGTGTTTCCAAAAGCTGAAAGATACATTCAGGACTTTCTGAAAGTTCAGGGGAAGGATCAGAAGCCAAGGAGCAGAGAAGACAGTAGAGAAAGTAAATGGGGGAAACCTCCTATGGGAGTTTTTAAGCTCAATACAGATGCATGAGATAGCAGAAGAGGAGGTTCGGGACTGAACTGTGTAAAATGAATTGGTTGGTAAAAGTGGGTAGCAGAAGAGGAGGTTCAGGCCTGAACTGTGTAAAAAGGAACTGGTTGGTAAAAGTGGTCTTCGCTGCAACACGAATAGAGGGGAAGATGTGAAAGTCCAAAAGTGACAGAAGGAAGAGCTATTCTGTTGGACCGAGTAAGGCAACTGAGAAGGGCATTGGCTCTCTCATAGTAGAGACAGACTGCAAAAGAATGGTTTACTTGCTGAAGGGATTTCTGAATGCACAACAGAATCTTGGAACGTCTGCAAGAATATCAAAGCTGAGTGTGCAAGCTGATGTAAGGAGACGGAACTTTGTCCATAGGGAAACGAACAAGGTGGAACATACCCCTTGCCCACTTTAATGTTACTGCTAGTTCTTGTGAATCTGTCTGGAATGACTGTACCCCTTCTATGGTGGCGGATATTATAGCCTTTCAGGCAGATGGCGACTGATCTCTTTCGATGGAAAGCTTTATTAGGGTCTTCTAGAAAAAAAAAAGATAAAGGAGGAATGTTTGTGTTGATTGAGCCTAAAACATATAGGATGTGTAATCCTAGTACTAAGAAAGTACTCGTGAGCAGTGATGTTGTGTCCGATGAGATGCATATTGGGTCTGGAATTCAGGAGTCACACCAATTGTGACTAAATTGATATGGGAAGACTGTAAAACTGAACTATGAACGGGAGTTAGATTGAAAAGCTCAATCAGGCCTTACACTGAACTAAAATGAATCAGATTCCACAGGAAGAATCAAGCAGAAAACAGAGGTATAATTTATCAAGTGAGAGCTGGCAAATATGAACCTTACCCGTCTAAGATTTATCACGCTCAAATTCTTCAATGAATTCCGACCGTAAGGCCCTTGGTTTGTTATTTCTTTATTTTCCCTTTCTCATTTCTGTTTGAATTGGCTAGTGTCAATAACTTGTTGTTTTCACCTTAGAGAATCGCTTCAAATTGTTTGGCATTCAACTTAATAACTTCAAAGGGTGTGATGTTCATGCCATTGAAGTCCGGGAGCAAGAATTTTCAAAATTGGTTCTCAAACTGCAAATCCGACTTGTTGATCTTGAAGAAGAGAACAAGAAGCTTCGTAGTCGACTTCGTGATGCTGTTGATAGCCAACCATCCTCCTCCACGATTGCTAACAACTTTGGTTCGCATGATGTTGATGTTGAGGAAGCAATTAGAGAGTTGAAGAAACGAATGAATTGCGTGGAAGGCGAACTTGGTTTAGACTATTAAGTTCAATGATATTAGATAGTAGTGAGAGATGTATCCCGCTAGCTAGTGTTTCTGATTAGATGGTTGTTTGTGTTTCGTAGTGTTTGTGTTTAGATGGAGCCTGTATTCTGTATTAGACAGTAGTTTGTAACCTTGACTTGTTCCAATTTTAAATAATAAATGTTGTGTTTCTCTTCCAAAATTGTGTTTGATCTAATACATAAAACGAGAAATTTACAGACTTCGCAATACAAGTCTAGAGAATGATAAAGCCAGCAGCGGTGATATAAAGTAGCAGTTAGTCTAGAGAATGTGAAATTCCAGCCTGCTCAAACTCATGAAAATAGGTTCCTTTAATTAATTAAGTAGCAGTACAGTATACCATAGAATACAAATTTAAAGCCTTTGCAATACATAAAACCAGTAGCTATCCATTCACAAAACATCTACGAGTCAGAAAGATCCAAGCTTGGCATATAAGTAAAACCCGTCACAAAAGTACATCCAATATTTGCAAAAACAGCCTGCAAAGTCAACTTCAATTAACAAAATCTAATGTTCATACACTCGCATACATTCATCCCAACAAGTCCCTCACAAACATTATCTTCCAACCCATAAAACATCATTGTGTCTCCGTCATTCTGTGAAAGCATCCTCAATGCTTTGATTGTTTCAACCAAGTGAAGTGACGTATGAAATTGCCAAGAGAATCCACCGGAAAAAAAATTGAGCCAAAGAGGAAAAAATTAGTTCGGTGACTTTCGTCAGTCAGATGCAAAACATCCCTTGGTTGTCTGTTTTAGTGTGATCTGTCCTCCAGAATCCCTTGGTTTGCTCTGCAAGTTTGCTTTGTGGAGCCATACATGTCACTCCCCAGTCTGCAATAACATGCACGTGTTTCAGAATGCAATAAGAACGGATAACAAAAATGAGATGTGCATGCTATTTCTTTTATAAAAGTGAACTGCATTAGCAAGGAAAAAGGAAACAAAAAAGTGCACAAGTTGAAGTACATACGGGCATCACAAGGTGTCATACCCAAATTAACGAAAGGAAGAACAGGACAACAGCAAATAACATAAGAACAAAAAACCAGCAGCTGCAAACAAAACAAAATGCCACAGTCGACAACAAAAGCTCCACATAGGACAAAGCAGATCCGCAAAGAGACGAGCCAACAACAACAAGACGAGCCGATCAGAGGAGCCAGCACTCTCCATGCACAACCATGAGAACCAAACGAAGATCCGGATCAACCACAGAGAAGAGACAGTCACGGGACCTGATCACTCGAGTCACATCTGAGAACTAATTAAGGACTAATTTTCACCAAAGAGTTCAAAGACCAACTCAAGAGAAGGAACAGACCAGGTTCAACCCAGAGAGTACAACCTAGATGAGCAGATTATACGGGATGAAAGATGGCTCTTAACTTCTAGAGTATGGAGAATCCAGAATTGTAAACTTCCTTTACTTCCTCAACACTGAACTATGCTTAGATTCTCACTTTTCTTAATTCAGAATCAAAATAGACTACCACAACAGATAACAGACTTAAAAAACAATGGGAAGTAAGACCACACACCATCTAATTGGTTGCGGTATGGATCTGCTTGTAGATATCATATGCATGTCACATTGAAAGAAATAAACAAGTGATCCTATCATTTAGGACTAAGGAATTTCACTTTCATTTGAATTCCGTATGACTCTTTATAACACAAGTTCACACCACCAATACCATTTTTGTGTAACCAATCAGTCAAAGAGCCACTGTTGATCCGTCTACGAGATGATTCAGCAAAGAGTACGTTCTTTCTCTTTACATATTTGTCTAATTCAACAAAAAGCTTTCTAATGGAAAGAACCATATTACAAAAATAGGTGTGGAAAGCTCATATCTAAATGGTAAACTAATTGTATATATTATGGCTTAAGAGAAAAATAGATCATGATAATTGTTGGACGACAGAGAATGAGCGAATGATACCATTTTGACCAAAAACATTTGCACTAACAAAATTACTAACCTAGCAAAGTGTAATCCTTAATTGCAATACTCATTCTAAACAAACAAGTTCGGAAACCAGACTCAGCTAAAAGTCAACAGTTGGAAATCCTGAAGTAACCACCAAAAGAAAAAGCAGGAGACC
The DNA here is from genome assembly GCA_946122785.1 of Linum tenue. NCBI lineage: Eukaryota > Viridiplantae > Streptophyta > Magnoliopsida > Malpighiales > Linaceae > Linum > Linum tenue. The sequence goes on along the minus strand of CAMGYJ010000006.1, from coordinate 14,996,791 downwards.
AGATGAAAAATTCTCTCGTCAAAACCAACCAATTGAAAATACTTTATTCTTTTGAAATGGTGACCTCATTTATTAAATAAACAGCCATGAAAATACTAAAAGAACAAACAAAAAAGAGACAAGCAGCCCCGACTGCAAGCAACAGCAAAGAAGGCAACACTTTAGGGAGAGAACAACGAATGAAAAGGAACGGACTGTCTCAGAGGGTCAGAGAGGAGCCAAGCAAGGAAAAAACAACCCAGCAGCAACAAACCAAAACCGGAGAGGCTGACACTGTAGATTTGAAGCCACAATCGAGCAGACCCTGGAAAAGAAACGTCCCAGCAGCAGCCAACCAGATCGGAGAGGAAAAAAGAAACCAGATATGACATACTAATTATCAGCTCATTTCTATAATCAATGAAGAAGGAAAACATAAAAAAAACTCACAAGTTCATAATTATTCTTCGGACATTGCTATTTTTGACGTCTACTAGAAACATCCTTGCGATTCCAATTTTCTTCTTCTCGAATCGGGAAGTCTGCTGTTGAAGTTGACCGATATGATATATCAATATGAGGTTGGTGAGGATCCACTTCATCACGCATGTCATATGTATCCCGAGGTTTTGTCCGTAAAGCGACACACCATCCTGGTTTTTGTGAGTCTTCAACATAGAATATAGGCTCAACCTGAGATGCAAAAACAAAAGGCTTATCTGCCACATGAGATCCTGTGTGAACCAACTTTGAAAAGCTCACTAATGTGTATCCGAACCGATCTTTCATAATGCCTTTTCCCTTTTCAACATCGGCCCATTCATACTTGAATAAAACTACTTTGAACCTTTCATAATAGTTTAACTCAATCATATCAACCACCCGACCATAATAAATTGTATCACCATCTAACTGTGAGGTCTGTGATGCCACGAAAACACCACTGTTCTGTGTTTTCTTCTTTTTTTCACGCGCTTTTGTACGAAATCTAAATCCTTTAGTGATATAGCTATGGAATTGTCTTGCCACTCTATACGGGCCCCGAGCTAGCCATCTTACATGATCAGTAGCTAGAGGATCATGATTTGCTTCTAATTCAGATACCTGAAAGAAATTGTGGTTAGGTCAATTTCATATTAAACATTCATTTCACATACATAAATACTTTATCTATGCACAAAATCAATGTTGAAGAAAAGTGGGCCTCACTTTATTTTTGAACCAGTCTACAAACTTTGAGTGATGTGTTTGTTCAATTTCATGGGCAGACCGATCTCTCTTGCGACCTTTCCCTATATGTCCTCCTTTAATTATGTCTCGATGCTCTCTATCAATCAAATAAGTTTTAGATTAGCAGAAACATAAGACAACCCCATATGAAAAGGACAGATGCTAGAAAAAGGCTACTTACTTGATGAATTTTTGAACCTCTTTTGTTGAATTGTACAACACATACCTATGTGCTTGCATCCATGTTTTAGGATCAAGTTCGACATCATTCACTTTGCCAATGGAACGACCGGGTATTGTCATTACTGGACTATCTTCTATTTGCACATGATCCTCTCCATCATAATTTCTAAGCACTCTATTAAATCTTGTGTTGACACCAGTGAAATATCTAGAACAGTATTCGATAGATTCGTTTGCAATATACCATTCAGCAATCGAAGCTTCAGGATAGTTTCTATTTCTAACATGAGCTTTCAGTGTCATCAAGTACCTGTGTTGAGAATATTCAAATCACATTACAGACCATAAAAACAGTACAATGGTACAATAAGAATTTAACATTAACCACGTAAAACCTCCATAATTTAAAGGAGTTAATGGATATCATCTTAGCAAAGTTGAATAACAGTATCATGAAGCAAATTCAGTTTTAGGAATCCGTTACCTATTTGGTAAGTATGTAGAGCTCATGTCATATCCATTCATGCACTTAGTGAGATTGAACTAATATTCTATTGTAATTTATCCAGAGGAAAAAAAAGTTGGATCTTCAGTTTAGTGGAAACTTTGATGGTTTTTTAATGAATGATGTTGATTGAAATAACGATAAAAAGATTAATAAGTTCACTCAACTAGTAAAGAGCATACAATATCAATAGATTAGAAACGGTAAAGGCGCATCCAAAAAGGTAAGAGTTTTCTTTTATATATAATCAATTTTCTTTTCCTTAAGTCTCTTTTATAATGTAAAATGGTAGACATAAGTCAAGTTATAACATGATTCACCCATAACATGATCAAAAGAAACGCATACCTCTCAATAGGGTACATCCATCGATAATGAATCGGCCCTGCCAGTTTTACCTCCTCAGCTAAATGACAGACCAAATGTACCATGATAGTGAAAAATGATGGTGGAAATATTATCTCCATTCGTGCCAGTATTTCTCCGATTTATGCTTCTAGCACATCCAACCGACTTACTTCAAGAACTTTTGAGCATATCTCTCGTAAGTAAGTGCTCAAATCGATCATAACCCTACTCACTTTGTCAGGCAAGCAGCCCCTCACTGCTACAGGAAGTAGATCTTGTAGTAAGATGTGGCAATCATGACTTTTGAGACCCATTATCTTTTTAGCACCCATCTTTACACAACTAGATATGTTCGACGAATAACTATCAGGTACTTTCACTGTTTTCAAAGTAGCAGGCATTTGCTCTTTCTTTGTTTTGCACAACACATAGTAAGCCGGGGGCATCTTTTCTTTTCCATTATCTTGCTTAATAAGATGAAGACCACTTCTTAAACCCATCAATTCCAAATCTTTACGAGCTTTCAAATTGTCTTTCGTTTTCCCTATGACATTCATTATCGTGTTCAAAATGTTATCGCAAACATTCTTCTCTATGTGCATCAAATCAAGATTATGCCTCACCAAATTGTACTCCCAATACGGCAGACGAAAGAATATGCTCTTCTTCTTACAAGCTTTCTCAATCATCTCATCCTCCATGTGTAAACCATTTGCTTGTACGGTTGAAGAATGAGAATCAAGCAATTCCAGAACATGAGTACCAGTCATTCGAATTGGAGCTGTTCTATACTCCTCCGTTCCATCAAACCTATCCTTATCTCGTCTGAATGGGTGATCAGAAGCCAAACATCGACGGTGCCCCATAAAGCAAAATTTTTGACCTTTCTCCAACCGTTTACACCAAGTATCTACACCACAACAAGGGCAACCAAATCTACTTTTTGTATTCCAACTTGACAACATGCCATAACCTGGAAAATCACTTATTGTCCACAGCAATGATGCATGCAACTTGAACCTGGTTTTAGTGTGGGCATCATATGTGTCAATCCCTTTTATCCATAAATCATTTAGTTCATCAACTAGTGGTTCTAGGAGCACATCAATCTTATCCCCGGGAGATTTAGGTCCAGGTATAAGCAGGGACATAATAAATGAAGATTGCTTCATGCATAGCCAAGGCGGCCAGTTGTAGATAGTTAGGACGACAGGCCATGTGCTGTGAGTGCTAGAAAGACTCCTGAAAGGTTTGAATCCATCACTAGCTAAACCCAACCGAAGATTGCGGGGTTCCTTTGCAAAATCATCGTATCTAGCATCAAAATCTTTCCAAGCACGACCATCGGCAGGATGTCTTATGTACCCATCATCTTTACGTTCATCAAAGTGCCATCTCATATAAGAAGCTGTTTTCGGACACATAAATAGCCTTTGCAACCTTGGAATCAAAGGAAACCAACGCAATACGTTCTTTCCTAATTGATTCTTCTTCTTAGTAGAACTACATGAACCTCTTATTTCATCGTCCTCGTATCTGTAAGCATCACATCTGGTACATTTTTGCGTATCTATGTTTGTCTTCCAAAACAACATACAATTGTTTGGACAGACATCAATCATCTTGTATCCAAGGCCTAATGAATTGATAAGTTTTTTAACTTCATAAGTTGACCCCGGCAATTTATCTCCTTCTGGCAATGTTTCCCTTAATAAGCTCAAAAGTTCTTTGAAAGACTGATTACTCCATCCATGTAAATTCTTTATATGGAATAACTCAAGAATAAAAGAGAGCTTACTATGTTTTCGACATCCGCTGAAAAGGTCCTCATCGGTCTGCTCTAATAAATCAGAGAACTTTGATGCTTCTTCATTCAAAGTTTCCGCAGGTGGCTGCATGTCATGATCACTAGCAAAGGAGTCATTGCCATTACTCTGCACATTAAATTCTGATTCTCCCATTTGACCAGACCCAGTTGCCATATCTTCGAAAAACTGTCGCACATTATTTCGTTGCCCTTCTGCATTAGCCTGTCTTTGATCACTTGTAACATGATAAGAACGATCTGAATCCTAAGTACGTAAAATCGATTCTCCATGGAAAGACCAATGTATATATCCCGGAGAAAATCCATTCTCTAATATATGTGCGACCACTGTGTTTTGTGCATATCGATGGCTATTTACACATCTTCGACAAGGGCAAGATAATGTCCCAGATAATTTTGATCTTTTTGCGAACTCGATAAAACTAGCTAGTCCATCCAAAAACTTCTGACTCATTCTATCGGACTCATGTATCCAACTTTTATCCATTCTCTTGGACCAAATCTACAAGCCAAAAAGAATAGTATATAACATTATCAATAGCTATTCAACAAATATTACACGAGAGGACTAGGAAGAGATAGTTGATGTACAAAATTGGAATGTTCCCTTGTAGCCGGTTCTCATGCATATACATGAAAAAACAAAACAAAAAAGAGTAGGAAGAGATAGTTGTACCTGGAGACTCACGAGTTGGTTGTGTGAAAGATTGAGATGGAATAGTGTAGTAGATTGATTGCCAGCGTAGGAAATTTGCTCAAAATGCTCGATGTAGGTCAAATACTTTGAATGTAAAAGCCCCAACAGAAAAACTGAAACAGCAGCAGCACAATTGTTCTGAGAGAAGGTAAAGAAACAGTAAGATCCATGGAAATGAAATTATATACTCTCATGAGTCATGACCACCAAAAGAAACCGCAGCAGCATATATGTAGTAGACTAACTAGACTATGCATCTTGCTTTGTAGCTGCAATTTGGAGTAAAGAACATAAATGGTAAGCCTAACTAGGATCCCACAATCCTTAGATACCATCAATTACAGTTTGAGAGGCCAAACAAGCAAAATTCAACAGCAAGATGCCCATACAATGGCTGCTCCATATTTTCAGATTGCAAATTCAAGTGATAGTTTAGTTTCTTCTACCAGCTTGCATGAGTAGTTAAAAACCATTTAATTAACATAAAGCCCATCAAATGATCATAATATGGTGAGTAGTCAAAGCAAGCTCATATCGCAACAAACAATCTTTCGGATTGTGTACTAAGTTTCAATCGTTCAACTAAAAATCATATTATGACCATCGAACTTAAAGTCTCGCTTGCCTCTAAGTTCAGGATCAATGCAAAGAAATGATATGGTACTTCTTCCATAACTAAACTCTTTGCATTATTCCGACTAAGTATTAAGCAAGTGTCCTTACCACCTAAACACACACAACAACAACCCTCAATATGCAGACTTTGACAAGCATTTTTCTAAATAGACAGCTTAGCAGAAACAATACAAGATTCCTAGCAAGTTCAAGTTGGCGGGAGGGTGGAATTAGTAATCTAACTTGCGCAGAGTTTGATTACGATTACGAAAATGCAGACCTGTAAGTGACGATTTCTTTTCTCACCTTAGGAACTAGTTGCCCTTGTTCTCATGATAATTCAGCTGGAAGTTTTTACAGATCCAGTTGCAAGGAGGAAGACTTGTTTTGTGAAGGCGGTGTAAGACAGCAAGAAACCGAGTGACAATGGCTGGATCTCGATACGGCCTTGGCGCATTCTTGTGGAGAGACTGTTCTAAACGAGCTCCAGAACTCTCTTCAATTTGTCGCTTCCCCTTAAAACTTGACCGTTGCCCAAATTAAGAGCCACTTCCTCCAAAACTGATTAGCTGCGCTGCTGCTTTTTCATTAATTAATCTCACAAAGGATTTCACCACTACTCAACAACTCTTGAAGCTAACTAATTCCAGAAACAAGCATCCTCCACCCAACAATTTTTTTTTGGGCGTTAATGAAGGGCGCACAGGCGCAGCAAAGATTTTAAGTTCAGACGAACAGATATCACGATGCGAGTTCTCTAACGCTGCGAATCTGCAGATCTTGGAATCTGATCTCGTGGCTGTGCTAGCTGGTTGCTCTAACCAAGAAGGAAGAAAAACTTTAATGGACAGAAAGAAAACCTCTCTGAGTTGCAATTGGAAGGGGATTAGCAGCTTGTAGCGTACTCCCCAACTGAAAGGATCCAAGTTGAAGGCCGGCTGGACTTCAACTAGCTTCAATCCAACAGAGCGATTCTCCTCTTCACAGTTTACTGCATGCGGCAGCAAGAGAGCCAGATTGCAGTGTTTTATTTAGGTCGAAACTTGGTTCGGGCGGTGGGAATGAAGAGGTGAAAGAGATAGAATGTTTGGTTTGATCGATTGGTTTTCGGTTGATAGCCTTCGATGTCACCGACGAGAAGAGGAGCCGACAAGAAAAGCAGGAAGCAAAACTATCTGTGTCCGCGGCAGCGAGAAGATGATGAAGTTTCCGCGCGCTCGGTGGGAAATTTTCCCGCTTCGCATAGGGAATAAAGCTAAAAGAAAATAAATTAAATTAAATGCTGATGGAATTCATTATATTAAGGGTTAATTTGGAGATTGAAACGTATGGAAGAGTGTCATATAGACATTGGGAAGTTTTCTAATGTACTCGATCACTACTGTTTTTTTTTTCCCTAATGATCACTACTGTTTTTAATTGATGTATGTATATATGGACGCGGATATTGGAATTAGAATTTAGAAGTACGAATAATATATGTTTCTAAAAAGTATAAATGTTTGTTATATTTTGTAAATGATTGCATGCTTTTTCAATATTTGGATTTAAGCTACCTTAGCAAAAGTGGTTGTAATATATATTGTTATAAAGTGTCAATACTCGGATATGTTTTAAAGTATTGAAATAGTTACGGCCACGACTACAAGTGTCAATAATATATGTCGCTAAAATATATATTATTATCCAACTTTCAAATTTAAACGACATTTGTAAAAGTAGTCATAATATATGTCATATAAAATATAAATAATCCGACATTTATAAAAAAATGTTGGATAACACCAATCCAACTTGTTTATTCCGATATTTTTTTTAAATGACGCAACACACTCTTCTAGTTTGCAAATTAACCAACATTTTTCAAAATTATCGTAACTTATGTCACGAAAAAATATATTTACTCTGACGTTTTTTTATGAATGACGCCATACATTCATCCAATTTGATTATTAACCGACATTTTGAAAAACTATCGTTATATATGTCGCTATTTTTTTTTTTTTTTGACATTTTGTATAAATGACAACATAATTATTTAGTCTCCACATTAGATCGACATTTTTCAAAATTGTCGTGATAAAAATATCGTTACTAGGGTTTTATTTACTAGTTGTTTCAACATTTTTTGCATATGACGTTGTATCCTCATCTGGTTTATTGATTAACCAACGTTCTCTATAATTGTCGTTACTTATGTCGTTACAAAATATAGGTATTATGACATTTTTTGTAAATGACGCCATACGCTCATCTTGTTCCGGCATTTACAAAAAATATCGCAACATACATCGCTTTAAAATATGTTTTATCGACATTTCAAATAAGTGACGGCACAACTTTTTGTCTCTCACATTCGAACGACATTTTTCAAAATTGTCGTGATAAAAATGTCGCTACAAGGGATTTTTTATGTAGCGGTTCACGACCATTTATTAGGAACAAAATGTGATTATCCAAGAACATGCAAGGTTAGTAGTAGATATGAATAGTGGTGGTAATGGGAGGGGCGGGGCGGGGAGAGACAAGTTTCTTTATACAATATTTAAGAATGGATCTGGTTGGGTAATATCTGCGAAAGTAATAATGTAACCATACTTTTATTAAGGTAGGTCCAACGTTAAAATAAATATAATGTTTACTCATGTTTTTCAATAAACCACAATGTATTTCCTCAATTCTAAAAATATCTAAAATAAAGTATTTACCATATAAAAAACTCTAAATTATACTAGAGAGGTCCCACAGCTCACCATTCCAACAAACCATAAGCGATATATATTTTTGTCGTGTGTGTTTTAGTTTTGAGGTGGTGCATGAAACCTCCCTCATGTTCAAGTGACTTAGCCACTAGGTGCGAGTAAGAGTTGGGTCAGGTTAACCCATTTTTATTTGTTATTTGAAGAAAACGTTTATTATTAACAACATAATTGATAGATTAATTGAGTCCAATTAGTTGAAAGATGAAGTGTTGCATTTATCTAAAGTATTATTGGATGAAAATATGATTTAAAAAATTCTAAATATGATAAATACAAATAGATATTGAGACAAGTTGAGATTAAACATGTTTATAAAAGGATGGGACAGATCGAGAGAAACCGAAAGTCAGGATCAATAATACACAAAGAAGCGGGATCAAATTGTCATGCTAGATGAATGCAGCATATGGTTTAATTTCTCCTCTTGAGGCTCAATTAGTAGGTCGTTTGCTTCGTGAATTAGAAAAGATGAAGATTTTCTTAAATATTGGATTTTGAAAAATTATATATATATATATATATATGGGTGGCCACTTCGGTGCACTCACTTTTTTGAGTGCACTGAACGCACCCACTTTCTTGTTTAATCTCGACCATTAAATTCATCTAACGGTTAGAATAATTTGACTTGTTTATAAACTTAATTTTTATTAAAATAATTTAAAGTTATTAATAATTACAAATAGACCACTAACATTAACCCTCTTCTTCCCCGTTTATTTTCCCCTCTTCTACTAACCCCTCTTCTTCCTCTCACCAACAGAGACATCTTCATTTCTCCCTCACAGGGAAAGAGACAATCAGATAATTCTTCTTTTACCCAAGCTCCGTCAAGCTTCCCAATTAAACATTGATTCCACCGGGAAATTAGAAAAACAATCGGAGCTTACTATTTTTCAATTCCTCAATTCTAAGTTTCTTCCCATCTGAAGAATTGTGCGGCCGCCGACTGTGATACGCCGCCGTCGCCGAATCCATGATGGGAAAACCTTCATCTCGATGTCTCCTATGCATCCAAACAAGAGATAGGGAAGTCGTTGGAACGCTCTGCTGCTGATAGAAGGAGGTTGAAGAAAGGGGAATCTGTTTTTGATCGAGAAAGTCTCTTCTTCTTCCTGCAATTATGTTTATGGTTATGGACTTAATAACCTTGCTTGACAAACGGACTCTCTATTTCTTATTTAAGCCTCAGTTCTTGAGGCCTAGCGAAGCTCTTAATAGCATCTAATTTTAGTCCATTTCCTAAATATATGAAACCCAAACAAGAGACGTCGTGTGGCTAGAAGGTGGAGGCGAACTGGGCAAAAGCTTCGACGAAGGTGGAGCTGGTTCCCTTGTCGCAGCCTCACCGGGAACAGGGCAGCATCCTGTGGTCGTTTTATGGTGTGAAAAGAAGGTTTGAACGCATCTTGTTAGGTGTAAATCATCAAAAGTGAACTTAATCAAAATCGATTGGTACTTTGCTTTTGTTTCCCTATCAGATTTCGAGCGGAATTAGGCTTCTTCAATGCTTCACCATCTATTCCTTTGCGGCAAAAGAAAACCCAGCAGTTAACCACTCTAATTAAATTAAACTATCTCCTTCCGTTAAATTAAAGTTTGGTACGCTTTTCCTCTGTTCGCAGTTGACACGCTAAAACACAACACCTAACAATGGCAAGTATAACCAATGAAAGGGACTGCAATATAGTGGCACAAGTAATAAATATCGAATCCACGGGTCTCTAGAGTTACTATTACTCAGCTTCAGTTCATTATCTAGCAAACTAGATTAAGGATTGATTTATAAACTACTCTACTGACTACTCTACTAATTACAAGTTGGGAACTCACTTAGGTATGATTCCACCTAGCTCCTCAATTAGGTCCAAGTTGCAATTACCTTTTGTTGATCTACTGTTAATTAAACTGCGGAAGATCCTAAATTAGTTTGGAATCTCTTAAGCTGACCAAGCCCTCTCAGACAGAATACCCGGCAGGCGACTAGCCTTCACCGGGATAGACTGCTAAGGCGATTCACAGATCTCCACTACTGGAATGAATTCCAGTACAAAGCAGTGAATTGATTGACTCTCGCACAACCAATTCACCATTATCAATCAAGGAAGCTCTCTTAACCTAATCAGATTCTATCTATCATAGGTTAAAGCAGAAATCAAGAGAATTTGATCAAGATTCAATTGACTCAATAAATCATGCCTCAATCGATTATAATTAAACAATACAGCATCCAAAACTTCATACAAGAAAGATCCTAACACATGGAACTAGGGTTCCTCAAAACCTAAGTGAAGGGAAGTTACTCCATAGAGAAGAGAGAGACTGCAGAAATCTGATCTAGATCTTCAATCTCCATCTCCAAGCTTGATTCCCGAGCTCCAATGGCGAAGAAATCCTCCAAAATAGCTCCAAGAATGTTCCCAAGTCGCTCTTTCTCTCTAGGGTTCGTCCCTTGGGTGTTTGGGAACCAAAAACTCATCTCTCCCCTTTCCTTTTGCTGAAATTCGGGTTTTAAACAGGAATTCCCGATCACGCGGCCAGGACACACGGCCGTGTGGCTTTCCCAGATGCCCGTGTGAAGGCTCGGTGATTTCCACACGGCCACGACCCACACGGCCGTGTGGAGTTCCAGGATGCCCGTGTGGCTTGCTCAGCCTCTGTTTAATGCTTCGTTTCTCCCTCGTCCGGACTCCGAATCAGTCGCCGTTTGATCCCAGACGCTCGTAGTCTCGTCCTCTTTCTTTTCATGACAAGCTTGCATGATTCTTTTTCCATAAAGTGAGGTATAAATCCATTCTTCTTCAGGTCATGCCCGAGTTTCTTCTCCCGAATCGTCAATTGATCTCTGATTGACTTGAAATTTGCGCCTATGCTTCAATTTATGTGCTAGGACCTAAAATATGAAAAAGGAACACAACCTAGCGTAAAATAGGCCAAAGACACCATAATTCAAGCTCAAACAATCAAGAAATAAAGGGGAAAACATGTGCAAATACCGAGTCATCAAATCCCCCCACACTTAACTGTTTGCTTGTCCCCAAGCAAACCTAACTCAAACCAATGAAGCTCTCCAACCTCTATAGCAACACACAACCACGATCGTCGGTAGAGGATTTCCTAGATCATATAGCAGCTTACGAGGTCATCTGGTCTTCTAAGATGTCCCCTATCTCTCTCAATGCGAGTACTAGACTCAAGCCAGGATCATGAGAAGAAGTGGAAGTAAGACAACCAGTTCATGGATAAAGGAACTCACACCATTCACAACCAAGGACTCGTTGTACCGGGGTGCTCTTTCACTTCATTTCACCGTTGGAACCCCTTTTTCTCACTTTCATTTACATTTTTCTTTTTTTTCTTTCATTTGGTGGGGGTTCCAACTGCAGTCTTTTGCACGATCGACCCTTATTAGTCGAACAAGAGCAATTTCTGTACACCTGGCGCTCGCCAGATTACTTATTTTAACTCCTTTTCCTCAACTCGTGTGGAGGGTCAATGAAATTAAGGGGGGTCGGAAGCTCTATCCGTGCCCTTAAAAACACATCTTCAAGTAGGCAAACCGTTCAACGGGTGGAAGTTTTACTTGTACTAGAGACAACTTAGCTTCACCTTGTAGGAGTACCCCACTAAGGATCACTAAAATCTCTTCCAAAACCCGATTTTGTGCAATGAACGGTGCCGCACACGTTGGGCTTACCCCATGTTCAAGATTTAATGATTTTGACATGGAGGACCAACTGCTTCCCATTTTCCATATGAGCACCCTGTTCGATACACGAGTCCATAACACAATCGAAATAGAGTCACCATTACCACATGAATTCAACGGTCGTAGCTCCACTAATTCACAAAATCAACCTGCACAGCAGAGAGCTAGATAGGAAAAATCTTATACTTCAACATCCTCCATAGTGCTACACTACCTCCCCAGGTTGCACATTACTATAGAGTCTGTCAATTCAAAGCATACTGAGCAGGCAATTTGCATGGAAACACGTACTTGGAGCCCTCAAATCGAAATTTGGACAGTGGACTAGGCTCCAAGCACACAAACAGCCAAACATTCACCCGCATACATAATCGAACACCCCCCACACTTAAGCACGACATTGTCCTCAATGGAGGAAAGATAAGGAGGGTAGAACGAAGTTACCAGATCAAGGGTGAATGATGATGTACGGGTCAGGCGGTGCATTCCAGGAAGAGAGAGTAATCAGAACACAAACACCACACAAAATCTAACAAAGGTTGATTTGTTGACTCTAAAATCAAAAAACAAAACTGACTCAACCGAGGATAAATAGAGAAAGAAATGCAAACCGACTGGTTGGGTTGCCTCCCAACAAGCGCTTCTTTCACGTCGTGAGCCGGACGATGGCTCCTAAGTTTCGATCCATGCTAGAACCTCCTTGAAGTTGAGGTTCTCATCTATGAGGTGGAGTCTCAAGTCACAAGCAGGTGGTGTGGCAGGTGATGAAGGCTCGTGCACTTGATGTAGCTGAAGTCTCCACCCTCGAGACCTCTTCTTCTCTTCTCTCGTCTCATTGCCCCAAACCAGATAAGACAGCATCGATTGGCCATCATCGCGTCCACCAAGAGGGACCGATGTCGATGTGGCCTTGGTCTGGCAAAGAGACACTGCAAATGGGTCCTTGCCAAGCAGCTCCTCGAAGTTTGGTGGAGATATCACATGTAACTCATGGCCGGTGCAGGCCTCTTCCACCTTAACTCCGTCCTCAGCCTGGACGCCAATTTCTTCTTCAACCTCCCTTTCTTCTTGATGTGGTATCACCCCTGGGAAATGATCAAGAACTCATCCTGCTTCACTTTCGTCATCCTCCACAACTTCTTTCTGCACCCTTTCTTGCTCTTGTTCTTCTAGCACGGATTGGAGAGCAAGTTGCCAAGCAATTTCTTTCAGGAGATCTTCTTGCATCTCCTCACTCATGCCCGCCTCTTTAAAGCTCGGTGTGGGATGTGGGAAGGTGTGGTCGGATATGATAGGACATTCCTGATCATGATCATCACGAGAGCTCTCCGTGACAACTTCAGTGTGCTCCACAATGTCCTTGTAGCCTTCTTCTTCCTCCTCCTCTTCTAGTATGGTAACATAAGGGTGATCTGGAGCAGGTTGTGCACAAGATCGCTCAAGATTTCGACGCTCTTCTTAAGGCTCAGGAGGATCTCCTATGTTTCACGATAGGCCTGGACACAATGATCCATCCTGGAGCATGATCTCTCACAGTCTCGAGCAAACTGCTCCATGAGAAGCCTCAATTCATAGTTTGGATCTGGCTGTGGAGTGTAGCATGGCTCTGCAGAATGGCCCGTGAAGGCCGCCATGGGTAACTCCAGCTCCAATGGCCCCTCTGGTTGTGGGAGAAATTTTTCTCGATAAGGAAGTTGTTCTTGATATGCCCAGGGGTCTGATTGTTCTCCGTAGAAAGGGGGTTGGTACTGGAACCCGACTCCATAGTCTTCTCCTCCTTGGTTACTCCAGGGAGTCTCGGGGTAATACCACTCGGATGGTGGTGGATACCCCCAATGATTGGAGAAGCCATGAGGGTCCATGATTCAGATCTGTAGCAACAAAAACAAAAAACACCCAAGTGAAAAGCAAGTGCGGAAAACAAAAGAAAAACGCTAAAGTAACAAACTTCTGCCTTTCCTAATAATCTAGAAAGTCCCCGGCAACAGCGCCAAAAACTTGACACGCTAAAACACAACACCTAACAATGGCCAAGTGTAACCAATGAAAGGGACTGCAGTATAGTGGCACAAGTAATAAATATCGAATCCACGGGTCTCTAGAGTTACTATTACTCAGCTTTAGTTCATTATCTAGCAAACTAGATTAAGGATTGATTTATAAACTACTCTACTGACTACTCTACTAATTACAAGTTGGGAACTCACTTAGGTATGATTCCACCTAGCTCCTCAATTAGGTCCAAGTTGCAATTACCTTTTGTTGATCTACTGTTAATTAAACTGCGGAAGATCCTAAATTAGTTTGGAATCTCTTAAGCTGACCAAGCCCTCTCAGACAGAATACCCGGCAGGCGACTAGCCTTCACCGGGATAGACTGCTAAGGCGATTCACAGATCTCCACTACTGGAATGAATTCCAGTACAAAGCAGTGAATTGATTGACTCTCGCACAACCAATTCACCATTATCAATCAAGGAAGCTCTCTTAACCTAATCAGATTCTATCTATCATAGGTTAAAGCAGAAATCAAGAGAATTTGATCAAGATTCAATTGACTCAATAAATCATGCCTCAATCGATTATAATTAAACAATACAGCATCCAAAACTTCATACAAGAAAGATCCTAACACATGGAACTAGGGTTCCTCAAAACCTAAGTGAAGGGAAGTTACTCCATAGAGAAGAGAGAGACTGCAGAAATCTGATCTAGATCTTCAATCTCCATCTCCAAGCTTGATTCCCGAGCTCCAATGGCGAAGAAATCCTCCAAAATAGCTCCAAGAATGTTCCCAAGTCGCTCTTTCTCTCTAGGGTTCGTCCCTTGGGTGTTTGGGAACCAAAAACTCATCTCTCCCCTTTCCTTTTGCTGAAAATCGGGTTTTAAACAGGAATTCCCGATCACGCGGCCAGGACACACGGCCGTGTGGCTTTCCCAGATGCCCGTGTGAAGGCTCGGTGATTTCCACACGGCCACGACCCACACGGCCGTGTGGAGTTCCAGGATGCCCGTGTGGCTTGCTCAGCCTCTGTTTAATGCTTCGTTTCTCCCTCGTCCGGACTCCGAATCAGTCGCCGTTTGATCCCAGACGCTCGTAGTCTCGTCCTCTTTCTTTTCATGACAAGCTTGCATGATTCTTTGTCCATAAAGTGAGGTAGAAATCCATTCTTCTTCAGGTCATGCCCGAGTTTCTTCTCCCGAATCGTCAATTGATCTCTGATTGACTTGAAACTTGCGCCTATGCTTCAATTTATGTGCTAGGACCTGAAATATGACAAAGGAACACAACCTAGCATAAAATAGGCCAAAGACACAATAATCCAAGCTCAAACAATCAAGAAACAAAGGGGAAAACATGTGCAAATACCGAGTCATCAGCAATCTATCATGGATTTCAGAATCACTCTAACCTTGAAATCGTTCATCTAATTCAAGTCAGAAACGACTAGTACCTTGCTTCCGAATTCTGATATTGAATTTCGGCACTCGGCAGAATTGGGACGGAGGACGACGGTGCCAGGCCATCGGAATAAATTGACGGTGGAAAAGGGGAAAAGAATCGGGGAAGGAGAGGTTTTGGGGTCTAAATGCAATTATTAATAAGTTAAACTTCTTTTACTAAATATAATATAGTTAATAATTAATTATAAATTCATTAAATTATTATAACCGTTAGATGTAATCAATGAATAAGATTAAATAAAAAAGTGAGTGTATTCAGTGCACCCAAAAAAGTAGGTGCACCGAAAACGCCTTCATATATATATATATATATATATATATGGTGCCTTCTACGGTACCCCGGGTGAAATCCGGGGTACCGCATACCTTGAGTATGAAAACGCTATCAAGACATCAAATTAGCAGGATTTTTTGGCATGATACTATACCCTAATCCTTAATGAGTGAACCCTAGGTCATAGTGATGTTTTCGGTGCACTCACTTTTTTGGGTGCATTCAGTGCACTCGCTTCATAACCGTCATTTTAAACATGCGATTTATGTCAAAATGATGTCAATCATCACTTGTGATGAACAATAACACACATGAATTTGCACCAAAACCATTGAAGATTTACTTTAATTTGAAGGATTTAGAGTTTAGAGATTTAGGGTTAGGGTTTACAATTTGGGATTTAGGGATAGAACTCAAAATTGGAGGTCTAGGGCTTGTGGTAATCCGCTAATTAGTTGTTATCATATGTTATATCATCATATTACACTAATTCTACAAATTAAAATTCAAAATCCGACACCTTAAGACTGGTTTTTGAGTTGGGTGCATTGAACGCACTCATTTTTGTGAGTGCACCGAAGTAGTCACCATATATATATATATATATATATATGGGGAGTTCTAGGGTACCCAGGGTGAAATCCGGGGTACCGCATACCTTGAGTAAGAAAACGCTATCCAG
The DNA here is from genome assembly GCA_946122785.1 of Linum tenue. Classification (NCBI taxonomy): domain Eukaryota; kingdom Viridiplantae; phylum Streptophyta; class Magnoliopsida; order Malpighiales; family Linaceae; genus Linum; species Linum tenue. The sequence goes on along the minus strand of CAMGYJ010000006.1, from coordinate 14,980,514 downwards.
AACTTTGAATTGACTGATCTTTCGGACATGATACTATACTCTAACCCTTAAAGATCAAAATCTAGGTCTTAATTTTCTAAATCTTATACCCCAAGATCAATTTAATTAGAAACAATAATCGACGGTTATGATTCATCCAAATATAGGCAAAAAAATAAATGCACATCTTAGGGTTTATAGTTTATAATTTAGATAATTATGACCTAGGGTTCACTCATTAAGGATTAGGGTATAGTATCATGCCAAAAAATCCTGCTAATTTGATGTCTTGATAGCGTTTTCATACTCAAGGTATGCGGTACCCCGGATTTCACCCGGGGTACCGTAGAAGGCACCATATGTGTGTGTGTGTATATATATATATATATGGCGAGTTCTACGGTACCCTGGGTAAAATCCGGGGTACCGCATACCTTGAGTATGAAAACACTATCTTGACCTTGAATTGACCGATTTTTCGGACATGATACTATACTCTAACCCTTAAAGATCAAAATCTAGGTCTTAATTCTCCCAATCTTATACTCCAAGATCAATTTGATTAGAAACAATAATCGACGTTTATGATTCGTCCAAATATAGGCACAAAGAGGAATGCACCATTTTAGGGTTTATAGATTATGATTTAGATAATTAGGACCTAGGGTTCACTCATTAAGGGTTAGGGTATAGTATCAGACCCAAAAATCATGCTAATTCGAGTTCTAGATACCGTTTTCATAGTCAAGGTATGCGGTACCCCGGATTTCACCGGGGTACCGTAGAAGGCACCATATATATATGTGAGGGTTTTGGGTTCATTATGGACTTGAAAACCACAATTGATTGTTTCATAGATTTCATGATGGCTTTGGTTAATTAGTTTTGGTATGAAGAGAGAGAGTAGGATTTTCAAGTTCGTGGGGCACACAAATTCGGAGCATCAATGTCGGTGGTCCCCAGTGGCTGAGGCAGGCCCTTTGGGCCTTGTCCCGGGATAGGGGTAAATTTCGGAGGAACTAAAATACGCCATATATATTTATATTGGCGATAGAACACAACATCTATATGTAGTATAAGAGTATTTTGTCACTACAACACAACTCATTGTTTGTTCAAAAGTTGACATAAAATTAATTTATTATACTATAAACGAAATTCCAATTGCAACATAGACATAATTAGATCTCTTTTATCCTTATGTGTATTCGATCTTTTCCCTACAACCCTGAAGTTGTTTAGCGACAACGGCAATTTACTAGTTTTGATTCTACCAATTACAACTACAAGTGTAAAAAGAGCATTTTCAGCTTTGTGTTATATTAAGAACAAGTTTCCAAGTCGATTTGCGACCAGTTTGCTAATGCTTGTTTAGCAAGATACACTGAAAGAGACTTATTTAATAGTGTATACAACAAATATTTTTGCGTTTCTTTCACAATACGAAATCCCTTCGTCTTTGTTTTTGAAAAGTGAAAACTATGATTGTATATATAGTCGGTTATTTTTAATCTATAAATGAATAATTTTGATATAATTTTTTTTAATTTTTTTTTATAAATAGTTCTTAATTAGATACTTATATATTTAAGTTATAAAAAGAGGACAGTGGTGGTTTAAAATGCTGCATCCGCCACTGGTGGTCCCCATAGATATGTTGCCCTGAATAAATGAAACAAACAATAGAGTCTAGACAAAACTAACGATGGATCCAAATCCATCAAACAAGCCCTACATTGACAATAATTAAGTGGGCTTGTTCTTGCATGTTCATATATATCCCGGTGAGGACCTATGTTGCCCCGTTGTCTGTTCCTTTGACTTGAGTTCTATGCATGTTCGGTTGTGATTGATTAGTGGCCAGGTTGAGACTTGCATTGATTGTGGATAGAATGAGAACTTTTCATTTGCCCATTTTTGATGCAATTGAATGTCATTAGTGGTGGATGCAGGATTTGTTTGAGACGGTTTCAGTGTCGATGCCCAAATAGTCATTTGAGATTCACAGCCTTGTGCCTTTTGAAATGTGCCCTAGCTATCTTTGTAGGTTGAAAATGGTTTGCTTGGGGACAAGCAAACGTTCAAGTGTGTGTGGGGGGGGGGGGGGTGATTCGGGTCCAAATGTAAACATTTTGCCCCTCATTTCTTGATAGTTTGACTTTTCATTTCATCGTTCCTCGACATATTTCACGATAGGTTGTGCTTGTTTTGATACATTTCAGGTCCTAGCACGTGTGGAAGGGTCGAGGTCGAATTTTGGGATAATTGGAGGTAAAAAAGCGCAAAAACCGAAGAAAAGTCTGAACTCGTAACAGTGAAGCGCAGGCGTCCAAGAAGCAGCCGCAGTTCACAGTCAAAGCTTAGAGTACACGGTCTCTATGGCCGTGAACTGGAGCCATAAACCGTGAACCACAAGGCGTCTCGGGCGAATTCAGAGGTTACTAACACCGGGTGAGTTCACGGTCACCAAGACCGTGAACTTTGAGTGCAAGCTGTGAACTCAACTGAGTGAAGCGGTGCGTGTCGACACGGCACTCCGAGTTCATGGACGCGTTGAGGAGTTCACTGCCATGAACTGCAAGGCCGTGAACTGGGCTCGATTTGGGTTTAAATGAGGAGCTGAAAGGAAGAAGAAGGGAGCTTCATTTTTAGGTTAGGTTTTCATTTTTCAGAATAAAGAGGATTCTAGTGAGAGGTTAGGGTTTCTTCTAGAGTGAGAAAGTGCAAATCAAAGGAGGAAGAAGGAGCTTTGGGATTGTTCCTAGCTAGAGGATTGAAGATTTCTTCATCTCAAGGGTGTCTCAAGCAACAAAGAGGAAAGATTGACATCACTTCATGGTTATTTCTTCACTTTTTGTTGTTTTCTCTTGTTTAGCTATGGAATAGTCTACCTACTCACTTGGGTATTGTGAATCCTAGTATGTCTATGTGTTAGGTTGCAAGAACATGAAGCTATTGTGTTGATTGAGTGTTTTATATGTTATTTGAGGTAATATTCATGAATGATTGAGTGTGCGAGCTTTAACTTAATATTGGGTGAAGTTAACCTAGAGGGTGGAAATCCCCTCTTGGTCCAATTGGGAGCTAGACTCCTTAGCCACTTGGGTAACCTCCTTTAGGTCAATTTAAGATCAAAATCTCAAATATAGGAGTAGGGCCGTGATTCCACTGGGATAGGTCTCTCCGCCGACCGAATTAAGTTCCGAGGGTTTGGTTTGCAATCCTTAGCCGGCTAGTTGAGAGGGTTAGGTTCCGTAGCCTATCGTTGTCACCCTTAGCCGAAGGGTTAGTGAGTTAGCTTCCTAACTTGTTGCAACGACTCTCAATTAGCTAAGTAAGAGAGAGTTAGGGATCTCCTTGGTTAATCGATAAAGAGGGCTAGACTCTCTAGCTACGAATCTTAATTCTTGACCTAACGGTTGAGAGAGCTAGTCCCCCTAGCTTATATTTGTTGATTTTCCTTCATTGATCGACTAAGGAAGTTTGTCCCTAGCTAGTTGCGCCACCTAGCGGTGTATGAATACGTCCTTCTCACTAGAGCTTTGTTTGTCGCTTCTTAGCATGAGACTAGGGGGAGCAATACCTAGGTGAAGATCTCTCAAGTAGAATTCTCCTCCATTTACTTTCCTTACTTGTTTTCATTTGTATTTTTCACAGTTTTAAACCCAAAACTGTTTTGCTAGATAACAACTTAAGCGATTGAAGTAGGGGTACATGGACCGGGTTTGACAATTAAATACTTGCCAAATACTGCACTCGGCTAGAGTTTAAGAACTCGAGCTCTAGTTGGGATTAATTTGTGGCGTAGTTTCACACGAGTCATTTTTTCTTTTTGTATGGTTTGTATTGTTTGTCGGTCTAGTTTGTATTGTTTGTACAGTTCATACGTTTGTAATGTTTGTAAATCTGTTTGTATGTTTTGTCGTTGTAGTTTGTATTGTTTGTATGGTTTGTACTGATTGTAAGTATGATTTGTATATTTCGTAATTTTTCATAATACCCAAACTACCCTGTCATTAATTAAATAGCCCTTCCCACTTTTTAACCATAAGATTGCGGTGTTAAGATCTAAGGGCTGGGAGGAGCTTAATCAAGTAACTGAGCACCCCTAGCCACAGGATCTGCACCCGTGTAGTAACATTGTCGAGGCATGTGTTGGAAAATTGTTGCGGTGCTTGGCTATAAGTTTTATTTGGTGAGAAAGATGTTTGGCAATGTATGGTGTTGGTTTACTGCATATCCCTTCCTAGTTGATTTTGATGTTGCAGAGTATTGTACATTGCAAATGTCGGAGTTTGATGGTTCTCTATTTGATATTTACGAAGTACTACACAAATTTGAATTGTCTAGTGATTTATGTTAAACTAATAAAAAAAAAGTATGTACAACGGGATGATTCTCACAAAAGAGTCATCAAATGTTTATATGTAGATGACATGCTTATCTTTGGGACCTATCCAACTTTACGGAAAAAATTTGCCATATGATATTTCTAGGCAAATGTGATCCTATGTATTGAATAAAGCAGAAGAACAAAGAAGATTTCTTCTCTCAATTTTTCTACATTGAGAAGATACTTGAGAAGGTAATTAATTGTAGATTTTTTTATATTTTAATATATTTTGATCTCAATCTCTGGAACCAAACGACTAGCAATAAATTAGTACAATTTTCAACATATTCCAAATACCGATACCAAACCTCCAACTCAGCTTACGCTCATCATGATCACCATGATTGAAAAGGGGAGCTTATTAGTTTTTCAGATTAGTTGATAGCCTAAAATAATAATTCTAGTTAACCGTTAAAAGATTGTCTCCTCCAAATTGTAAATGAGTAAGAAGAATCATCAAATTATCTCCTGTGTAGCAATAAGTTCAACAAGCGAAGGACTCCGACCTCAACCATGTTAACTACACAAAGAGTTGGTCTTGGTTACATATCGAACTATCAACACTAAAGTCACTAAGCCAATCAAAAACCCCAGTAGCTTCTCTCTCTTACTTTCCTTTTCAAAAATCGCTCTCCCCTCTCTCTAGGAGCAAGCTCCTTTTCACATTTCCCATGGCTGCCGCCGGCTCCTTTTGGTGACCGGCGGCAGCTCAGTCTCTTTTTCTGTACTTTCCTTTGCTCTTGTGTTCAAGCCTTTGTCTTTGGCGATTTTCACCCGGATCTTTTGTTTAGGGTTTCTCTGCCGATGTGGCGTTTCAGATTTCAGAGCGGCTGCTCTTCTTCTCGGATCTAGATTTTTCCTCTCTGGTCTTGCTTTGCTCTGCTTGGGTTTCGGATTTTGCAGCTGGGAGAGTCTCTTTTGCAGATCTGGTGCTTGAGTGACTCCTCCTTGTTGGTGGTTTCTTCTATTCGGAAGAACTCATTCGCCGTTTTCCCCTGCCGTCGACTGTTGGTGAGCATCTCAGCCTCGTCTCTTTTCGACTGTTGTGGGTTTCGGTGTCATTTCCGTTTGTCATTGGCAACTGTTCTGGGTTTCGGTTGAGACTAGGCTGGAGTTCTTTGTCTCTCCATTTCTCGGTCCATCTTGCCTTCGGCATCCTCGACCTTTTTCAGCTCTGAGCATCCCGGTTTCAGCCCTGCCCACCGCCATGTAATTGCAACCTTGTGATTCACTGTGATGGATCGTCTTCGAACGATCCCCAGGAGGCGGCTTATGGCGTTGTGTTTTCAAGTGCCATGGTCTTGTCTGTTTTGGGAGAGTTGAAACCCTGCTTTGTTGCTGATCTGTTGGTTGTGGAAGCATGAGGTTCTTGGGTTCACTTCCTTGGCTCTGGTGATGGCTCTCTGATATTTGTGTAGTTCAATCTTGCCTGCTTTTTCTTGTGGCTGGTTCTCTAGCTTTGCTTTTGTCTTTGATTGTTCTGCCTTTTTATTAGAGTGTCCTTTTTGCTTTTGTTCCATTGATGTAATCCGCCTCTTATAACCGTGATTTCCAGATTGCAATATAAGCACATCCTTTGTCAAAAAAAAAACACTAAAGTCACTAACAGAAGCATTCAAGCCAACACCAAAAATGCCACTTTCTTTTGTCTACCTCTGATTTCATATTAGCTAATATACCATTACCACTAACTAAAACTATTAAACCCCAACTTCTACAATTCCTTTCCTCTCCCCCCACCTTAAAACGAACAAATTACAAAGAGACCCCTACATATCCCAAAGACCACTCATTTGAGTCCATTTCCAAGAGTTGAAATTGACAAATCAGGCCAAGAGAGACAATCGCCGCCACCGCCCACAAGAAACCCACTCTCCCCACTCTCGAACTGCCACGTATTGCCGCCAGTACTGCCACCGCCGGTAATGTTGCCACCGCCGGTAATGTTGCCAGCGCCGCCGTCTTCCACCCCATGAAGAGGCCAGATCCCTCGGCCCAGACCGAAGCCCACATCTTCAAACCCCGGAACAAACCCACCACCACCTCCAAGCCCAGGCCCAGCATTGCTCAAAAGAGAGGTAAAGCTACCACAGAGAGACCCGGGCCCATTCCCTTTCCCGTCAAGCCCAAGGCCCAATGGACCTCCCATTGCCCAGAAGAAATCCGCCTTCCCCACCCCATCGCCGCCGCTGCCGTACTGCATCGCCGTCGCTCCCTGCTTCCCCACCAGCAACGGCGAAGCAATCCCCTCGAATCCAGCCGAGCTATCCGGACTATTGACGGCGGAAGAGGTAACGGAAGTAGTAGTAGCAGCGGCGGCGGGAGTGAGAGAGGTACGGCAGCGCTTGGCGCTCTTGCGGGTCCCGCCGCCGACGGGGATGTCGCGGAGGGTGCCGCCCTGGGTCCAGTAGCGGCGGCAGGCTTTGCAGAAGTAGCGGGGCTGGGAGAAGTTGTAGTTGTTGTAGTAGCAGAACTTGGTGTTGGTGGAGTCGCAGCGCGGGCAGGGGAGCTGCTCCTGCTCCGGCGTCAGCGGCAGAGGATTCTGCTGCTGCAGAGCTGTGGAAGCTCCGGTTGTGGTGATCGGGACGCCGTGGATGAAGGGTTTCATCCCCCGCTTCGTTGTCGTTGCTGCTGTCTCGCCCATGGCGGCCACGGAAGGCATGATTGAAGAAAAGTTTGTTTCTTTTCTTCTAGAGATTCAGTAATGGCGGAAGAGGAAGAAGAACAGAGCAGTGTGTGGAAATGGGTCTGTGTGGAAGGGGAAGAAGAGCAACCAGGTGTAGGATTTTATGGACGGAGCAATGAGGAGAGAGAGGCATGGGTTTTCTGAAGCGAATTTCTGAGGGTTTTATGAGCAGAGGGAACAGAGATGGAAGGAATTGCAGCTTTATTGGGTTCTTTGTGTTTGTTCTCTTCTTTTGTGCCGGTTAGTTGGGTCGGGTTGGGATTGGATTGGATTGGATTGGATTTTCAATGTTGGGGAAGATTAATGGCAAAATACACTTGTATAGTCAAAACTTTGACGGTATTGCCAAATATAGCCACATTTGGCGAAATACCAAAAATAGTCACTTCCGTCCAATTGTTTGACGGTGTTAGTTAACGTGCTGACTGGACTAACGGATCGTCTGATGTGGCGATTTTCGACCCGTACATATTTCCCACGTGGATTTAATAATAAAAAATTAAATAAAAGAACAATAATTAAAATTTTATATTATCAAATGGATGGTCTTTTGATTTATGGAAAATCAAATCAAATAAATAAATAAACCAAACAACCTTCTCTCCTTCCCAACCTACCCTTCCGCCCTCTCCCCACCTCCATTGTCGGCGACCCTCTGTTCCGATTTCCCTTCGCCATCTCCCCACCTCCACCGCCGACAAATATCCGAAAGGAAGGACCAGAATCCGCCGCCCCCGCTTCCTCCTCCTCCTCCCTCTAATCCTCGTCCACCGCCCGAAACCGCTATCTTGTCTCTTCGCATCCGACTCCAAATCTGGGATATTCGTTTCGATTCCTCCCAACCGACCTCCACTGCTCGCTTCGCTCACCAAGTGGAAGAGAAAAGAAAGGGTCCTAGGTTTCTTCTTCTTCTTACTGACCCATGAGCTCTATCCCTTCTAGTCTCCGATCCCTTCTCATATCCAGATCTGAGGCAGGAATCGCTGTGGTTGGCGTGACAATAACCACCATCCAATCCAGAGAAGCAGCGGAGTTCGAGTGATGAATTTGACTCACCATCGTTGCCGTATTTTCCTTCATATTCGGCGCCGATTAATTTGTTCCTCGTATTCGGCGACGAATGCCTCTAGTGAGCTTGTGCGGCGACAATTGTGCAGGGGTTGGTGTTGGGGTTTGTTTGGGGTTTGAAGAGGAAGAATAGACTTGAATTTTAGCTGAGTAGTTGGATAATTTTAGGGGTGTGGAAGGTGATTTATTGTTGTCAAATTGGGTCGGCGGCGACGGGTTGTGGGAGGGGACAGAGGAAGGAGAAGAGGAAGATGAAGGGAAGGAGAAAGGAGAGAGAGAGAGAATAATTCAATTTTTTTATATTTTTATATTTTGTTTTTAGTTTTCACAAATAAGAAAATTGTAGTCCATATAAAAAAAGACTATTTGAAAAAAATATTTGTTTACAATTTTTTTCGGTAATTTTTATTTATTTATCCACATAGAATTGTTAAAAGATAAATCAAAATGATGTGGCAATGATATGGATGACTTGTCGCTGACGTGTGTGATAATTTGGCATCCTAGTCAGTCTAACGTTAATCTAACTGACGGAGTTTCTAAGTTTCTAAGACCGTTAAAGTTTGTAACGGAACTGGCTATTATTGTCATCAAATTTTTAAAATTCTGGCTATTATTGATATTTCCCCAAAAATGGCTATTATTGTCACAAACGTCAAAGTTTTGGCTATAAATTGAATTTTGCCAAGATTAATTTATTAGGGTTTTAATGGATGATTGTGGGAAAGGGAGAAATGGGGATTGGGGTTTTTGGGCTAGGGCCTAGGAGTCGGCTGCAGAGGCAGGGGAGCTAGATAGTAGAGTGCGGCCGAGTTTTGTATTATAGCAGTTGTTCTGGTGCGCCGTTCTGAAATCTGCATAATCTCTGGGGCTTCCCTTACGTTGGAGTTCATTAATTGATAAGAAAATGGCTCAGGCATTAAAATTTCGGCTCTGTACTGCGTTAACGATGAGTGAATGAGCGGGTGGAGTGAGTATTGCAGGGACTTGTCATTAATTTTTACGCTCTGGCAACAAGGGGTGCAAATTTGAGGAGGGTGCAAATTGAGAGGTAAGTTATAGGGGGAGCAAATTTAAAAGAGGTGCAAATTGAAGGATAAATTATTGTTTGGAAAATAAAGTAAGGGGGTGCAAATTTTAATTTAATAATTATTATTTATTAAAAAAAAACTAAATCACTGCCACTTACCATCTGCCCGGCCCCACTTCCTCACCATTCTCTTCTCCCTCATTTTTATCAACCACGAATTCATTCTTCTTTCTTCACTCCTATACCCCACTTATTTCTCATTTCCCATTCTCTTTACTCCAACTTGGCTCCACGTCTATGTCTCTTCCATTTTCAGTTTTTCTCTTTCTTCTGCACCCCAAATTGGGGGGCTTGCCATAACAGTGTTTTTGCTCTCCCTCTAACTGTTCAAAAGTATCCAAATGGGTGTATATTTATTGGGAATTGGATTTACCCCCAAATTTTGTACCCCCATCCCTTGCACCTCCTTCCCAAACAGAGGGTTAATAATAAGCATGTTGTTTCCCGAATCTGGAAATACACATTGCATAATTATAATTTCCAATGTTGTTAGAATCGAATCGGAGCATGACCCATTAATACGAACGGCTCGCACGTTAGTGGTCCAACCGGCATTAGACATTTTAAAAACCGTCAGAGAACCGGTACCTAATAAACGTTATCAGTATAAATAGTGGACATTCTTTAATCAGACCTCATCTCTTTCCTTTGAAATTGTGAAATGGAAATAAGGATTCAATTTGAGAGCCTGATGTTTTTAGTTTATTTCAATTTTCAATTTTCTGCAATTTTTTTAATTAAATTTAATTGCTGAATGGCAAAAACCGGACGAGCGGCTCGAGCGGTTAACCGCCTCGACCGCTCGCCAACCGCTACATAAAACCAGGGCGACTTTTAGACTGTTCCGAGTCGGTTTTTTTACCGGGTGACGGTTCTTCCGAGCGGATCAGCTCGACTTTAATAACACTTATAATTTCCCTAATCTTCTACCTCTCCCTTTCTCCCATGCCTAATTCCTCCTCCCTCTAGTCTCCCTCTTTTTGTCGAGCTTGCTCGGCCGAACATCTCTCTCGTTCTTCTCCTCCAAGCTTCTTTCTAAATCTCTAATTATATTCTCCCAATTATCCTCAAATCTCTTCTCCTTATTTCGATCCTCAATTCTTTGACCCATATACCAACACCCTAGATTTTGGTATCCATCGTACTGAATAATCAATCAAATTAAACCTCAGTGCTTTGGAATTCCATACTTATCCCACAAAACATTGTACCATGTGATCGACATCACGTGGAACACGAGAATTCTATATGACCTTCGTCAAGAACCTAAGCAATGGTTATCTTCCTACCACACCATATCAAAAGAGACGATATCGACAGAAGTGGAACCAATACATTTTTAACTATATCATTAATCGAATAATCTCGTGGGTTTGATTTCCAATTTTATTTCACCGTTTATAGTATTATCATTTTTTACTCAGCAATTCATATTTTGGCCTATTCAATTATGTTTAAGTTTTGGAGGAAGTGGAAGAAAGTTGACAAATTTTAGCGTCACTGCGTGAGAGAAAAGCAAGAGATAAAAGGATTGATTATATTCATAAATCAATATTTGGTGTTTAGTCGGTGTTGTCTGGTTTTGTCAAAGTGGGGAGGCGATTCGATTGGATTCAAGAAAATGATAGCTTGTGGAGATGGGGAGAAAACGAAGGAAAAAAATTGCACTATTTGGAAAACGATAGTTGTTGTGGAGGAGGGTGGACGACTGTGCTTATAATTACGAAATAATTACGAATCATGACTCATGATGAGGATCATATGTGGATTAGGGAAGGGGCAGAGAAAGATTAATCAGAAAAGGACACGTACTCTATTTTCTGTTTTATGAACTATTGACGTGTGGTGGGTTAGGGGAGCATAAGTTCCTAACTTTTTTACTATGTTTCGACCTTGAAATAAAATAACGTGATTTTGTTGAATTTAGTTGATAAAAAAGTTAATGAATTAACCAGACCAACCGATCCAACTTATACAACAATCAAATTAATTAGTGAACAAATATAACATAACGTTATCAATACATAAGGAAAAAATCATTATAATGAATCAACCTATAATTTATATAAGGAATAAAATAACAATAAACACATGGTTAACCCTTTAAATAAATACATGCAAAAACAAATATAGCATAAAGCAATAACGATTTTTTTATGGATCCTAAAGGAGGAAGACTTTACTTTTTAGTAGTTATGCAAAGTATTAAGTATGATACAGTATATAAGATATATGATTAATTGGTTTGATTGGTTAGGAGCAAGGTTGTCAAACCGGTTTATGTCGGTGTGCCGGTTTTGAAAGTGGAATGGTCCGACCGTGGTACAACCAGTATTCACGCCGGTTGTGCCGGTTTTAATAACATATATGAGACAAATGGAAATCCTCAATTCCAAATAAATTAGTCATCAAAAAGCAATTAGAAAAATTATTGCACACAAAATAATTTATAGCTAAGAATTGGTAACTAATACTAAACAATTAGATGCTTAAAAATAAAAGTATATAAAATGAATTTTATTAATGTTTATAATGATTTGTGTAAAATTTAGTGTTAGATATATAATATATAAGATTAATATATACAACAAAGTTGCTTGTAGCCTATTGGTGTATAAGAGAGTCTAAAATGAACATGAGGTACTTGGTTCAAATCCTAAGGAGGGTGTTTATTTTTGGATAAAATATGTGTAACATTGAATTCCGGTTTCTGGTCTAACCGGCCCGAAATTCCGGAATTGACCGGGTCTGACCGGATTTGACCACAGTTAAATACCGGCCTCTTTCCAGCCGGTTTGGTGACCGGTACCGGTTGTACCCGTTTGAACCGGCCGGCATGAGACCGGTTTGACAACCATGGTTAGGAGTGTATGAAATCCAACCAAACCCCTTAAGCCAAACAAGTTCAAATTTTTAACCAAACCAAACAGAATTATTCGAATACTACCAGTCAAAATTGTTGAAACGGTAACCACTTTTTTCGATCACCCCTAGTTCTCACAACCTTTCATCAAATAAAAGGCTAAGTTACACTGTGCCTCGTTTATTTATTTATTTTTCACGTTTGTCACCCAAAAAAGTTATCTTTCTTATTAGTGACTGATCACTTTACATTTTGTTTCATCGGTGATCACATATCGTCCATTTCTGTTAAATTCGTCTTAGATGGCCGTCAACTATAATCTTTTATTGTTAAATCAATGACGTGACAATTAAAAAATAAAATAAAATATTTTAAAAAGTTTCCACCCAATATCCCAACCATTAGAAGTTATTAAATATGAGTTAATGCCACATTTGGTCACTGGGATTACTAAATCGTGTCATGTTTAGTCACTAGAAAAAATAAATATCAAGTCACTCTCCATTAGTATCCGTCTAAATCCGTTAACAAAGTTCGTTAAGTTCTGACATGGCTAACGAGAGCGCCTAGTCATCGCTGTTTTGGGCCAAAAATGACCAAACCCGACCTGCCATGTCACTAAACCCGGCATGTCATACACCCAACCCAACCCCAAACCAAACCCGACTCACTTAATCAAACCCTTTATCTTCCTCGCGAATCGAAGAATGGTTCTGGATCCCAATGGTTCTTTCTCCTCCGCCGATGCCGCTTTCCATGCACTCGTCGAAGACCAGGTCCCTTCCGTCTACTACCTCTCCTTCAACCAGGACTGTGGATGCTTCGTTGCAGGTCTCGACAACAGAATCCGGATCTACAACACCGACAACGGGTTCCGATATATGGATTCTTCTTCTCCCTCTTCCTCGTCCTCTCGCGGCGAAATCGAACTCGTCTCCATGCTCTTCTGAAGCAACGTGCTCTATTTCATTAGCGGAGGCTTCGAACCTCTCTACCCGGCGAATAAGGTCAAGATCTGGGACAATCACCTCTCGTGTTGCTTCTTTCGGTTCCGAATATGAGCTCTCTTTCCCCTCCAAAACCCTAGTCGGCCTCTCCTCTATCCCATAGTCGCCTTCACTTCCTCCTTGCCAGAATCCAGATCGAGGATGACCGGAACCCACCCGCTCTACTACTTCTTCTCCTTAGTCGTTGCGCTCAGTCAGAATCCCCGCTGCTAATCGAGAGTCTTGATCCCTGCATCTTCTCCCCGCTTGTGAATCCTCGCCGCTGACCAAGAGTTTCGCCTTGCTGATCTCTTCTGCAGACTAGCCTCCGCCCTGCCGTCCATTTCCTCTGCAGCCAGAGCAGCATACGTCGCCATCCAAATGGTTGGTGGGAAAACTCTATTAATTTGTTGATGAATTTGCAATTCAATGTTGTCGAATCTGCAATTTTAGATTGTTTTGTTGTTAAATATTAATCCAATCTTTTTTTGCATTTTATTTGGTTTAATAGTGATCAAATGTTAATTCGGGTGACCAAAATTGATATTAATTTTTTCTAGTGACTAAACATGACACAATTCAGTAATCCTAGTGATCAAATGTTACATTTACCCTAATAAATATATTAAAAATTAGTAGTATTTTAACCATTATGAGTAATATAAAAATAATTATTCATCCACAAATTATACTTAGTGTTTTTAATCATTATGGTAATATAAGCTACTTGTGTTTGAAAATATCTTCCCCATTGGCCAACGAATCTTCACCAAATTATCTATGGCTATGTTCTGGTTTTTAGAAGTGCTTTTTGATTTCAAAAACTAAAATATGGCCCAACCTGCTTTCAAAAAGTCGAAAGTGCTTTTGAATAACATAAAAGCATAAGCGAAAAAGTATTTTGAAAATACAAGATTATTCTTACCATATTTTAATTTTATTTCACAAAATATAATTTATTTTATTTTTAAACATAAAATAAATTATAAATTTATATTTTTAATATAAAAGAAATCTAACAAAATCCATTTTGATTACTTTTTCTTGTTTAGAATTTGTATTCATATTTTATATTATAAATTTTTATAGTTATTTTACATAACCTCTTATATTAAGAAACGGCTAAATTGCAAGTTTGGTCACTACAATTACTATAAAAGTTCACGTTTGCCACTAAGATTTATTTATTCTAGTCGTAGTCACTTAAATTAGTTGCACAGTTCAAGTTTGGTCACTGGCCGTTAGTCTCCGTTAACTTTTGCTGAGGTGGCAGTCAACTCTCATAGTTGACCGTTAAATAGGTGATGTGGCAATTAAAAATTAAATAAAATATTTGATTTATTAAAAATTCCAACAGTTTATTGCAACTATTAAAAAATAAAAAATTCTTTTAGTCCTCTCGCCGCGTCCCCTAGTCGTCTAGTTTTGCTCCAGCCGAAGTCGTCATCCATTTTAGATTTGAACCTGGGGTGACGGCGATGAAAGATGGTTACGGGTTGGGGATTCTGGTAACGACAACCTGGATGGGAGAACTTCGGCCCAATTGAGTGAACGAAGAGCGTTGTCCGACTCTGCGTCGTCTTGAGAAAGAGTCGTATTGTCGTAAAGAAGCCATCGTGTACCAGAAAAGGCCATCGTCTTCCCCACCTCCGGCCAACCCCCACTAGAGCAGCAGAAATCCTCAGGGATCTTGTTCGCCTGCTCCCGCCGCACCCTCCTGGACCCGATCTTCCTCTCTGACGCCCTTGGCAGCTCCATCCCCGTCGTCGTCTACTTTGTATCCCGCCTCTCCGAGTTCTTCTCCTCCATGTAAACCGTGCGCCACAATCACACCGCCGACGCCGCCAGACCAGGAAGCTCGTGCAGGAGGCCAGATCTGGGTCGCTGGAGGATAGGAGGAAATTGGGAAAGAGGACAGGACCTTTCGCTCTAGGCATGCTGGAGGGTTTCATAAAATTCGAGGGCCAATCGATATTCTTCTTCTTCTTCTTCTTCTTCTTCTTCTTCTTCTTCTTCTTCTTCTTCTTCTTCTTCTTCTTCTTCTTCTTCGACGGAGCTAGAGCACGAGAGTCCTACGACGACGGAGGGGGGAAGCGTTCTTGATAGGGTGTTTTAATGGAGATGATAGGTTTTTATTGTTTGAAAATGAGGGAGAAGAAGATATCCAAGAAGAAGAGATCGAGACTGTGGTCGGGGAGGCTATAGCCACCTGCCGGCGGGGGAAATTAGTGCGATGATAATGATTTCGATGAAAATTGTTTCGACTTTGTTTGGTAATTGGGGGAATCGGGATAGTGGTGCATCGAGGTGCCGTGGTCGTCGCCTGGTGAAGAGGGAAATCAGAGGTTTTGGATGCCGTCGGAGGAAGTCGCAGGGTGACGGTTGAGGTTTACCGCACACCGCTTGTCCGGTCGAGGTGGGTGTCTGACGGGAAGCTGAAGGGAAGAGGTTGTGTCGGGTAGGGAAGAAAGTTTTAATTATTTTAATATAAAATTATAATGAGGTGGAAATATTAAACGGTCTACCATGAGAGTTGATTGCCACATCATCTATTTAACGGTCAACCATGAGAGTTGATTGCCACCTCAGGAAAAGTTAACGGAGACTAACGGCCAGTGACCAAACTTGGATTGTGCAACTAATTTAAGTGACTACAGATGGAATAAATTAATTTTAGTGGCAAACGTGAAATTTTATAATAATTCAGTGACCAACCTTGCAATTTAGCCATTAAAAAACACTTCTCCTTTAAAAAAAGCTTATTATGTAAATATTGATATATGGATGACCATTGCCATTACCACATTAGATGCTCACTTGGGAGTTACATGTAACCCCTATTCCTACATTATTATCTCTCATTCATATGCATTGATATAAGGATGTAGTGGTTACCAAAGTGTGCCTATAAATAGAGCATATTATTGTATCAAAAGTGAAGAATGAATAAGAAGAACTCTTCCCCTCTCTTCTCTTGTGTATTTCTCTCTCTAATCTTCTCTTGTAGTTGTTTGTATTTTCCATTAGTTTCATAACACGTTATCAGCACGAAGCTCTGCCAAAATTATCATTGCTCAAAGACTCTTGACATAATCTAAGATATTGGAGTAAGATCACAATATGATCAAGGTATGTAATTCTTAGATCCTTTCTTATCTTATTGTCTTATTTGTGTTGAGATTATCTCATTCCAATATATCAAGATGGGTGCTACTTCTCGTATCCATTGATATTTTATCACGTCGATCTATTTGGATTAACAAGAAAAGTAATATAAGTGATGAGTTAATTTCTCAGTTCTCAGTGTTATCCTATTCTTATCCATCATACATTGATATGTGGAAAATGCAAGTTCCAAGAGCCCATATATTCCCCAGAAGTGGAAATTGAAGAATCCAAGGGCAAAGAAAGAAGTGGACATGGTAACAAGAAGATTGGTTTTTGTATGTTACCATTGCAATGGAAAATTGCATTTGTCTCGTACCCGTTGTACGCAAAAGACCTTATTCTACCAAGAATCAAAGGGAAAAGCTAATTCATATACGCTCCTACAATATCAATATTATGGAACATATTTTTTGTATTATAAGTTGGTATATTCTGCATTAAAGATGAAAATGATATCACTTGAGATATTTTAATTTCCAGAAGTGAATGAAATAATCTATTCTCCGAAGTGAATGGAGCTATAAACATAATTATTTATATGTTAAATGTATTGTTTGGATCTTTTCACCAGAAGTGAGAAAAGAGGAGTAAAAGGAGAATTATAAATAAGGATGACACCATAATTGCATTATCAAAGTCATGATAACATAATGTACCTGTTGTACATTATAATGTATAATGAAACGCATATATAAATTTAAAATCACCTAGTTAGTGATAGTATTGTTCCAAATAAATCTTATTTAATTTTCACAATTGTAGTATTATGATTCTTATTTATTTTATGTTTTATTGTGACGTTATTTTTCATGCATAATTTAATTTGATAACCTTTATCTAGAACAATTAACTTGATAAATTCATCATTTTTGTCTTAAGTTTGAAATATTCTCATTTATTACTTTTATTATGTTTCTATAAAGTATGAGTATTAGAAAAATTCCATATAAACTATATGGTAGAGTACTTAAATAAGAAAAAGTTTCCGAAGAGCTTATGTTTGGTTACTTGAAGTAACTAAATTATGTACTCGTGATAACAATTTGTGATGATATTCACTATGAATTTGTGTTTCCTAAGAATGCATAAAATCATAAGTCCTCGGAAGGGTGGAATATGGTACAAAATATGATAAAGCTTTAAAGGGAGCAAATTCTGTGGCCCGAAGGAACCAAACTACCTAGTGATGATGCATTACCCAATTAAAAGGATATTCGTAAAATGAATATCTTATCAAGAAAATAGTGAAACTAATATTTGCATCACAAATATGTACTACATGTATATTAGTACAATCAGTACACATAAAAGTGTAAACCAGAAGTTTACAAGATTTGATAACTTGATAATTGGTTGGTCCGGTTAGACCATCCCGGATCTTGATGTGAAAAAAGTTCTTTGAGAATTCATGAGAACATCATATGAGAAGTCAAAGAACTCTTCAAATAAAAGAGTTATTATGGCATGTTTGTTCTCAAGGAGAATAGAACAATTGATCATCGCTTGTATAAGAGTTGACAAATCTCTTGAGATTTTATGAACGTGTATGCAGAACAATACATCACTCATGTGGATCATTTGTGAATTTTATGGCTTGCTGCATCAAATGGATGCTCACTTTTATTTTATCTAATCGCAACCCGATATTTGCGAGATTGATTGCCTCACTGTGGATACATTTTGATGGTTATCCAATCAAACATCACTTTTCTTAAGAGAACAAACTGAGCCTTCTGGTATCTTGTCGAGGACATGCTAGCTGACAAGTGATAGTATTGGTTCACATCTAACCAACAAGTTATCATAAGTTCCCCCTTTTTACAAATGGTTTTGGTAAAAAACCTAACATTTCTCATATGAGAATATCAGGGTGTGCCGCATACATCCCAATTGCTCCACCACAGTATCTTAAGTTGATTCTCGTTGGAAATTGAGAATTTGTGTTGGGTATGAATCCCTAATGGGAAATTTGTTTGCGAAATTATTGTTTTGATGAATCACTTTTCCAACATTAAGGGGGAGAAAAAAAACAGCTAGACAAAGAGATGAGTTGGAATGAGTTATCATTATCTAGTTTTGATCCTCAAAGTAAGAAACATGAACCTGAAGTTCATAAGATGAATTATCATTACCAACTATCAAATGCCTTTACTGGCCATACGAAGTGACCAAGTCACATATACTAGCTGTGAATGCTCCAACTAAATTTGATATCCTTGTTGGATACTCTAATATAAAAAAAATGTGTATGAAAGAGCGCATGAAGCGTGATAGACCAATCGGTTCCAATGATAAATATCCTCGAGAAAGAAAAGGAGTTGTAATTAGAATGGTCAACTCGAGGACATGAAAACTCAAGAAGAGTAACCAAGAATTAAGTATAATTTTAGTTCCAGAAGAACACATGTCTCTAAAAGTTGTGAAAGGGAAGAGATCTCAAAAACACATTAGACTACAATACTGGAACCGAAATGAAGTCATTGTCGACGAAATTTGTTTGTAGTACTTCAGTACTGAATATGATATATTCAAGTGAGGATCAAGAGTAAAAATCTATTGATGCATGCAAATGATGTTATTGGCCAATATAGAAAGAAATCATGAAACTTGCTCAAGGAGCATAAAGTTTAAGGACCAGAAGTCCTTGCACCTAAAAAAGGGCAAAAATAGCGGGATACAAACAAATTTTTATGCTATTGGAAAGTATGAAATTGTGAGATATATCACATAATGTTTTGCAATGGGTTTCTCGAAGAGACCTATCATTGTTTAAGAGGAGTTATACTCCCCTGTGGTGGATGCAACTACTTTTTCAAATCAATGTTTGAAAATTGTTGTGATAGCCTATTTGTTTGAATTCCCTGAAGATGTTATATATATTTGAAACTCCCAGAAGGATTAATTACTCCTAGAAGGATTAATTTACCTGAAGTAAACAAGTAAAGTTCTCGAGAACATATATCGATAGACTAAGAAACCCCCTTGTGTGGGTTGAGACAATATAGACGAAGGTGAAATACTCGTCTAAGTGAACACCTACAACAGTAGGGTGAATGGACGTTAAAAGGTTAAATCCGGATAGAGTCATTAGAGCATTTTCATTGTGCATATACAGTTGTGTTGTCTGTATGTGCTTCAAGGATTTTAAATTCTTGATTTATAAGTTGTGATTCACTTTAAAGTATGAGTTGTGTTTTATGAGTGTGCTTTGTCTAGTTCATATGTTTCTATGATGTGTGTTTTGTTAATATCTTTCATGATATGAAAGAATTGCTTGCTTCAATTTGTTTTAGTCAAGTTTTTTTTTTTTTTTTTGTGACGATCTCATATTATGTTGATGATATGAGTATTATTGGAGCTCCTGAAGAGCTTCCTAAAGATGTTGATTGCTTAGAGACATAAGTTAAATTGAAGAATTTAAGATTCTTTTTATGGGCAAGGAAGGTAATGTTGAAAAAGTGGGAAAGTAATTTTGCATGAACGAATTGTGTTCATCAAATAACATTAGGATCCTAAGATCACTAGAAGTGACCAAAGATCCATTATGAAATCAAGAAAGAAGTAAAACATTAGGTCCTGAAGTACCATATGTTGATGCATCAGAGCACCAATGCACCTTGCTATCCAAGCACCATATAAACTATCATTTTGGTATTGATAATATTAGCAAGATACAATGTTTCCCTCGTTGGAACGTTGGAAAATACTTAGTTACCTCCGGGAACAATATGTGTGATTGTTCTATTATGGTATTATCAAAGAGATATTTGGTGAACTCTATATTCATATCCTATAATACCATTTGATCCTCATATTGGTTGATCGGAGACGAGCTATCTCGTACATATGGTGATATAACTGTTACATATAGAAACAAAACAAACTATAAAAGACAAGTCCTGAATGTATTTCGTTACACTTTGTGATCTACTATATCTAAAGGACTTGTGGTTATGAACTATTTCCAAAGGAAATGATCCTGACGATCATGTATGAAGAAAATCTAAAGATCATGCATCAAATTGACAATCCCGAAGGTTGTTCACTAACTCACTCCCGACAACAATCTTTCTAAAAGTTGTTCATGAAATTTGAGTTCAATGACTCAATAATCTGAAGTGATGTGGTCATGAGGGGGAGCATATACGCACTGCACTCTTTTTCCCTTAACCATGGTTTTTCCCAATGGGTTTTCCTGGTAAGGTTTTTAACGAGGCAGTATGATATAGCGTAATGCAATCTAGTGGTCATCCAAGGGGGAGTATTATGTAAATATTGATATATGGATGACCATTGCCATTACCACATTAGATGCTCACTTGGGAGTTACATGTAACCCCTATTCCTACATTATTATCTCTCATTCATATGCATTGATATAAGGATGTAGTGGTTACCAAAGTGTGCCTATAAATAGAGCATATTATTGTATCAAAAGTGAAGAATGAATAAGAAGAACTCTTCCCCTCTCTTCTCTTGTGTATTTCTCTCTCTAATCTTCTCTTGTAGTTGTTTGTATTTTCCATTAGTTTCATAACACACTTCTAATAGTTTTTCATCCAAAAATTTAATTGAATTTTTTTAAACGTATTTCTCTAAAATTTTCAGCCAGACAACGAAAAATTGATTCTGCAAAAATATTAGTATATTATAGAATAGCCAAACTAGTCCGATGTAAGTCGGTTGATGAGATGACTTCACAAATGTCTTACTCAAGCAATGAAGCAATTCACTGTCCCTTCAATTAACAAATTACTCTCTCCCGCTTAATTTAAGCTACATGTGTTTGAACTTTGAACATATCAAGTACTTGTAACTTTGAATAACTTGCAAGTACTGTTGGAGAGAGGAAATGTGTGGGGCTAAGTATTCTGGTGCTATAGACGGATCACACATAATCTAGTTTCCACTAGTCGACAATGCCCAAAACTTAATCAAAGAGGGCTAGCTAGTGACTAATTATGATGTGAGGTTAGAGTTTCTTTCTTCTACCCATTTTTTCTATTGTAGGGTTGAGCTCTGCCTTTCCTTCACCGGTCTTCATCCTTTTTTTTTTATAGAGGTCTTCGTCCTTTTTAATACACTAAACTACATTTTTGCTTTGGTGTAACTGTGTAAGACATTAATGCACAGGATCCTAGATAATCCACAATCACTGCTGTTTGAGTGGGTTTAAGTAGGGAGTTGCTAATTGTCGCTCTAACTTTATTATAATCGCCCTAAATTATAAGTTATTATTACCTTCTTACTTAGCTTACCGATTCGTGGAGCGGGAGCGAGAGCGAAAACGAGAGCGTGAGAGCGTCTATTATTACAGAATTGTAAATTCAAAGCGTTGACAGAGTGTTAATATTATATTATTTTAATTAAAATATTATTTTAAATAATACCTAATTTTGACAAAATACTCCCACTACACATAGAAAATGAGACTAATTTAAAGTTCTATGGATACAACCTACGTCAATGTCTTTAATTATCCAAAACTGAAAAGGTGAAACCAAATAAAAAACTCAAAACAAAAATTCTAAATTCCCCTACTTAATAATTAACACCCACAACAGCACACCCACAGGCCACAACAAGCTAAGCACAGCCCACAAAAAGTTTGCGGATAATTAAAATTTTGTATGGGCCAACCAAAGTCTATTGAGCCCAAATTTGGTTGCCTTCCAAAACCCTAAATGAGCAATCTACCCTCAACTCTGAAGCTGCCGACTCTATCCTCTGCTCTCTTCTTCCTCGTATCAGCAGCATCTACCTCTCTCTATCCCACTTCTCCAAATCTTCACTCAGCTTACCTCACATCTTGTCGATATGCACCTTCTTCCCATCGACAAATCCCCCATGTCTCATAAAACTTCCCATTCTTGAAAACCCAAGCGAGCTCCATAGACTCCCTACATGCAATCCTTAATTCAGACTCCAATTTCTTGTGCCGACAATAAGCCATCGCCTCAAAGTTCAAGATCTCCCCCAATCACTTGATTCTCTTCTAGATGGAGAGACTTGGGCATGTTTTCAGCTTTCTCCATCAACCAACCATCGATTCCTTCTCCTTCATCAAATCAATTGTCATCACCATCGACCGTTTCTATTCTCCTCTTATTCTATGAATTAAGTTCACGAATTTCTCACGAAAATTCGCGCTCCAACAAACAAAAATTCGCGAATTTTGTTCGAATTTCCTTAAATTCGCGTTTACCGCCGTTTGTGTGACCTAACTTCTTACCCTCTATTAAAAAATATACCATTATTGCCATTAGACACTGTATTTGATTCCCACCACCGCACTCGCACTCCCCGCCGTCGCATCGTCCTCTCTCTTCATCTTTCGCCATTTGTACTGGCAAAGGGAAAATCTCAACACGTTCGAGTTTACGCTCAAGTACCCAATTGGTCACATGGTACCTGAAGAAGCCGCCGGGATCGAGTCCGGCAGCAGCCGCCCCGGCCACCGTGCGGCGTCCTCCGTCACGCTGAAGCACGTCTACTTGATCGCCAAGGTGAAGCAGTCGGATCCTTACTGCCAGCACATGTCGCTCGAGTCCATTTGTATGTCCGCATCGGTACGGCCAACACCATGGGGATTAAGGTCGTCAAGGAATTGAAACAAGATGAAAAAATCAGAGATCTGTGTTCTTCAATTTTGGCAAGAATCTATTTTTTTTATAGAGGCAAGAATTTGTTTTGGAGGAGAAGTCAGCCACGTTGGAGGTGTATTATGAATTTTAGAGATTTTTTTAATTCGAATCAATTAAAGGAAGGATAGTTTAGTAATATTATTTGATTTTTTCCCTCAAATAAAAGTGCGTTTCCTAAACAAGATACTCTATATCTTTTGTTCTCTTCATTATTGTGATGGATGTGTTACATTATGGATATGATGTTAAGCTCCTCACTATCTACTTCATGATATAAGGGAAAATGTTTGAACTCAACTTGGATAGCTGGACACACCTGCATTTTGTCCAAAAACTGTCCTAATTTTTTGCGGAGCGACTCATCGAAAGATAGGGTAGACGCAACAATGCAAGAACAAGAACCCTCGAAAGAGAGGAGGGAGAAGGAGTGCGGGGGGCAGAATGATGGATGTCGGAGCAGCGTGGAGGAATGTAAGAGCGTTTTTTTCCTGATTCTGCTCTCTTCTTCTCGGCGTTCTGAAATTAATATTATTTAAGAAAAAATATATGCAAATTGTTGATTTGGGGGACGCATCGTGTCCGCATCCGCATCAGATTCTCTCCCGCCATCCGTACTCCCTCCCCGGCCCCGGCCATTTCCGCCATTTCCGGATTTCGCGCTTCACTGTTCCAATTACCCGACACCAACTGTTCTCCTTATTCCCCCCGCCCCTACATCACCGCCGTTGATCTCCCCCATCCAACGGTCCCCATTCTCTGGTCTCGTTAAGACAAAATTGGAACTCAAAGAGGACACTGATAGGAATAGGATAGGGTCACTGCTGGGTTTTGGTTTTTGGAGTAGTCAAAGATTGATCCATCTGTTTTGCTTCCCCATGCCATGCTCTGCTGCAATTTCCTCCCTCTCTGTCTTTCGTAAGTCTCCTTCTTTGCTTCCCCATGCCATGCTCTGCTGCAATTAATCGTTGGTTAAGGTTTGGTTGGTGCTATTAAGAAAAAACAAAAAAAATTACTATATTCAATCTGGCCATAGGAAATACATACGCGTGAAATGATCCAATGACATCAATAAACATTCTAGCTAAATTCATCAACCATCCAAGAAACTATATGTTTCTTTCCCCAATTTTTGTTTTAAGAAACTATGATTATAAGAATATTATTTTGGATTTTGCTACGGGTGACATGGACTTTTCGGTCGACCTAACACTACAAGAAAACTTGGATTTAGAGACAGAGATGTTATTTGTTTTGGAATGACATTTATTTGACTCTATATATCTTTTGAAACAGATACATTATTTGCATCAGACGCCTCTGTCTCTAATTCCTTTTAGACTCAAACATAGGAGCAAATAATATATGCTACTAATAAAGCATTTGGAGGCAAATATATTTGATGGTAATTCTACTTTTACAAGTCAATTTTGTGCATAGTTATTTACTTTTAAATAACTTTTAGGGAGAGATACATTTGTTTCTAATTTAGTTTTTGAGAGGCATATAACTCTTCTTAAATAACATAAAATATCTCCCTCTAATTAATATATTTTGAAGCAAATAATGTTTTTGGTATTTGTACTTTTAGATATAGATAATCACCTTGCATAATTACCTAAATTTATTTGATAGACACGATTCATTTTCATAAAATTATAAATATTTTATTAAAAAAATTAAATACATAAAATAAATACATTATTCTCAAATTACATAAAATTCGTATACATCAAATTGAATACATTGCTTTTACATTCTTAAGTATAATAAAAATACATAAAAGATGTAGCCTAACGATTGTGGGCTATCAAGCGCAGCTTCTCTTCCCCATTAACAAGGTGAGTAGCTTTTCCACTGTTTCCTCCGTGACCGTTACCGCACTTGAGACTCTTCTGCTCATCTACTTGTAGCCATCAAGCATCAGCATTACCAGGAGTAAATGAAATCACGATAGCTGGTGATTTCATATGCCGAATCCATTGCTTAAAAAGAGAAAAACATCGCTCCTGCAAATATCAAAGAAGCTTACAAAGCAAATGCGTTAACCCATTATCCCACTAACTATGTTCAACCACTAAAAGACCTCAAATTGATACAAAGCAAACTCCCTTACATAGTAAATGCCGAATCCACAATAGAGTAATTTTGGAGCATTTCTTAACTATAACAATGTAGTAAAGTAAATAACACCGAGAATTTACAAGGTACATCTTTGGTTTAGGGCCAACTCACAGAAACAATAATTTTGGAGCATTTCTTAACTATAACAATAGCAGGTTAAAAAGATTTTCTAGAAACGAGAAAATAGAACATACGGTGGTTCCTTAACAGCTTCACTATTTTCATTCCTCCTATCTACCAATGGTTATGGAAACGTTACACAACCAAAACCCACAAAAGAATACGAACAACAACAGAGCGAGAAAATGAAGGAAGGGAGAATGGAAGGAGGAATGAGAGATTTTGAGGATACTATATATGTCTTTTCTATATTACTAAATATGCATGCTTACTTGCACTTCCCTCCAAGAGCATATAGCACTCTAAATGTATGGTGTGAAAAATTAGTAAAATGTATCTCATAAGACATGACTCCAAAAATAGCCAGGAAAATAACAAAGATGTGGGAAAGCTCCATAGCAATTCATACTCGCTGGCCAATGAGATTATGGATTAGAAGATGATTTTTTACATATTTGGTGCACGAAAACTATTAATTACATAATTTATGAAGTCTTTGTGTTTGAAATGAAAAAGAACAACGAGAAAAAAGACAAAAGAATGTAACATATCCTTTAGTTAATTACGAGGCCACTTCCACCCTCTTAAGGGGGAATGAGAGATTACTTCGTGGCCTTCCTATACGAGCTAGAGCGAGAAAGAAATGAGTAACAATGCAAAACCAAATACGGACAAATATGTCAACTTCAACAAAGCAACAAAAAATACGCTTAATGAATGGTAACACATATTTTGGGATTTTTTTGTGGCTTTTTTATTTGAAATTGAGCGAGAGTTATGACTAAAGATGTAAAATCAAATACGAACAATTAGATGAGGAAGAGTGCAAAACTGAATAGGAACAAATAGGTTTGTTACAACACAACAAAAAATACGCTTCATAATGATAACACATGTTAGGGGATTTCTTCATGGCTTTCTTATTAGAGATCGAGCGAGTGAGATAACTAAAGATATAAAATCAAATACGAACAAATAGAACGGTTTAATTATCACAATAACAACATATACACTTAATCAATAGTAATACTTTTTTTTTTCTAGTAACACATATTAGGAGATATGAGTAAAAGAAAAAAAGAAGAAAAGAAAGAACTAAAAAAATAAAAGTGAAGAGACAATTAGAAGGGCCCACATGATAAATGTCCTTAAAGTTATGGTTATTTACTTGCAACACAATGAGATCGATGGTGCCGGCACGCTCACAAATTTCAACAGCATCATCGTATTGCAGATTAGCAATAAAACCATGGGGAAGCCTATATATTGGACTGTAAGTTTTGGCACTAAGTAGTGAAAAAGAATCGAAATTACATGATGTAGTATTCGTTGGATGCATGAGCAGTACTTACTTATTGAATTGAGGTAGGCCCGCCATATTGAATGCAATTCGCTCGGTGAATGGAACCAAAGTGTTTTGTATGGGAAGTAGTAAACGGAAATTGTAACAGGAGAGAAAGTGGTATCTCCATTATATAAAGGAGAGAAAGTGATTCTGATTCACTTGGCCGCATGCAGTGGACTACGTGTGTGTGGAAAGTGGGAGAGTGGAGTAGCATTTGTGGCCTCGTGGGGGAGTGGAGAAGGATCCGCCGAAAAGGTAGAGTAGGTTGGCCATTTAGAGTTCAAGGGGCGACTGGGCATTCCCAAAACCCTCCCTAACTATATTTTATTAAACTGAACCATGCTTAAAGTATCATTAATTAATTAATCTCGAGTCACTACTGAATAAATTTAAATCATTTTATATAGCTTAATTTATAAAATAATAATTGTTGGTAAATGAGAAGAAAATCTCGCAAATCAAGTGTGATAATAGAAAAATAATACCCAGAGAATGAAAGGGGTTGACACTTTCTAATTGCCTATTTTCTTCTCGGTTATAGAAATCCAGAACAAAACAAATAGGGATGAGAAAGCAGGGTTGTTGAGGCCATGGTTGAACACAACGGGCTGGGTTGGCAGATAGGTAAGTAGGTTTGTGGGCTCCAAATTGTTAGGAAATAATCATTCTCAAATACGTGGGTTGTTCATTAGGCCCAATACAGTTTGAGACAGTTGTGATGGGCCTTTATGTAATGCTACTATGGTTGTCATGCGGGCGGCATGCCACCTGGTTGAACCTGGTTCAAACTGCGCCAGTCATAAAACCAGCATGACATCACCGGTATGACCAGTCTGATCGAATTATGCATTCTAAGCAAAGTGATATCATAATGAATGTAATTAATAAAAAAATAATTTTGTTTTTCATTTTGTGAATGTAATAGTTAAAAGTTGATGATATTTGTTAGATTGTAACTAAATTCTCCAAAAATATGTTTCATATACACATAATTCACATTGGATCATAACCAGGACTAAAAAAAATAATCAAGTGCATAACACAATCCCGACAATATTTCCTGGTTCATATGCGCATAAGTTCTTACACCCTATCTGCTTAACTACCATCTTGTAAAACAGAAGCAAACCAATCCAAATAAATAAGTGATTCTCCATTATAAACAAAGCTGAGGAAATCAATTACAGCTAATCTCTTGCACACTGGGTGCTTTAAAACCAAACCGTGAAACTAAAAGGCTAAGCTCCAACAATCTGATCATCACAAATAACAGTAAAAAAGTACGGTGGAAGTAGTAAATAGAGCCGAATGATGAGAAATGCCTAGCCAACCACTTCCTATTAAATGTTTGAGTGTGGTTGATATTTAGGAACACGGACCAGGAATCCATTAAAAGCACTCCATCCTTAAAAGGCAGCAGAGAACATCTTCAGCAAAACCAAATCACAGTGACGGACCATGCGGTTCCACGCTCCAACTTCAATGACAAACTGGTAATACTTCAAATCAATGCAGTTGAGAATGACGATGATGTTAGTGTCCCAATCAATATCTGTCTCCGCAACCACATCACCAACAATGCGTCTAAGGTTGACAGAGGGAAACACAACTTCCAGCTCCTCAGTTACATCATTGATGGTGAAATGCACAACACTGACCATAGAGTGCGCCGAATTTGAAATTCCAATGGCTTTTAGTTTTCCCGTCATGATGTATACCGTCCCCTAAAACAGACACATGGGTTATTAATCACCAAAATGAAGCAAATGTTGAATTGGGTAATGAATGTGTTTTAAAAAAATTGGTGTTTAGTTGAGTTTGAGTGACTTACCGTACTATACAGACTTAACTTTATCATATTAAGCTGTGGAACCGTGGTGTGCTTAGATATGTCGAGAGCTTCCTCGTATAGCAATGGTCCAACAATATAGTTAGATCCAAATTGGGGTCCATCTTCCCTGATAATAAATTAACCAGAATTACCACTATCAACAGATACCACACACATTAGAATTTAAAGTTTCAAAGATAGAGATTTGTGAAGCTTACTGGTTTAACAAAGGATGCAAGTGAGGGCAGTGAATGTTGAGATACATTTTAGTTGCTCGTGAGGAAGAAAACGAATAACCTCCTAACATCCATTTAACAATAAAACCACAAACACATGAGTAAATAAAATTACAGTGAAAAGAACTGTTATTAATTTATAAAACATGATGACCAGAATTGAGGTGATACAACTGATCTTATTAACATGTATCTTCAAACAACGTTTTACTGTCCCAAATGAGTAAACAAAAATTTAATTAATTGTGCTAATTGGATAATAAAATTCTGTTTTGTAAACGACTCCGTATTCTGAACCTAGTCATTGTCAAACGAAACAAAGGGCAGCATCTACTCCGTCTCAAAAAATGTTACAATTCTCAAGGACATGATAACCAAATGCATACGAATTAGCTACTCAATGGACGCAAACTATGCAAATATTCATTTGTTCTCACATGACCACAAAAAAGGTTAGTATCTTTCTAGTAAGAAAAAGGCAGAAAATTTTCGCACCTTCGTTTTGCTCGATGAATAGTGATGTGAAGACCGCGATCTGCCCCAAAGCTCCGGCATCAGAAACAACTTCTTCAAAACTTGGTATTGCCGAGTCCGACAAAAAAAACATAAGCTATCTCTCCCCTAAAAAAATAAACAGAAGTTGGTAAGATAGAAATAACCACTGTTTTCAGAATGAGCATAAACAAAAGAACCATTTTACGGACTCTGTCAGTAGGAGCGTGATCCGCTTCTTCCGAACCGGTAAACCTGGGTAGAGAACCTGAACAGGTTCACATCCAAAAATAGTTCCAACCAAATCTAGAAAAGTCAATCCAAAAAACCGTGCATTCAGATGTAGGGTGTTAGCAAAATGCATTTATTTGAGGAAGCTATTGTTTTAAAGCTTATACCCGGCAGATAATTTTGATTCTGAAATGCATAAGGGATGTCCTTGACAGCAAGGAAACGGAAACTAAATTTCTCAATATCACCTGTGTCCTCCATGACATACAACAGGGTATCCGAACGAAATGACAAACGAAAATCCGCTTCTCCCACTCGATGAATAGAGTTGTTCTCTTCAATGTAAAACGACATTACTCCATAAACACGACCTTCATGAAGACTTGACAGAAATCGATTTAAATGTGGTCGCCGAATGATGCCTTCAACCAACTGACCCTGCATAGTCAAGGAAAATGAATTAATGTATGTACAACCGTTACTGAGAAAGAGGTCAGAATGAATAATACACAGACCTGGTTGTTAATGAATAAGAGATTTACTTGTTGAAGTGAATCCCTGGTATGATACAGCTTCCCCCATACCCTTAGCAGCCGCAGCCGCAACACCCAGGTGTCGTTTTGAACATGAAGAACATGAAGAGGATTGACAGACATGATTGCGATATTGGATTGGTACAGTGAGGGTCAGAGTTGGAACGGAGGAAGGAGGTTTCATTCGGCTATATAAATGAACTTAACATTAACTAATTCTATTTTAAATTGAGAGGGGGAGGTGGGTATCTAAACGGCGCGAGAATTGGTGAAAGTGGGGGGAATGCCTACAAATTTGAACGGTTACTGCTTTAAAGTATTTGTTTACAATAAATCCACTTCTGCAATGAGTTAAACAAAATTAAGTTGACCAATTGTCACTTCTGGGATTACAACGATGGGTTTAGAGTCTACAAATCGCGGCGCAGGAAGGGGCACATTCCTACCAATATGAATTATACACATGTTATCAAATTGTTTGCCAACCAATCACTTGCCATACAGTTCAACTTGGGGGGTTTGGGGACTACCTTTCAGGATGAACCATTTCAGCAGGAGGATCGATGTCTGCATAGATCCGCGTGGCACTCGAGGAAGACAAATACTATTCGTCTGCAAAAATTGTAATGCAAGTCAGTAATTAGATAGGAGTTGCCTATATTGATATAAATGTAGGGACATACTATTCCATTTCCGAACAATTATAGATGTCAGAACCAATGTAACAGAGATTTCCTGTCCTGGTCTAGCAAAGGGATCCAGCTGCGTCATAATTCTCGCCCACAATGAAACCTTAATTGACTGACCTCTACAAATAATACAATGGTGGTGGTGTTAGAAAACAAAACATACGGAAAGTGAGAGTAACGTAGAAGTTATGGTAATTCAATTGGGAAGCTATTATTAAATAACATTAAGAGGAATGGACGGGGATCGTATAGAATGAAAAATGTTACTCCGAAAGAAGGAGTTTGATATCCTTCCGTGGGGTCCTGTTGGTTAAGGATTTGGGAAGCAGGACATTAGAAAATTGTTCTAAATGGCCTCTCACATCTGTTAAGCAATGATAAGATGATACCATTATCAGTATTATTTCAAGAGCAAGCAGATGCGCCGTAATGAGGATACCAACCTAGCAAATCTCCAGTGGCATTATGATATTTGGGGATGTCAACATCATTGATGAACCGGAACTTGGACGGCGGAGCAGTTGGGATCGGATCAATAGGCTGATTAGTAGTGTCTCCGTTGAACTGAATCATCAAAGGGTTTGGAACAGGTTGGAAATCCTCCTTTGTGGAAGTTACTTTAAATTTTGCCAGCAGATAGCATTTTTGTTCCTCAAGCTGACTACCAAATATTCGGACGGAATCTAGTGGAATTTGCGCCCAAATGTCATTTCCCTGCCACGACACAAAAACCTGAGGGTAATTGAAACCAATATGCGAAGAACAAAAGAGGTAGAAGAGGAGTTAAAGATGACATTACCTCCGAATCTATGAGGATGAAATCCAAAGAAATGACCGTATCCTTCTTTGCATGGTAGGCGGTCCATTTCCTAGAAACCCGACACTGGAGTTCGAAGGGCTGTTGGACAGTAGCAAGTTCGGCAATGGAGACCAGCGTCATGGTGCAGCGGTGATGTTTTGTTTAATATAATGAGTTGGCTTGCGGCAAACGTGGTCTTCAACACATAGAAGTTGCAAGAAATTCGGTTACTGGGCTCTAGAGGTCGTGGCCTCGTGGGGGAGTGGAGAAGGATTCGTGTCATCGTGGGGGAGTGGAGAAGAATCCGCCGAAAATGTAGAGCAGCTTGGCCATTTAGAGTTCAAGGCCCGCCTCTGCAATCCCAAAACCCTCCCTAACTATATTTTATTAAACTGAATGCTTAAAGTATCATTAATTAATTACTCTCGAGTAACTACTGAACGAAATGAAATAATTTTATATAGCTTAATTTATAAAATAATTATTATAGATAAATGACAAGAAAATCACGCAAATCAATTGTGATAATAGAAAAATTGGTGCTATCAACGTCGTCTGCTCATCTTCGGATACTACAGCAAGGTTAGAATCCTCTCTTAATTATATAAAAAAAACATCAAGTTACTGTTTGCCTCCGGCTAAAGAGTCTCACTAATTATTTTCCCCTTGTCTATTCATCATTTCATTTTAACTCACAGGGTTAAGAGCCAGCTGAAGAGAATCGCCAGGCCAATGTACTCCAACCTTCCAATTCACATTTTTTTTTAAACTGGCATGAAGCGGCACACTGGTATAAACCGATTTGGAAATCTTGGCTCAGACCGATTTAAGTACTTAATATGATATATTCTGAGATGTGACCATCGCACAATAAACTGGGGTGAAAATGATATTATGTAATTTTGTAATCCGGGTTCGAAACATACGCAAATTATCTATAAAATACGTACGGGTGTTTTAATTACCCACTACACTAATTTTATGTTTAATAGCAGGGTACTTGTCATACTATAAAAAAATTGTGCCAAGGACAAATATAGTAACTCTATGCATCAAAGTTTGGCATAGTGAACATAATGTCTCTATTACAAATAAAACAGTGATTGAAAATAATTCCCCGCTACAAGATAAACACAATCCTAAAGAAACCATTGCAAAGTAGGACAACGGATAGGAAGAGGGATACTTTCAGCAAATTAAATCACCAAAGAGTTTCATCAAGATGAAACCACAATGATCACGCAGATGGTCCCATGGACCTAATTTAACCAAGAACTGGTACGTCTTTCCCTGGATGGAATCAATGATATTGTTCAAGTTGTTGTCCCAATAGGTATCATCCCTGCCGACCACTTCTGCTGCAATCCATTTGAGACTGGTACAGGGAAACATGGTACGAATCTCACCAGTAGTGTCGTTAATGGTCAAGTGCAGAACATCCAAGTTGGTTTGACTTGACCACGAAAGGGTCAAGTCCGTAACTTCTCCAGCAAGTATATAGGCCTTTTCCTATGAAAAACAAAAAAGATATCGTCATATGGAATGGGAACAAAGGTGTTACACAAATAGAAACAATTGTGTACAAAATTAAGACAAAAGAAAGGATATAATACCATATTATTATAGTTATATTTCAGAACATTGAGCTCATGCGTCGTAGTAACTTCAGATATATTGAAAGCTTCGTTGTATGGCAGGTGTGCAAATACTTGATCCTCTATATCATGGTGATGGACTTGCCTAATTGAAATAGACATAATTGGTTCACAAACAATCTTATTAAGTTAGGAGACCGTACAATCTTATAAAGCTTTCAAGTGAAATGACCATGGTTGTCAAACCGGGGTCGAACCGGGTCTGGCCGGAACCGGACACTAAAAGGGCCAGAACCAGCCATAATTAGAGCTGGCCGGTAGCCGGTCAAAACCGGGGGAAACCGGGGTCTGACCGGACTGATCCGGCTACCGGTTTTAATGAAAATGGCGTCGTTTTGGCTCGTTGCTTCCAACTTCAAAAACCATTACCCTAGCTATCGCGTCCGGCGTTACCAAACCTCCTCCTTCGTCGAGCCCAACAAGCAGAGCAGCGAACACCTGCCCCAGCACAGCAGCCGCTCGCCGTCGGCGCTGCCCTCGTCGCGCCACGCCACGCCGGCGCTCCACTCGCCACTCCTCGCCGGCGCTGCCCTCTTCTCGACCCAGCTCTGCACTTTCTCGCCGCCGGACGCCTCGACCCAGGTCCCTAGCGCATCGACCCAGGTCCCCGCTTCCTCGACGCCGCTCGCCGTCGACCGCCTCGACCCAGTGCCCCCTTCCTCGACGCCGCTCGCCGTCGGCCGCCTCGACCCAGCGCCCCCTTCCTCGACGCACAGGTTCGATTTCCTTTTTCGGCAGTGGAAGTGAGATTGGGTTGTTGTTTCAACTCTTATTTTGTTAATAATTTACTTGTTTTACAGGTTGATAGATGGAATCAGGCAATGCATCTAGTCTGCCCTCAGTTACCAGTAGTGTTGTTGGTGCTACTGGATCTCGGACAAAAGAAGATCCTGCTTGGGGCTATGCTGAGGAAATTCGCACTGAAGATGGAAAGATTTGGAACAAGTGCAAATTGTGTGGTCATTTGATAAAAGGAGGTGGAATTCATCGAGTGAAGAAGCATTTGGCTGGAGAAAGGGGTAATGTTATAGCTTGCAAGGTCGTTACTCATGATGTTCGTGCGAGGTTCAAAGCTCTACTTGCATCTTCCGGTAAGCGAAAGCCCGCTGAAAAAGATGATGATGTTGCTTCTGGGGAGCAAGATAGTACAAGTGCTGTGCGCCAAGTGACTAGTGCACCATCTCAGCCTAGTTTCTTTGCACCAAGAACAACTCCAGGAGCCCAACCTGGCATTCGAAGTGCTTTAGCTGGAAGAGATGCAAAGAAGAATGCTGATATCATAGTGGCTAAATGGTTTTAACATGCAAAACTCCCTTTCAATGCTGCACACTCCGAGTTTTATCAGATGTCATATGATGCAGTTGCTGCAATTGGTCCTGGATATAAGGTACCTTCTTACCACCAATTGAGAGTGACTTTGCTGAGAGAAGTCAAACTAGAATGCACTTCGATTATACATGATTATCGTAGAACTTGGGAACTTACTGGATGCACTCTGATGGCTGATGGTTGGACTGATATGAGTCAAAGATCATTGATCAACTTTTTAGTCTATTGTCCAAAGGGTGTGTGTTTCATCAAATCGGTGGATGCATCAGACATGGTTAAAGATGCTAAGAATTTGGCTGAGTTGCTTGGTGGTGTGATTGATTTGATTGGGCCAAAGAATGTTGTGCATTTTGTCACTGATAATGCTGCTAACTATGTTGCTGCGGGAAAGCTTGTTCATGAGAAGTTTAAGACATTATTTTGGTCTCCATGTATGGCGCATGTTCTCAATCTTCTATTGAAAGACATTTACAAGTTGAAATATGTTTCAAGTTTAGTCTCTCGAGCTCAGAAGATTAGTGTGTTTGTTTATAGTCATCTTCCTATCCTATCTTTTTTGAAGAAGTTGGAGGGTTGGAAACAGATTGTGCGTCCTGGAGCTACTCGATTTGCTACTAGTTTCATTTGCTTGAGAAGCATTTGTGAGCATAGGTCATTGTTGGAACAGCTTGTTACAAGTAATTTCTTTGCATCTCACAAGTTGGGGAAAAGTGCAGAAGGGAAGCATATCAAGTCTATTGTGTTGGATAACAACTTCTGGCAAGAGTGTTTGGTAATGGTCAAGTTGACAATACCAATTGTGAAATTGTTGAGGATTGTTGATTCTGATGAGCAACCATCTTTGGGATATGTTTATGATGGAATGATTAGGATTAAAAAGACCATCAAGAATACTTTTTTGGGTAATGGAACTGGGGCTGATGTGTATATGAGGTTGATTGATGCGAGGTGGGAGAAGCATCTTCAGCGTAACATTTATGCAGTTGCATATTTATTGAATCCAGTTTTTCAGTATACCGAGGAAGGTCGAGCTGAACGTGGAGTTCAAGGTTGTCTTATCAACTTCCTTGAAACTG
This sequence comes from Linum tenue, assembly GCA_946122785.1. NCBI lineage: Eukaryota > Viridiplantae > Streptophyta > Magnoliopsida > Malpighiales > Linaceae > Linum > Linum tenue. The sequence goes on along the minus strand of CAMGYJ010000006.1, from coordinate 14,945,180 downwards.
ATGGGTTATGTAGTGATGTTAATGAAGCTATTCAAGAGATTAGACTTTATAGAGATAGGTTGGGGAGTTTTGGGAAAAAATCAGCTATCTCATGTGCTACCACTTTACCACCAGGTAATCAATTATAATAACTATTAGCTTGTATCTTGTCTTTATGTTATGAAATTCTAATTGCTTGAAGATTGTTTTTATTGAATAGCTGAATGGTGGACTCTATATGGAGATGATGCTCCGAATTTGAGGCAGATTGCTATACGAGTTTTGTCTCAAACATCATCATCTTCTGGCTGTGAGCGAAATTGGAGCGTGTTTGATCAGATTCATAGTAAGCGGAGGAATCGATTGGAGCATCAAAGGTTGAATGATCTTGTTTATGTGACTTACAATCTGAGGTTAAAGAATAGGTAATGTTTAATTTGCATAATACATTCTAAACCTTTTTAATATTTCATATACTTAATTGCTTTTATTCTACTTTACTTGTAGGTGCTTAAAGAAAGAGTGGAAGAAAGATCCAATTGATTATGAGCAATTAGACAAGATTGATTTTTGGATTGTGGAAGAAGATCCACCTGCAGATATAGACTATGAGGAGATTGAAAGAGCTCTTTATGAGGAGATGGAAGATGAATCCTCCTCCTCCTCCTCCTCCTCCTCCTCAAGAAAGCGATCTCGCGTTGAAGGTAGGCTTATAATATTATTGTTTAAATTCAAATGCATTCTTCATACAATAATGAAATTGTCATTGCTCATTACTAACTATTAAGAATGTTTGGTTTTATGGTTTTGGTGCAGAGGACTTTGATGATGATGTGACTGATGAAATTGATTTCGACATTTCTCAAATTGTTGAAGCAATGGACATGGAGATGGATGCTTTTATCTTTGAAGATGTTTGATTGTCTCCTTTAATTTATAGAGTATTAATTCCAAGTAAGAACAATTGAATGTTGTCATTTGTGGGATTCAAGTATGAATATTCTGATAAATGTTTGGATGTTATTCACTTATTCTAGATGTCAGTGTTTAAAACTTCAAATGTGAGGATTTGTTTGTAATGATGTATGTTATTTATATATAAATCTAGGTGTATTGAAAATTTGAGATTGCCTTTGAGATGTCATATATATATATATATGCATAATTTATTAGGTGTCAATGACTCTCCAACATATCTTGTCAAAACCGGCTTAACCCGGTTGAACCCCGATCCGATCATTAAACCCCAAACCCCTTGTCAAACCGGCCGAAAGACTTAACCCGGTTTGACAACCTTGGAAATGACTTACTTGTCTAACAAAGGATGGACGTCAGGACAATGAAGGTTAATATACATCTTGGTAGCACGTGATGCAGCAAAAGAAAATTGGCCTACACACCATAGCACAAGGGATCAAGGTCATTGGCCGGAAGCAAATATATAGGACACATTCCAAATTTAAAATACTTGCATATGCGTCGATTACACTTGTACGTCCAGGTTAACATAATTTTAGATTTAGTCCTTCTCCATTGCAGAATATTTTGTTTTTTCCTATTTTGTCGGTATCACCAAACATAGACACAACAAATGATACTGTGTTTAGTCACTTAAATTAGATCGACATCCTAACCTAATTGCTTTATGCGCAGGAACCTAATGCAATGGTCAATACATATAAGGGTAATTAGGATAGCCAAATATAATGCACCACATGCGTGTCCACATTATATTTAATTAATAACAAATTACTTAATTTTTGTAGTCAATCAATGAAAACCACTCAGCCCATAAAGATTATCGAATTCAACAAATTTACGTCAACGTAGTAAGGGAAAGATACATACCTTGTTCATAATTAATGTATACGGAGGTGAAGGCCACAACCTTTCCTAATGCCGCCACATCAGTAATGATTTCTTCGAAAGCAGGTATCATTGAATCCCAAAAATAAACATCTGCTTTCTCGCCTCTAATATTAATGGGGGAAAAATACAATCCCTTAGCTATGCACAAACATTAGTTTTAAAAATGGAATTGACAACGTCAAGCATAGCCTCACCCAATGAGTTCGAGAGTAATCCGCTTGTTTCGAAGCGGGAAGCTTGAGTACAACATTTGGCTTGGTTGACAGCTGGTTACAATGCCTATCAAATCTACACACAAAATCAATCATTAGACATAATTCACATTGGATCATAACCAGGACTAAAAAAAAAAATTCAAGTGCATAACACAAACCCGACAATATTTCCTGGTTCATATGCGCATACGGAAAGTCGGCGGGGACCAAGAACCAAAAGCTGACGTCCGGGATGTCAGCTGTCTCATCCATTAATTCTAACATCGTTCCAGCATGGAGGACAAGTTGGAGAGGGCTCAAAGACACTCGATGGAGGGCAGGGTTCGATTGTACATCAAAGAAAGTAAGACTGTAGATACAACCTTCATACAGGGTGGACAGAAATATCATAACATCAGCATGTTGAATGAGGGCTTCAATCTCAACACCCTACAAAACGAACAAAAAAAAAAAAAAACCGAGGTCAAAGAAGGGCAAGGAGAATATTGTCAACTGAAACAGGACAACAATCAACGAACCTGATTATCAAGCATGAGCAGGTTAATCTGTTGTATTGCATCATCAGTTGAGCAGATTTCTCCCCACAAGCGCAGCAGCCGGACGTGAAGGACAAGCGTCGGGTCAGTTACATGGATGACTGGAAGAGTCTCGGCTGCCATTGGATGAAATGCAGACGATTCCAACACAGCTCGAACAACTGGATAGGCTAAGCCGAGAGCTATATTGCTTACACAAAGGATTTAGTACTGGTCACGTGAGAATTCCTACTGATAATGGAATTTTGGTTCAAAGAGGAATGAGAATGCCAAAAGCCATGTTGGGTTTAAATATATGGCCACTACTACTTTTTTGGAACGTTGGAAGTTCCCCACAACTGGCGTAGCGGGCCGCATCCGACGATGATTATGTTGAGGTCGTGACCATGTGAACGTTGTTTTAGGGAGGAAGCTTGGGTGGGCTGGAGTTTGATTATGCTAGGTTGGGATTTGCATTGGGCCTGGTCGCAGTGTGGGCCTCGGTGGAAGTGACCCTTTTCCCGGACTCCCTCACCCAGCTATTTGTTATATGAACCTGTTCCGCACTCCTCAAGCGTCCACGTCAACGGGGCGAGCTGGTGATGTGGGCCCATAGTGGGCCTGTGGAGTTGGATTGAACGAAGCACCACGTCACGGGAAGAGCCGACTTTTCCTCCGGATTGGGCCGTGGACCGAACGCCGGCCCCAGTTGGGCAGGATGTGCTAACGTACGCTGAGGAGAACCATGGTGCCCCATGAACTGAGGTGGGTAAAGAAAAGGTAGGTAAAAAGCATCCGTATGGAGCAATTATAGGGCTGTACCATTTCTAGGGTTCGTTACGTTTGGCAGATTTGATGAGGTCACACATAGCATTGTTGAAAGCTACCTCTTATATGGGCAGAATTGATTCTTGTTTTTAAATATTGTTTGTAAAATCGTATCGTATCGACAATCAGACCGAAAAAAATTCCATCGATATGCAGTTCTTAATAGTGTGAAATAGTTGAATCAGAGTTAAACCGCGGATCAGCGTAGAACACCCTACGACTAACTTTTCCGGTATAAATCATTTTTTTTACCACTCGAATTATCATAATTGACGGTTAGACTATGTTTACCATATATAGGCAACAATGTCCTTTACGTCTCTCGATTAATAGAGATTATTAATTTATTATTAATAGAGATTATTAATTTTACGTCTCTACAATTCCATAAAAAAAGTCTGTTGACATCCCATAAATATATTTTAAATATGCGGTTGACATCCCATAAAAAAAGAAGTTTGTTGTCCACGTTATTTTATGAACAATTGAACATCCACAATTTTCACCATTATCCTTTTTTTCCCTATTTCTGTTTAGGTTAACTTTTGTTTAAATTTCGGGATAAATTGATAGTTGTCAAAGGTTTTTCAACTATGCTATTTTAAAACAAACGATTTGTTGGGTTCATCTCATCATTAATGAATAATTATTCCTGGCATGAATTCATAGTGGTAATTTTATAAATATAATGTAGTATGTATTGCTTCAAGCTCATTTGTAAGACACACTTGTTAATAACTTTAGATTCTAAAACACACCTCTATTTTGAATGGAGGGGAATGAAGTATGTCGGGGAAATAATTTAGTTTAGTTCAGTTGAGATTGTGGAAGGTCCTCTTTGTATTGCAATATAACGGTCACACTGGCATACCATTCGGTAGAGTAAATTGAGGTACAACATTTCATATAATTGGCTGTTAAAAACAGGAAAATAATTTGGAGAAATTGAGAACTCAAGATTCAAATTGTAACGACCCGATAAATTTGACAGTCTTAGTCCTCAAATCGCATAAAACATAATACATCAATAAACCACTACTCAAAAATCTCAGTGAACACAATGTTCTGCATAGTCTTCACCGGTTTACCTTGAGAGTCACAACTAAGAATTTTGAGTCCCCTTTCCGACGTAACTCGAGACATAGCAACATACAACTGTCCATGAGAAAATACTTGTCTTTGCAAGCAGATGCCAACATGCTTTAATGTTTGACCTTGACTCTTGTTAATTGTCATTGCATATGACAGTGCAATTGGATATTGCCTTCGAACCAGAGTGAAATTTAAGCTCTTATAGTGGACCGATAGACTTAGGCGAGGTAAGAAAACTGTATCACCAACATGTGTCCCGGTCAAAATTTGGACCTCAATAAACCACTTACCTAATCTCTTAACGATCATCCGAGTTCCATTGCAAAGCCCAGTATTCTGATCCAGATTTCGAAGTAGAATAACAGGGCACCCCAACTTCAATTTCAACTCATGTTCGGGAAAATTCCCAATCTTTAAAGAGTTCAAGAATTCAACTGTGTAGTCCCCTTCTTCAACATGCTGATTCTTGGCATCAATCTCTAGTGAATCCGAACTAAAATAAGAAACTTCTTCACCAGGAAATAGACCCAATACATAATTGTTAATCGTCGCAACAGTGTCATTATGAGGGGCTAAGATAGCTCGCTCAACCAAATAGGTTGACATATTTTCAGTGGAGAGTAACTGATCATATATTTCAGCAACAATATCAGGAATTGGATCACTACGATGGGGAACACAAATGTGTAGAGGTATCGGGATAATTGATTCTCCAAAAATATTACTATTTGTACCATCACCAATTTCCAAAAGCCATTTGCTAAAATTTGAGATTGCTAACCTGGTTGATGCTTCAGAATGAGGCAATTTTAATCGCATGTTCTCGGTTAGCTTCAATACTGTCATAGACCGCCACAAATAAGATCTCTTTATGGAAGAATTAACAATTTCAGTCCGTGTACCCTTCGTGATGATAGGTAACGTCTATCGGAAATCACCTCCAAACACAATAGTCATACCTCCAAAAGGCTTCAATTCAGGATCAACATGCTTAACTCGGAAAATATCCCTCAATGTCCTATCTAGGGCCTCTATGTTGTGTTTATGAGCCATCGGTGCCTCATCCCAGATAATAAGTGAAGCATTGAGAATCAATTCAGCTACCTCAGAACCTTGCTCAATATTGCAAGTTGATTTTGTATCACAATCCAGGGGAATGTGAAATCTTGAGTGTGCAGTTCTTCCACCGACCATGAGCAGTGCAGCAATACCAGATGAAGCAACACATAATACTATCCTCTTCTCAATTCTTAATTGCTCACAAATTGCTCGCCACAGAAATGTCTTACCAGTACCCCCAAATCCATCAACAAAAAAGCATTTACCCTCATTGGTATAAACAGAATGAAATACCATTTCGTAAGCGATTTTTTGTTCTCCATTCAACGGTCAACAATGTCGATCCTCAGAACTGTCTAAGTCACCGGGTCCATAATTCATCTCCATATCTATCAGCCTGTTTACCGTATGTGAACGCAAACACTGATCGGGAACAGGCAACCCAGGGAAATCTGCTAATGACTTCGAAAATCTCTCCATTAATTTGTCAATATGAATAAGGCACAACTCCTTAATTTCATCCTCCGACAAATTCAACTGGGGTAAATTCAGCTCTCTACGTCGTGAATGCAAAATGCCTTCACTTAGTAATTCCCAATTCTTTAACCAAAAAGAAGTCATTTCAGCCACCTGACAATGAATAAGAATTGTGACAAAAAATTTTCTAAGTTTATAACCAGAAGCCCAATGCGAAGCTTCTTGTACACAATCATTCCATTCAGAATCTCCTGATAACAGTCCCCGAGCATAACATGCTTTTTGGAATGTCTCATATACCACCCCATTCACTGTTCTAATATCATCATAAGAACAACAACCCCTAACAACATGCAATAGCATTTGCAAATAGTACCGCTCCTTTGCGGATGGGTAGCAGTAATATAATCTAGCAATGCAGGTACCTTTCTTGCGCTGCTGCCACTTCTTGTATTTTTTATTCCATACATAATATTGTGGCATCTCTGCAAAGGTATATTTCCGTGCATCCATTGACTGAAGATTCAGATCCATCCATGCTAACAACATTGAGGTTTGAGCACTGCTAGACTCAACCGCTTCCTCCACGTTAGAATCAACATTTGAATACACTGTATTCTCCCCAGGCAAATGACAGGACATACGGAGTACTGTTGGGGAGTGAGAGTATATATCAAACCTAAAAATTCTCCAACATGCTTCTCCCGATGTGATGTAACGGGCATCCATGAATGCCTTTATCTCATCGATTTGCACAATCGTAGTTCCACGATTCTGACCATCCATAGCCGAAGCTGTTTGTTGTGCAGCTACAGTGACCATTGCACGATCCTCGGGTTTGTTGATGTACTTAAACAAATATTTAACAGCCCTATATAAACATCAAATAAAACCAAGTTGTAGATGTTAGATAGGGAAGTAGGAAAAAGGTGTATTACATTTTTTCTTAAATGTGACTTGTATTAAATAAGAAACCAAAGTACAGAGAACAAAAGGCAACAAATGGATCACAATAGCTTATTCAAAGGGCAAAAAAAACGAAGGAAAACACAGCAAAAAATATTACAAAAATTACAGAGTTGCGGGAAGAAGTCACACCAATAAGATAACATTGGGTTTATAAAATAAATAAATAAAAAGAGAAATCGCACAAATATTGGTTTGGTTTTTATTTATCTTTGGAAATTAAATTATAATTCATATGCATGCATAAAGTTAATAATGAGTGTAGCATATAAATATACATATAGCCTGTCATTAAGAATCTGCGTTTGGTAATATAATAAAGGAAACAACAATGTCATATTGATAAATACGATTTACTTTAGCCATACCTTGTCTTGTTACAATATTCAATATTGATATGAGCTCCAAATCGTAGTAACAAATATTGATTGTAGGGTACAACCCATCGATTATCCAGATCAACCCCGCACAGTTGAAAACTCTACCATTGTTCCGACGACGATATTTAGCAAACCCAGTTTCATCGATAGTTTTTTGAGAAGAGTATTCCTTGGGGAAATGCTTACTACATGTCCCATTCCTCATGCACACATTATTAGGACGTACTGTACCACACGGGCCATGCATCATTGAACTTGTGACAACTGCATATAGTTCAGGATCAAGATCAGGATCCGGAATTTCAGCACATATTATGGAATCAATAGCCGCAGGACCATGGAATTTATTCTCTGAGGCCAAAAAAAGCAATATGTGTGCATGAGAGAGACCCCGCTTTTGCCATTCAATTGCTTTGACATCTGTACAGCAAGATGCAAATAGTAGAAAAGGAATATTAGTTCAATGAGGTAAGAGAGTAATGGATGAACATTAATAGATAAATAACGAATAAATAAGCACACATACATGCATTGATTTTCCCAAATATTTGTTTCTCGCGAATCTCTAACATAAACTCATCAAGCTTGATTTTGAAAACTCTGGCGGTGATGTCAGCCTGGTCAGGGTCTTTACCACTGTACCTTCTAATCAAATCAACCATTAACTGTATCTCTGGCCAGTTAGAATTGCAAGTGAATGTTATAAACAAATCAGGATAACCAATCCACTTGCAAATAGCCATCGCATCCTGAAAATTTTCATACTTGTATCTTGGACTACCAGTGTGTGAGGCAGCTAAAATAACTGGCTTCCCAGAAAGCTTGATATCACTATCCCCTCGCAAATAAGAATTCAACAAATCCTTGTAGTAGTGTCCTCTTAGCTTCTACTGATGGGTACGCATCCAGTCTAAGCGTTCAGCCTCAATTAACGCAAATGCATTCACCATATATTGTTGAAACAATTTACCAGATAATAACAGAGAATTCGACTCCCGGAGACGGGTTTGAAGACGATATGCATAGAAATCACACTGCGTTATCATTTTATCTCCAACACGGATATTAGAGCTACTGTGACTATAGCTAATACAGGGATGCCACCCATCCTCGCCATATGGGAATAAAATTGGATATTGTAATGCCATCAGACTTGGATGGTATACGCTAATCCTTTCCATTTCTGAACCCTTCTGTTGAACAATTATATCTGGAGAAAATGATTGCTCTCCTGTTTCATCTACAATCAATGCTGCAATCTCATTCGCAGAGGGCAAATCATATTCTCTACTATTAATTTCACGCTTAGCCAATAGTTTCAGTTGAAGCTCCTGGACACCAGAGTTTTGTATCCTATCTCGCGCATAACGAAATATACGTACCAGGATATTATTGTCATCAAACATATGCTGGAGGCCTTCAACAATACACTGGCGCAATGGCTTCTTGGCAGGATCAGTGGAGTAAAAGTCCATACGATTCTGGACCTCGTTATCTGAATCGTGAATGTAAAGCTGTGCAAATTTCGGAGAATCCCCATCACCAGGAACCAAAAATACTATTCGATGATAAATCTGACCACCGATTGAATATACATAAACTCCACGACCATCATTAATAGAGTGATTGACTTTACCTCCGAGAGAAATAAAGCAAAAAACCCCATTATAGGCTCTGATGTTAGTACGAAAGTGACGCGCTAATGGTGTATCCCCTTCAAGTAGAGTTTTAAGAAATTCGGGCACATCTCTGCGGGGAGGCAATTTCACTTTACCATGTTTGCAATATAAAGGAAATGCAGGCAACACATCATTCCGTGTAGATAAAGTACTCTCGAACCGCCACATAACTGCTCCACAATGTTGACACGTCCATGAAGGTGGACCAATATAAAAAAATTCAACCAACGGAAGACCTAGTGAAATAGATAAGTAATATTAATAAAGTTTTGTCACAGTAATTGATAAATTGAACGAGTTTGAGAAAATGTCAAGCTCATGTACTCGCGCTACATTAAACACAATTATTAAAACAAATGTTTTCAAGGAAAGATAGAATGGTATACTTCTCATTTTAAGTAAGAATAACTAAAATTATATACATGAAATAAATGTGTACATTATATGTTATAAGACCAAAATAGGGAAAAAAATATGTTGACCAAAACACTAAAACAAATATCCAATGTACAAAAACTTATCCACAATAGAGATGAACCATGTCATGTATAACAATGCCCATTAGAATCCACATACTTTGATTCACTTCTGTAGGAAAGAAACTTCGGCCAAGTCTCTTTCTATGCAGATGAATACGTCGAAGTAATCGACTTTGCTTTTGTAACATAAATCTAAACTGAGGCTCCCAAACTATGAACAACACCAAAAACAAATAAGTTAATAAAGAAATAAATAAAGAGTGAACAATACAGAATAGCCTAATATGTAAGACTTGCTACAAAATTTAGGAAACAACAACGCAAGCCCCTCCTATGAACCTTCTGTTTCAAAATATGATGTCTTCTCTCACGGGCAACTTGGTATAGCATTCTCCGAAGTTGAGAGAGTTGGAATTGTAAGGCAGCTTCATCTGCAGAATTTAAATATAAAACCATGTATTACTCATTGAATAGATGAACTAATTAGAAAAATTAAAACGCAGAGAACACACCTCTCTCAAATGCTTCTTCCTCTTCAGCAGATAAAACAAAGCGTTGGTAATGATCTTCAGGATGAATAAAAACTGCTCGACGTTTCCCTAAACAAATGAAATGCAAGGGAAAATATTAACATATCTATCATTGAAACAGTTTCGTGCTAAACCATGACACTCACATGGTACAGACGATCGATAAATCTATGGTTCGGTAGATGGGATGACATTTGCACTATCCATATTTAATTCTGCAATAACCCTACGCAATCTGAAATAGAGGTCGTGGTAAATGATGCACTCGTTCCAATAAACTTTGCAGCTGCCATTCATATAAATTAATGTATTTGTTTCAACAGAAGCTGAACTCCTCACCAATCATAAGTTTGTGCGAGTTAATGACACATACAACAGACCACACAAACATAACAGTCGAAGAAATCCAAAATGCTCCAACAAAGTTGAAGGCGGCCTATAAATTTAAACAAAAAAAGTAAAGAGGATGGAAACAGAAATAAAAACCGGACGAAAAGACATCAGTCCTTTATCCTCTATGAAGTCTTGATTTCTAGAGTGATTGAATAAACTAAACTCTTATAATGAAGCGAGGTTTCAGTATTTCTAACATTAGCTTACCCTGCTGGTGTTTGGTAACGTATCATGAAAAATGTAACACATTCGATCGGTCCATCCGAACTCATGATTTTCCCATAACATAAACACATAAATAATCCACCAAAGTTGAATCTACCTTGTACTTATGTAGTGATAAGAAGAAGAGTGAAAACGCCGATGGAGTCTACCAAGTCAACCATTCACCCAAAATGTTTTTAAATAACAAAACGGACCATCAACATGATTCTCAATTCCATTCCGCTGGTCTAATTAATATCACCATATGAACCCTAAACCACAGTTGAAAATATGGGAAATGACAGTCGACCACCACCATGATTTTCTTTTCCAATCCGCCATTACTAATCATTAAGCACCCCAGGCCCTCAACTTAAAATATGAGCTAGGGAAAGATAAATTACTTGGAATTGAAGCCTTCGAAGCAACCTCAGAAGTCACTAATTGATGTTGATGAACAACTCCCCTGCTAAACAGACCAAGTATGTCATTCCCTGACCCCTCGACTCGAAGAACCCCTCTTGAAAATGCTAGTAGGCAGTTGGAACCACGATTGAGTAGGGAAAGAAGCTGAAACCCAATAGTGCAGCCGACGACATTGAGAGGATTAATGATCGGCTGGGCAGTGAATGAATGCAGTGACCATCCACTGCGGTCCTCTCCTCCGTGGATCTGCACCTAAAATACACCGGAAAAAAAATCACCTGCCCCTGAAACACAAAGACAGAATGGGGAAGTTATGACAAACACTTAAAACAAAAGTCACAAACCTGGGAAAAGTTAAGTTTCTACATATTTACTGAGAAATGCAAGTTCCTGTAGTTGTTACATCTAAGCTGAACATACATAAATAGGGCAAATGGAGCTCCCACCAGCAACTATTTACATTTTGAATCTACATATAATAGTGCCAAAATGTCACCCTGATCACCATCATGTGTTTCTGGCCATCAGTTTTCCTTTTTTGACTACATTAAACTCAATTGTAATTCCAGAGCTGTACAGAACTGTCGATTGATGACATAATTTGCATAAGCCCTAATATATAGCTACACCTTCAGTTTCTGAATCAAATTGCTCTCAATCCAAAAGCTCATGATGTGCAGTCCTTAATAAAGGTTACAAATGGCATTCAAACCCAAATGCAAAGCAGGTGAAGCTTGAGCTACATCGGCCAGCCGGTTTCTTTGAGGTCAAGCATAATTTGCATAATCCTTAAAGTCAAATAAACATGCAATCATCCAATGTGAAACCAAAAGATTAATGTATATTCAAATTAGCTTATGATTTTCACAGATCATGAGCACAAAAGCAAGAAATAAACAGAAGCTAAAGATACCCTACCAATTCAAGATCAAACACTTAAAGGGAGAGGAGCTTGAAGCTGCCAAAAAGAGGATCGTTGTCGACGTAACTATGTGAAATTCGAGATGGAACAAAGTATGTTACGGTTCTTTCTACAATGTCATTAATCATCATTAACATTTGCTCGAAAGAGATAAAACAAAACAATATGAACTACATATCTACGTACATCTTCTGTACCCTAAAAATATGCACAACCCAACATTTCAACTACAGATGCTGCTAGCAACTACCTACACAATGAGATCATATCATCAGTTTCCCTACATTAGTCATTACTAATATACTCTTTCTCTTTTTTTAAAATGGCAGGGGATTCAGGGTTGGGAGGGGAAATTTCGGAGTTGGGGTCAGGAATTAACACAATTTCAAGCATTTACAGTGACGATTCAGATCATCATGTTATCATTCATAGCTATGCAACTTTGTTCACCTAGGACCATTCAAAGTCATCAGAGCTAATGTACAAACATTAAAATAACAGTTATGCTGAAAAGAGGTAACTATCAGGTTATCATGCTCAAGCAAGAAAAAAAAGAACCTATAACTTACTCAAAGCTCCCGTTACCCTACTCTAATCACCACAAAAAAAGTAAGAAACCAGGAGCTATAACTTACATTGATGTACTGAGGTTTTGGTTTGGAGAAGTAGTAGATCTGAAACTTTAGAATCAGTTCCAATTTCCTCCTAAAGTCTTCAATATCGGCAGCAAAACAATCAGAGTTTTGATCGGAACAACGTGAAAAGCAAAGAATCAAAAGTAAACGGCAGGAACAGGTTCTCACCTTTGAACAGCCGGTCAATGGATCTAAGTTCACTTCCCTTATGGAAATGCCATTCCCCATCTACCTTGACTTCATCAGGTTGAGCCTTCTACTTCTGAAAGTCTCGCCTCCTCTATTTTGGTTGTTCAGCTACCCAGAAATGGTGTGTCTGACAAACCATCGCAAAATCGGAATTCAAACAATGTACACCAAAGATGATCAAACCAAATTTCACTCGAACTCAAAGGAAACTACAGCAAAGCACGAAAACGGAGAAGTAACAGGTGCGCCGTGAGTAAGTAAATTGTAATGGCAGGAAATTCCACGCAGGAAATTCCACGGAGAAGTAACAGCTGCGACAGTTGAAGTTGAAAACCAAAACCTGCTATGGTTCTTCCCCTAAGACTTGGCGTACACACAAACACATACAGTACTGACTTATTAGAGGAAATAGGCAATTAAACCCGCAACCTGTGAAGTGGTATCCTTTGAGACTACTATTGAGCTATCCAGTCTTTTATCGATTTCTAGGTATTGCACAATCACAATTGTGAGGTCAATAAAGAAGAGGTAATTGAAATGGTTGTGTAGGTATTCAAGAATTTGAAAGCAGGCAAACTCATAATTACATAAAACCCTCGAAATGACTTACACAAAGGGAAACCAATTGTTCGTTGATAGCGACAACGACAAAGAGGGAACGAAGTGGAACTATGGCTGGTTGAAAGTGACCCAGCTGCCAAGGAGAGTTTCCACAATACAGAAACCACCACCGACGTTGTAAAGAGTTGAATAACTTAGGGTCTTGGAAAGCACCCTCGTTCAGAATGCAATGAATATGAACTGAACCCAGAATGTAAAGAGTTAATGAAAGGGGAAGAAATAGAACAAACCAATCCAAGAGTAGATGGAGCGATTTGGAGGAACCTTCTAGAGGCTGAAGCAGAGAAGAAAGAAGAAGCAGGGTTCGTGGCGGCGGGGGAGACGGTGTTCTTCCGATTTCTCTCCTCAATTACACAATTCAATTTTGTCTTCCCAAACCCTAGAAAGTTTACCCGCAAATATGCACCCCAAATCGATCCAGGTTCTCCTCAGAAGCCCAAATTCCCGCCGCCTCCAAACCCTAACATTCGTTCCATCGCATCCCCAAACCCTCCGCTCCCTAAAGCTGTCCTTGATCCCCGACCATGGAAACTCCGACGCTTTCTACTTTACCGCCAACGGGAAGCAACCTCCTTCCGCAGATCGTATCTGAAAAAGGGTAAGCAACCTCCTTCCTTCTCCCTTTCACCTTTCCCCCTCTCTCTCTGTAATGTGCTAGCAATTGCGATTCCCTTTCCGTGAATTTCTTCTCTCTCTTAATAACCAGTAGAAAAGGTGGGCTTAATTTCAGTCAAACAAAAATTAATGAAAATTAAATGATAACGTGGGAAACCAGGAGAAAAGGTGGGGAGGGACGGTTTCTCAGTTCTGGGCGGGGAGTTTTATTTTTTTCCCCACTTAACACCCTGCCACATCAGCTTCCTAAAATCACTCTATGGACAGGAAAATTTGAATAGGGGTTGCAGTTTTACTTTTCAGCTATAAATTATACTGTTGATTCATATATAAATACACTATACTTTGATTATATCTCATATATGTTTTGATTAGAAGATCACATATTCACTTGTACAAACTAACAATTTCATATAATTATTGTTTCTTGTATGTAGATCGAGATCCTACTTACTGTAACATCCATTCCCCAATTTTATATACAGAACACCTAAAGTACCCCTTATAACCAACCGACTAAATAAAAATAAACCCTAAGCAAAAAAGCGCAAGAGTGGCTTCCCGCAGCTCTCTTTTCTGTCTCGGCCTCTATTCCCCTTCCTCTATATATAAACAAACTAAACCTAATAAACCGAGGAAGCGAAGCTAACACCCAGCAGTAGCCGCCAGTCGAGGGAGAAGCCAACCATGGCGCGATCCGCTTCAGCGGCCGTCACTCCACTACGTACCACAGTCTTTTTTCTCGCGTTTTGTAGCTTCGTCAGCGAGATAGGTTTTACGACAGAGACCAGCTGCAGCTGCAGGTCAAGCCTTGATCATTGGTTCAGGTTTGTCTTTTCTTCCCTAGCTACTGCTTTTAGTTTCCGTTATAGCTTTGATACTAGCCTAGGATTATTGAAGAGGAGTAGGCGCTCGAGAATTGGCCATGGTTATATGTGAATATTAACGGTGCTGCGATGATGAGAAGCGGTGAGATTAAAGTGGTCAAGAATATTATTAGTGGGTTTAAGTCGAGCTTCTGAGCAATCTGTCGTATTGGAGAGATAAATAATTAGGGTATTTAAGGCACGGTAATGATATAACTCCAAACCCTCTTCCTCTCAATTCAGTGGAACTGGAACCTAAAAGCTACACAATTTGCTAATGAGACCAGTAAGTTCACGTGGATTCCTTCGGTAGAATCGAACGATAAATATAAGAAAGAAACTTAAAACGAAGAGAATTGAGATGAAAGAGATAAACTAACAACTACTATTGAATTCCAATCTTCTACATACCAGGAAATAGTACATATTTATATATGTATAGATCCTTTCCTCTCCCAAATCAAATAAAGGAAAAGACGAAAATTCGACGAAAACAATAAGTAGGCAAAAGAAGTCTTTAATATTGGCATCGTCTTTATTTTTCCAAATAAACAAACATGAATTTTTTTACAAACTTCAAGAAGAAAGATATATCACATAATCTGGGTTTATTATCGTATCTATAATTGTTATGCAAGTTAATTAGACATAAAAGAAAATATTTAGTGTAAGGTAAAATAATTTTAAATTTTGATGCTTTAAAAAAATTATACACTAAGGTATAGAAAGTGAAAACAACACATACAGGAAATTTTGTAAACATAGGAGAGTATTAAGCATATATACTTGGAAATTAACATAGAGCTTTGATCAAGAAAATATAGAAAACATCAAATTGAAGGGGGAGAAACACACCAAATTAAAGAGATGTAAAATAAAATATTAAAGTTGTACAACTTTAATAACTAAAACCAGGACATGAAAAGCCATTTGTGTAAAGCGTGCCGCTAGAAAGCAAGACTAGCCTATAGCCCGGCCCGTTGGCCGCATTTGTTTAAGGAAATGGAGTTACAATATCTATAATGATAGTGTCGAGAAATGAGTTTTGTTTTATATTATCATAAGATTGTTGCAATTTTGCAATTCGTTGAAGACGAACATTTAATTTGAATGAACATTCATAATAAGTTAGAAATACATTTGAAGATTAGCTAATCAAGATAAAAATACTTACATGAAATTTTACTAATCACAAATCTAATCTAGTTGAGTATTACGACAAATAACATGCAAGTCCAAAATAAGAAAACTCAAGACATTGTCTCATTGTTCATGAGTCATGACATGGTACTCAATTCAACAAAGGCAAAAATAATTTCACCAACACAAGTTCACAATAACCAAATGCATTGTTCCAGGGACCGACTGTGACCATGACTTCAAATGTCTGTTCTCCAAGCATGTTCAGAAGGGCCATATAGTCAGCATTGACAACATCTGCATGACTGAATAGAGATCCAACAATCGTTCGTAACTGTGATGACGGGAAGACCATGTCAACACTAATGAAATCGTCCTCAATTGTGAGGTGGACGAAATGGATTATGGATGCAGGGGACTAGGACGTCGTCAAATTCGTTACACGTCCGGATAACAGAAAAGAGGTGCCCTGATGTAAACACAGAAACGAATATTGTCAAAGCAAATCGATAAAATGCAGCATGCCACAAAAGGCGTATGATTAAAAAGAAATTTTTTTTTGTTTAGTTACCTGATTTTCGACATCCACTTGGAACATAATGAGATCGATGGTGTCGGCACGCTCACAAATTTCAACAGCATCATCGTATTGCAGATTAGCAATAAAACCATGGGGAAGCCTATATATTGGACTGTAAGTTTTGGCACTAAGTAGTGAAAAAGAATCGAAATTACATGATGTAGTATTCGTTGGATGCATGAGCAGTACTTACTGATTGAATTGAGGTAGACCCGCCATATTGAATGCAATTCGCACGGTGAATGGAACCGAAGTGTTTTGTATGGGAAGTAGTAAACGGAAATTGTAACAGGAGAGAAAGTGGTATCTCCATTATATAAAGGAGAGAAAGTGATTCTGATTCACTTGGCCGCATGCAGTGGACTACGTGTGTGTGGAAAGTGGGAGAGTGGAGTAGCATTTGTGGCCTCGTGGGGGAGTGGAGAAGGATCCGCCGAAAAGGTAGAGTAGGTTGGCCATTTAGAGTTCAAGAGGCGGCCGGGCAATCCCAAAATCCTCCCTAACCATTTTCTTTTAATCACTAATTGCAACTGTGTCAACAATTCTTGTCCAAAATTGCCTCTCAAAGTTGCTAATTATTATTGGATGCGCCAACCTGGCCGGCCCAACCCACCCCACCACTAAATAGCATGAAATGAAAATCATAATGAATGTAATTAATAAAGAAATAATGAGTTGGTGTGCGGCAAACGTGGCCTTCACCTCATAGAAGTTGCAAAAAATTTGGTTACTGGGCAGTAGAGGAGGTGGGGGAGTGGGGAAGGATTCGTGGCCTCGTGGGGGAGTGGAGAAGGATCCGTCGAAAAGGTAGAGTAGGTTGGCCATTTAGAGTTCAAGGGGCGGCTGGGCATTCCCAAAACCCTTCCTAACTATATTTTATTAAACTGAACCATGCTAGGGTTGTTTTGTGGGCTGGGTTGTGGTGTTTGGTGTGTTTGGGTTTTTTCTGGGTTGGGTTACCATGGGTGTTGGGGTGGGTTTTGGAGTTTTTCTCTTGTGTGTTTTTCTGATTTATGTATTTGTGGGTGAGCTTTCATTTTGTGTTTTGGGTGGGCTCAACTTTACGATTTGGTTAGACTTCTATTTTTCAAGGAACATGGTCCAACTCTGTATCATTTTCCTATTTCGTAATGAAATTAGGTTACGTAAAAAAAAACAAAAAAAAAACCGAACTGTATGAATTAATCTCGATTTGGTTAGACTTCTATGCTTAAAGTATCATTAATTAATTAATCTCGAGTCACTACTGAATGAATTTAAATCATTTTATATAGCTTAATTTATAAAATAATAATTGTAGGTAAATGAGAAGAAAATCTCGCAAATCAAGTGTGATAATAGAAAAATAATACCCAGAGAATGAAAGGGGTTGACACTTTCTAATTGCCCATTTTCTTCTCGGTTATAGAAATCCAGAACAAAACAAATAGGGATGAGTAAGCAGGGTTGTTGAGGCCATGGTTGAACACAACGGGCTGGGTTGGCAGAGAGGTAAGTAGGTTTGTGGGCTCCAAATTGTTAGGAAATAATCATTCTCAAATACGTGCTATTCATTAGGCCCAATACAGTTTGAGACAGTTGTGATGGGCCTTTATGTAATGCTACTATGGTTGTCATGCGGGCGGCATGCCACCCGGTTGAACCTGGTTCAAACTGCGCCAGTCATAAAACCAGCATGACATCACCGGTATGACCAGTCTGATCGAATTATGCAGTCTAACCAAAGTGTTATCATAATGAAAGTAATTAATAAAAAAATAAATTTGTTTTTCATTTTGTGAATGGAATAGTTAAAAGTTGATGATATTTGTTAGATTGTAACTAAATTCTCCAAAAATATGTTTCATATACACATAATTCACATTGGATCATAACCAGGACTAAAAAATAATAATCAAGTGCATAACACAATCCCGACAATATTTCCTGGTTCATATGCGCATAAGTTCTTACACCCTATCTGCTTAACTACCAACTTGTAAAACAGGAGCAAACCAATCCAAATAAATAAGTGATTCTCCATTATAAACAAAGCTGAGGAAATCAATTACAGCTAATCTCTTGCACACTGGGTGCTTTAAAACCAAACCGTGAAACTAAAAGGCTAAGCTCCAACAATCTGATCATCACAAATAACAGTAAAAAAGTACGGTGGAAGTAGTAAATAGAGCCGAATGATGAGAAATGCCTAGGCAACCACTTCCTATTAAATGTTTGAGTGTGGTTGATATTTAGGAACACAGACCAGAATCCATTAAAAGCACTCCATCCTTAAAAGGCAGCAGAGAACATCTTCAGCAAAACCAAATCACAGTGACGGACCATGCGGTTCCACGCTCCAACTTCAATGACAAACTGGTAATACTTCAAATCAATGCAGTTGAGAATGGCGATGATGTTAGTGTCCCAATCAATATCTGTCTCCGCAACCACATCACCAACAATGCGTCTAAGGTTGACAGAGGGAAACACAACTTCCAGCTCCTCAGTTACATCATTGATGGTGAAATGCACAACACTGACCATAGAGTGCGCCGAATTTGAAATTCCAATGGCTTTTAGTTTTCCCGTCATGATGTATACCGTCCCCTAAAACAGACACATGGGTTATTAATCACCAAAATGAAGCAAATGTTGAATTGGGTAATGACTGTGCTTTAAAAAAATTGGTGTTTAGTTGAGTTTGAGTGACTTACCGTACTATACAGACTTAACTTTATCATATTAAGCTGTGGAACCGTGGTGTGCTCAGATATGTCGAGAGCTTCCTCGTATAGCAATGGTCCAACAATATAGTTAGATCCAAATTGGGGTCCATCTTCCCTGATAATAAATTAACCAGAATTACCACTATCAACAGATACCACACACATTAGAATTTAAAGTTTCAAAGATAGAGGTTTGTGAAGCTTACTGGTTTAACAAAGGATGCAAGTGAGGGCAGTGAATGTTGAGATACATTTTAGTTGCTCGTGAGGAAGAAAACGAATAACCTCCTAACATCCATTTAACAATAAAACCACAAACACATGAGTAAATAAAATTACAGTGATAAGAACTGTTATTAATTTACAAAACATGATGACCAGAATTGAAGTGATATAACTTATCTTATTAACATGTATCTTCAAACAACGTTTTACTTTCCCAAATGAGTAAACAAAAATTTAATTAATTGTGCTAATTGGATAATAAAATTCTGTTTTGTAAACGACTCCGTATTCTGAACCTAGTCATTGTCAAACGAAACAAAGGGCAGCATCTACTCCGTCACGAAAAATGTTACAATTCTCAAGGACATGATAACCAAATGCATACGAATTAGCTACTCAATGGACGCAAACTATGCAAATATTCATTTGTTCTCACATGAACACAAAAAAGGTTAGTATCTTTCTAGTAAGAAAAAGGCAGAAAATTTTCGCACCTTCGTTTTGCTCGATGAATAGTGATGTGAAGACCGCGATCTGCCCCAAAGCTCCGGCATCAGAAACAACTTCTTCAAAACTTGGTATTGCCGAGTCCGACAAAAAAACATAAGCTATCTCTCCCCTAAAAAAAAAAAACAGAAGTTGGTAAGATAGAAATAACCACTGTTTTCAGAATGAGCATAAACAAAAGAACCATTTTACGGACTCTGCCAGTAGGAGCGTGATCCGCTTCTTCCGAACCGGTAAACCTGGGTAGAGAACCTGAACAGGTTCACATCCAAAAATAGTTCCAACCAAATCTAGAAAAGCCAATCCAAAAAACCGTGCATTCAAATGTAGGGTGTTAGCAAAATGCATTTATTTGAGGAAGCTTTGTTTTAAAGCTCATACCCGGCAGATAAGTTTGATTCTGAAATGCATAAGGGATGTCCCTGACAGCAAGGAAACGGAAACTAAATTTCTCAATATCACCTGTGTCGTCCATGACATACAACAGGGTATCCGAACGAAATGACAAACGAAAATCTGCTTCTCCCACTCGATGAATAGAGTTGTTCTCTTCAATGTAAAACGACATTACTCCATAAACACGGCCCTCATGAAGACTTGACAGAAATCGATTTAAATGTGGTCGTGATGACTCGGTATTTGCACATGTTTTCCCCTTTTGTTTCTTGATTGTTTGAGCTTGAATTACCGTGTCTTTGACCGATTTTACGCTAGGTTGTGTTCCTTTGTCACATTTCAAGTCCTAGCACATAAAGTGAAGCATAGGCGCAAGTTTCAAGTCAATCAGAGATCAATTGACGCTTTGGGAGAAGACACTCGGGCATGACCTGAAGAAGAATGGATTTCTACCTCACTTTATGGACAGAGAATCATGCAAGCTTGTTATGAAACGAAAGAGGACGAGACTACGAGCGTCTGGGATCAAACGACGACTGATTCGGAGTCCGGACGAGGGAGAAACGAAGCATTAAACAGAGGCTGAGCAAGGTGCACGGGCAGACCAGGGAGGCGCACGGCCGTGCACCCTGGCCGTGCGGGTCGGGAATTGTTGTTTAAAACCCGATTTTCAGCGAAAGGAAGGGGGGAGAGCTGGGTTTTGGATCCCAAACACCCAAGGGACGAACCCTAGAGAGAGAGAGCGACTTGGGAACATTCTTGGAGCTATTTTGGAGGATTTCTTCGCCATTGGAGCTCAGGAATCAAGCTTGGAGATGGAGATTGAAGATCTAGATCAGATTTCTGCAGTCTCTCTCTTCTCTATGGAGTAACTTCCCTTCACTTAGGTTTTGAGGAACCCTAGTTCCATGAGTTAGGATCTTTCTTGTATGAAGTTTTGGATGCTTTATTGTTTGATTATAATCGATTGAGGCATGATTTATTGAGTCAATTGAATCTTGATCAAATTCTCTTGATTTCTGCTTTAACCTATGATAGATAGAATCTGATTAGGTTAAGAGAGCTTCCTTGATTGATAGTGGTGAATTGGTTGTGCGAGAGTCAATCAATTTACTGCTTTGTACTGGAATTCATTCCAGTAGTGGAGATCTGTGTGAATCGCCTTAGCAGTCTATCCCGGTGAAGGCTAGTCACCTGCCGGGTATTCTGTCTGAGAGGGCTTGGTCAGCTTAAGAGATTCCAAGCTAATTTAGGATCTTCCGCAGTTTAATCAACAGTAGATCAACCAAAGGTAATTGCAACTTGGACCTAATTGAGGAGCTAGGGGGAATCATACCTAAGTGAGTTCCCAACTTGTAATTAGTAGAGTAGTTAGTAGAGTAGTTTAGTAAATCAATCTTTAATCTAGTTTGCTAGATAATGAACTGAAGCTGAGTAATAGTAACTCTAGAGACCCGTGGATTCGATATTTATTACTTGTGCCACTATACTGCAGTCCCTTTCATTGGTTACACTTGGCCATTGTTAGGTGTTGTGTTTTAGCGTGTCAGGTCGCCGAATGATGCCTTCAACCAACTGACCCTGCATAGTCAAGGAAAATGAATTAATGTATGTACAACCGTTACTGAGAAAGAGGTCAGAATGAATAATACACAGACCTGGTTGTTAATGAATAAGAGATTCACTTGTTGAAGTGAATCCCCGGTATGATACAGCTTCCCCCATACCCTCAGCAGCCGCAACACCCAGGTGTCGTTTTGAACATGAAGAACAGGAAGCGGATTGACAGGCATGATTGCAATATTGGATTGGTATAGTGAGGGTCAGAGTTGGAACGGAGGAAGGAGGTTTCATTCGGCTATATAAATGAACTTTATATTAACTAATTATATTTTAAATTGAGAGGGGGAGGTGGGTATCTAAACGGCGCGAGAATTGGGGAAAGTGGGGGACTGCCTACAAATTTGAACGGTTACTGCTTTAAACTATTTGTTTACAATAAATCCACTTCTGCAATGAGTTAAACAAAATTAACCAAAATGGTTTAAAATAAACTGCTATACCCAGGAACACATTACCTGCCCAGTGGACGACGGGGTCAAACACGCCTGGTTCTAGGATTGTGTGCATGCTGAAAAAAGATTTGGCCCAAAACTATGCGGATCAAAATTTGGCCAGCCCTTTCTTTTTTTTACAATAAAAATGACCAGGCTTTTTTGCTGATTAATTAGGTGGGCTTGAGATTAAATATTGAAAACCTATTACCTATCCATGACGATGAAGGGGCTTGATTTTTTGAGCTGACTTTGTTAGTTTTTACTGAATGAAGATTAAAAATCTTACCATTCCTTTCATTTTGAGGAATCGAATTGCAAAAGAAAGAATGCAAATCTTATTATTTAACAGAGAATGAAAGGGTAAAAGAGGAACTTAAAGATAAATAACTTTAGTAATAAAAAAAGAAAGATAAATTACAATAATTTATTAGTTAAAACACATCCTAATCAAGAATTACAATATACTACATATTGAAAATTTTCATCAATGGGAATAACTATTTTAGGAGACCAAATTGTCAAATAATTAGTTCCAAAATTGTGGGAAAATGCTTACGTAAATATGTCTGTTGAGACATAAACCGCAATTTTAATTGAAAAAAAAATGTAGCCGCCCTCAGTGAAAGGAATAAATAAAATTTAGTAAAATCATACCGGAGTTTGTATCGAAAAGGGTCAACTCAATCGTCCATACGATATGATATGTTACAAACACTTGAATAAATCAATATTAGAGAATTAAAATATCATGACTAACCACGATAAACAATGAGAGTTTGGAGCATTTGTCTATGATCAATGAGAGGTTGGGCCGACATCCAATATTCATGGACTAATAGTTGATTGTAATGACTTGGGATGATATTACTGTTTGATTTCAATCGAATGATGCATGTTTATTGAATTGATTGGAGTCTGATCAGCTTTTCTCGATTTCTGCTGCTACCTGAGATAGATAGAATCTGATTAGGTTGTTAGAGTCTCTTCATTCGATAGTAGGAGATTGGCTATACGAGAGTTAGCCATTTTACTGCTTTGTACTGGAATTCAATTCCAGTCGTGGAGTTCTGTGTTCATAGCCTCAGCTTTCTATCCCGGTGAAGACTAGCCGTCTGCCGGGTAGTTAGACTGAGAGGGCTTGGTCAGCTTAAGAGATTCCAAGCTACTGTCGGATCTTCCGCAGTCTAATCAATAGTAAATCAACCCAGGGAATTACAATTGAACCTAACTAAGGGGCTAGGGGGACTCAATCCCGAGTGACTCTTTCCTGACTTTGAAAACCGAACAATTTACTGCTTTCTTGCTGCTTTTGCTTTTAACAACAATTACTCGAACTAGTTTGCTAGATAATAGAGAATCACGGAGTAAGCAGTAGATCTAGACCCCGGGTTGATAATTGAACTTGCCTGTTACTGCATTCTCGGACTGCGATTGCACTTGGTCGCAGTTTGGTGTTGTGTTTTGGCGTGTCACTTACCGATTCTGGTATAAGAAGAAAATAGAAAATGAGATTCATTGGGAGGAAGTGGCTTTCGAGACTGATGAACAGGAGACGGAAGTGGAAGTGTATGACCCTATGAATTGGAAGCGCTTATGGAATTTTGCGATTCCCCCAAAGGTAAAGGTTTTCCTATGGAAATTGGCTCACAACATACTACCTACAGGGAAGAATCTGGAGTACAGAAAGAGGGATGTAAGTCCTAATTGCCCATTTTGCAATCTGGAGGAAACCCAAAATCATATCTTCAGGGAGTGCGACTGGGCGATACGAATATGGAAACCCACTCCGCTCAGGAAACTTTTTGAAATTGATGGAACCCTATCGCTTGGGAGCTGGCTGTGCGAAGTAATGGAAATGGTAGATGATGACATTCTAGGGCAGCTTGGGATCCTACTATGGTTCATTTGGTTTGAAAGGAACAATCAGTGCTTTAACAATCACAAGGCAGAGGAATGGGAAATCGCAGGGAAAGTGTTTGCTTACTGGGAGGAATATCAAAATTAGAACAATCAGGGGTCGATTCAGGAAGAGGAGCGGTGTCGTACCTGGAAAAAACCACCGGAGGGGTGGCTGAAGATGAACGTCGATGCGGCGGTGCTGACTGGCCAGGGAACGGGATACAGAGCAGTAGTGCGAGATGCGAGGGGGAATTTCCGATTTGCAGCAATTAGAAGGGAGAGAGCTCAATGGTCACCGGAGCTAGCTGAAATCCGGGCGATCCAGTTTGGTCTCCGATTTAAGGAAATGCACGACCTCCAGCAGCTTGTGGTAGAGACGGATTGTCAGAATGTGTTTCTATCGCTCAAGAACAAGGTAAGGACAAGGACTGAGGTTGGGCTTTTGATTGAAGAGACTGAAATGGAAGCCAACAGGGTTGGGTTGGTCGAGTGGAGTTTCGCAAGAAGGGAATGCAACAAAGCAGCCCACTTACTGGCCCATACTCAATGTCATTGGGATGCAGAGGAATTTTGGGCTGGAAGGCCACCTATTTTTCTTTTATCTACTTTGGAACAGGATTCTATGAATAATTAATAAATATCCAAGTTTTTTATTGTCAAAAAAAGAAAGTTGAACATACCACCAAGACACCAACACTCACCTGGGTTGGACAATGTTACAACTAAAAAAATGGAAATTATAATTAATAGGTTAAAAATTGCAAATATTACACATATTCATATTAGAAAAATATTTTATAACTAATAAAATTTCTACGAAAAAAATATCTTACCTCGAAAACCATGAACACTCTACAACATAGTTTTACACAAGACTATACCTTAAACACAAGGTGTGCAAGACCTTAATAACACCACAACTAGATAGGCCATACGTCCAATATAAACCACTCCTAATGAATACATATCTAGGTCACTGACAGATAAACAAAATAAACTAATATAAAATTAGATCAATACAAAGTGTATCAAGGTTGTCGTGTGTGTAACACCCCAACATTAGGGTTTAGATTCGACCAAAACACATGAATGGTTAGGTTAACGGTTACGTACGAGGGTTCAAACCGCGGATTATGAATAATAATAATAATAATAACTACTATTATATTTTTATTATTAGTTACAAAAATATATATATGTATATATAAAGAGGGAAGGAGCCACTCGGCCTCCCTCCCCTTGATTATTCCGCCAGCAGCTGAGAGAAACTTACATCTCAAAACCCCAATATCCCCCAACTCGAGTCCCCTTCACTCACGAATTTTCCCCAACAAAGTCCACTCTCGACGAACCCTGCAAACAACCGCGCAAAGGAGAAAAATTAGAAGAAAAAAAAGGAGAGAAGCAGTCGGCTTCTCCCTCATCACCGCAAGCACACAGCAGCGCAGCGATAGCGAGAGAAGGGTTTCCCAGCGCCCTCCCGAGTGTCCCTCTCTCGTAGTGGCACCAGGAAATAAGACAAGGGACAATCCTTTACCCCTCTCTCGACCAAGCAGCAGCGGCTAAGAATAGGAAAAGAAGAAGAAGAAGAAGAAGAAGAAGAAGAAGAAGATGAAGAAGAAGAAGAAGAAGAAGAAGAAGAAGAAGAAGAAGAAGTAGCAGGAGCGGGCCGGGCCGGGCCGATCAAGTTTTGTAGTCTCACGTGATGAAGAATTTTGCGCCAGTGTGTAGGAGAGGAAGATCTGTGTCTAGCGGAGGCGTGATGAAGGTCAAGAACTCGACAACGACGATCGCGACTGTCGGTGGTAAAGCGATGGAGAGGCCCCGACCCTATCCTCCTAGACAACTCGAGTTGTCGGTCGTTCAAAGTTGGCCGTTGAATTGTGGCCGGGGGAGGGACCTCGGAGATAATGGCGGCGGAGCTCCAACGGTGAGGATCGTCGTAGAGGAAGAGGAGGAACTAATAGAGTAGCCAAATGAGGAAAATCATCCAGAGCTTGAGCGTGAGAATGCGAACGTTGATGCAACTAAAGAGGTGAGTGTAAAGGGGATAACATCTTTGTTGGGGTCATTTAGTTTATGTCGTTAATTTCAAGTTATACTAGTTAATTTATTATTTTGAAATTAACGACATAATCTAAAAAACTTCGATGGAGGTTTTACCCCCTTTACACTCACCTCTTTAGTCGCGTCAACGTCTGCATTCTCACGCTCAAGCTCCGGATGCTTTTCTTCCTTCGGATCCTCCTCTATCGGCTCCGCTTCCTCTTTCACGATCCTCGCCATTGGAGCTCCGCTGTCATTATCTCTGATGTCCCTTCCTCGGCAACAATTCAACGGCCAACTTCGAATGGCCGACACCCCGGGTCGTCTAGGAGGATAGGGTCGGGGCCTCTCCATTGCTTTACCATTGATAGTCGCATCATCATTTTCGAGTTCTCGGCCTTCCTCCTACCTCCGCTAGACACGGCTCTTCCTCTCCTACTCACCAGCGTGAACCTCTTCATCACGCGAGACTACGAAACTTGATCGGTCCGCCCCACTCTTGTTTCTTCTTCTTCTTCTTCTTTTTCCTATTTGCAGCCGCTGCTTCTTGGTGGAGAGAGGGGTCAAGGATTGTCCCTGCTCTTATTTCCTGCTGCCACTACAAGCGAGGGACGCTTGGGAGGGCGCTGGGAAACCCTTTTCCCGCTACCTCTGCGCTGTTGTGTGCTTGCGGTGATGAGGGAGAAGTCGACTGCTTCTCTTCCTTTTTTTCTAATTCTTCTCTATTGCACGGTTGCTTGTAGGGGTCACCGAGAGGGGTCTTTGCTGGGTAAAAATCATGAGGGAAGTAGATTCGGGGTCGGGGGATATTGGGGTTTTGAGATGGGAGTTTCTCCCAGATGCTGGCGGAATAATTAGGGGGTTGGAGGCCGAGCGACTCCTTCCCGCTTTATATATACATATATTTTTTTCATAAATAATAATAATAATAATATAGTAGTTATTATGAGAAAGTGAATTGGTTTCTGTTTGGCTTTATTTTTTTATTCTTCTTTAATAATACTATATCAGTGGAAGCAGAACAAACAAAAGTTTACAAAAAATTAGTGGGTAGTCGAGATACAATCTGGGCCCCCACTCCCTTAGCTATAGAAAAACTAAGTCTAGAATAGATGTACGCGGCTGCTCGAGCCCCTGCATCCTGGGACATGGAGAATTTCTTGATCCTCTTGAGCAAAGCCACGACGTCTGTATTCAACTCTCCCAGCGAAGGAAAAGAAAATGGCAGGAAACCGTAACCAACCGCCATACACAAGTCCCGGTACTTGGCACACTTTCACTGAGCAACATCAGCAGCAACTCGGCCAGGCACAAAACCGGTCATCCCAGTCTGAGTTAGAGGTGAAGATCCACTACACACACACCTCGCCCACTGTCCTAGTAATAAAGCAGCAAATCCGCAGGATGAAGGGGTCTGCCATGTCCATCAACCAAACCGATATTAACCTCTCTACCTGCAGAAATCCCAGACATGTAAGAGATCCAATAAGGTGTCACGAACGAGGTTGTGCCAATTCTTAATGCCCACAGAACCAGCACATGACACAACATGATCCCCAAAGACATCACCAAGAAAGACACGGGAACAAGCAGGACAGGGCTTTGATATCGAAAACAACGGGACACCCATTCGATAGCTAAGCACACTACGATATGTCCTCCCATTCATAGTCTATCCCAACCTAGCAATAGGAACAACACGCAACCAGTCAAAAGAGTGTGCACTCTGCTGAGACTTCCATAAAGACACCTCACGCGTAGTCAACGAGAAAACAGAGTCTGAAGTAGTAACAACCTTCGCGAAATACATATCTGCCAATTTCTTCATAAGTTTTGGGACCTGTAAACTCGTTAAAGGTGCGTAGGGCATCATCAAAAGTAGGGCCAGGAGATAGAATACCAGAAGGACTTAGGAGTTTAGCTTGCAACTCTACAGATTGCAAACGAGAAGCCAAAAAAGCATAATGCAAGACATCTCCAGCAACATAAACCCCAAGCCCGCCCAAATGAAAAGGGAAGGTGGCAAGCCGCCACTGGCAATCACCAGACCCGGGTCCAGAAGCAGTGACAATACGTTCTAAACTAGACCGAAGTGCTGTGTCAAAAGATAGCTGGGGCCGGCCCAAAAATACCAGTACAGGCCCGAAGAAAAAGCAACTCACACTGTGGGTCATCAATCCTAGCAACCAAATCCATCAGCTCAATGGTCTTAGTAACTCACTTCGCCACAAGCTCACTGCTAAAATTAGGACAAGAACTGACAGGACCACCCAGAAGGTGACACCGTGTGGAGGCCGAGCGATAGAGGCAGAGAAAACACCTGAAAGCCGACTCCTAGGATCCTCAGTAGGCCAAAAAATCTCTGTCTTACCCACATTTAGATGAAGGCCAACTCGAGGGCCGTCACCCATAATCATGTCCAAGACCTTCCCAACAACCAAAGTGTCCCCCACAATAGTGCCATCATCCAAATACCAAGCCTGCATACTCAAACCAAAAGTGTATCTGATCTTGCACACTAAAGGATGCAACATTAAAGCAAAAAACAAAGGGCCCAAAGGGTCTCCCTGCTGAACCCTCTGGCAAGACCATAAGCTATGCATCCCATAATACAGTCGGGCAGGGCTAGAGTAACAAAACTCTACCCATTGGGACAGGACCGGGCAATGACGACGAACTTCCTGAAGTATGGCCCCACGATCAACTAAATTGAAAGCATTCTGGAAATCGACCAACAACATAGAAAGACCTACGTCACCACCGCGGGCCTCACCGAACCGGTTCAAGGCAATGAAAATAGCCTCTCCTCCACCAGAAACCCCGACCCCAAATTGAAGACCAGCAAAATAACCAGATAAAGTAGGCCAACAAGATAAGCACCAACCTTAGAAACAAGACGTCTCCAAACAGTGCCAACAGCTATAGGACGGATACCACCCCCTGGTTTAACAAGAGGCGTGAGCGGAGCGCTAGCAATGTACTCTACTCACCAAGGGGCTGCGGACATCGACCCTCAAGGAAAAGATTAACCACTCGAGTAATAGAGTCTAGAAATCCATAAGATGTTGAGATCAAAAACCATCCCTCCCGCAAGATGTACCACGAGGAAAGCTCCTAATCATATCCAAAACAAGGGCTGAGGAGGCAAAAAGAGGATGATGATCCACAGGCAAAGTCGGTAATGAGGGAGATGGGGCAACAGGATGCTTATCTTGCAAGGCCAGAAGAGTGGCATCAGAATAACGGCCACACCGGATGAGTAAAGCACCCAAAAAAAAGCAGCATAATGCCCATCACAAATCTTCCTCCGACATTGCCGAAGGTTGAGCTCACCCGAAACAAGGTCCTCCTCTACAGCAAACGGAGAGGGAACCTCATCTAAAGTCTCTCGCAAAAGCTGCAAACTGCCACCAGACCCACAAGCAATAATAGCACTGGTGACACTCTCCTCCTAACGAAGGCGCCTAACCGCGGACCGACACTCAAGATTACTCCACAGAGAAAAGGTCTTAAGCACGCAGAGAGGAAACACAAGTAAGCGAATCCAGCAGGAGAGGTCGCTAGGAGAAACACCCACATCATCCAAAGCCCCTTTCAGAGCCCTTGCAAACCCAAGTCGACACTTAGGAGGGATAGATTTCACAGTGCGAAGACCATGGTTGTCATGCCGGTGGCATGCCACCCGGTTGAACCTGGTTCAACCTGTGTCGGTCATGAAACCGGCATGACACCACCGGTATGAGCGGTATGATCGATTTACACATTCTAAAAAAATGATATAATTTTAATGAATAAAAAAATTAATTTATTATTCATTTTATGAATGTAATAGCTAAAAGTTGATGATATTTGTTGGATTGTAACTAAATTGTCCACAAATATGTTTTATATATGATTAAATACATTGGATATTAATTGTTTTCACATTTTTTTAAACCGGCATGAACCGGCACAAACTCGTTATACCACCGGTCGTACCATTCCACTTCCCAAACAGGTATAATGGTATAAACCGGTTTGACAACCTTGGCGAAGACCCATAGAGAACAAGCAATAAAGCAAAGAGATAGACCAACCCACAGGCTCAACCCTAACATCATATTAGTGAACTGACGAAGACGGAGCCGGATGTCTGAGAATATAAAAAATAAAAAACGAACAATCTGGAGGCTCCAAAAAATATTCTCATCATGCCGACATTTAGAACGGAAGGCGTGAGTACGAAGACATACCCCACAAATCCAAACCCCCATCAGATTGAGAGTAGTTTCAGCATTAGAAAACATCGTCAAACTATCAGAAAGAGTTTGACGTGTAATAGCCATAGCTTCACCGCGACAATGCCAATATTTAAAGTGTTGGAGCAAGGAGGATTTAACCCTTACCTCGACCATCCTGACACCCATGGAGACCGACAAAAGGACAGTGATAATGAACCAAAGCGGGCATGACAGCACAACAAATCCAAACCCAACTTGCACCAAGAGATTACCGGGAAAATTAAAGCAAATAGATGAAAATCCTAAGAATCCAATTGCCACAAAGAAAAACCCCTGTCGTTGATTATTACCTCCATGGAACGATCGCCCCAGCTCCATGTCGAATCATCCAAGCGTTTGGTCTGTTACCAACAGCGGATCCGAGACCCACGGCTTGCTCAATTCTCCAGGGATCTGGTTGCTCAATTCATAATCTACGGTTGCAACCCTTTGTACGTAACCATTTACCCAACCGTTCACGTATTTTGATCGAACCTGAACTCAAATGTTGGGCTGTTACATTTCCTCCACCCTTATAAAAATTTTGTCCCCGAAATTTGCTTAGAACTCATCCTTCTATCAACATCCTTCTTATACTTCCTTCCCAAGATCATTTATTCTTACCATAACAACTTCCTTGATAACCCTTGATCATTTATATTTCCTTAGCTGGTAGCACTCGTGTAACCTTGAGTCACTCACTACCCTTTTTGTTTCACAACTTGATCCAAAAGTGATGAAACAAAATGCTGATTTGACTGGACATGTTGATCCAATTTACCTGGTAGTTGTTGAACCTAAATCCAATTTACCTGGTAGTTGTTTTACATTTCCCCCCTCCTTAAGAAATATTTCGACCTCGAAATTTGTTCATTATGACGACTCCAAGTTTCACTTGTGATAATCTTCTTACAAGGAATTGTACCTCCCTTAATTTGTACGACATTGAGCTATACATCCATCCTTCCCTCCAATTAGATGTGATTTTAGCTGACCGGTAGCTCAACCATTTCTTATAGACAACTTGCTGAACTAGCTATTAGCTCTTACAACTATCAAAGTCTCCACTCATAGACGACTTCGATGTGGTTGTGCTTTACTCAAAACATCTTGTGATTGTCACGGTTCCTCAAGGTCTCCTCTTAAGACTCCTTAAGTGACGTCGCCTTATAATTCACCAGTATTTTGACCTATACCGTTCTCCTTTTCACAACTATTGATGCAACTCCTTGAACTTCATGATATAAACGTCCATGGTGAGCGTTCGACTTGCTTGGTAATACCCTTTTGTATGATGCTTCTTACCCCCTTCACATCGGTCATGTACTTCGAACGTATGTAGGGTATACGCTATCTCCATCATTTGGTACATAAGCAGGTAATGCCACTTCGAACCACAAGATTACTGATGGAGGCTTAACCTCCTTCTTGTTTGAGCGCAAAACTCTTTCAACGTAATCGCAGTCGTGGTTGACCATGTAGGTCACCTAGGTCCTTGTACACTCTTATACGAAGAAATCATATTTCACTCTATGACTTTGTAAGGACATCTTGCTCCCTATGCTGGCTAGGTTTTGATCTCTCCATCCTTGGTAACTTCGTTGTCAAAGAGGCTTGAATATCATTCTACGGTCACTTGTTGATTCCACCAGCTCAGGCCTCTATAGCGCCCATTTGGACTAGACCAACCTGACAATAGGTCCCAGGCTTCACACTATATGCACAAGTATCTCTATCTGCACGGTCCGACCGACGTTACTTGTATCACACTGTTTCCTAACTCACCGGCTTACTACAATTGTCCTTGATTCTTTGGGATACTATTTCCCTTAGTATAGTCATCCAGGTCCTTATATGTTTTTCCCGCTTATGTACTTTGACCCATAAGGTTCTCCATTCGAATACTTCGGATAAAGAGTTTGTCGGAAAGGAGCAGAGCACGATGATCAGAACCCTTGTCCGTAAAATGTTTGACTAGCTTGGGAGCACAAAGCTCTGTCCAGTCTCTCACGAATGCAAGTAGTGCCCATTCGTCTATTTGTCCAAGTGAATTGATCGCCTTGGAATCCTAGGTCATGGAGACCCAAATCATGGACAAAGTTACGAAGATCAAGGGATTGGGCTGCATTATATGGGTTACCACCATCTTTTTCATTTTCATTTTCATTCATCGTCACGTTGAAATCACCTATGATCACAAAGGGTAGATGAATTTCTTCACAAATGGTGCGAAGTTGGACCAATTGGTTGGCTCTTATTGATTCCGTGCAGCTAATATAGACGCAGAGCACAACATAAGAAAAGTCCATTTCATTAACTTGGAGACGAATTCAAAATCGAAATGAAAAAACAGCGAAGCATCAACTCTGGGGGACCAAGCTACTACAAGAACACCAGATGCATTAAAATCATCGACAAAGAAACAACGAGACTCAAATCATAAACCCTGCATACGACGGGAAACTACTATCCGAGACGACCTTTTTCCAAAAAGAAAACAAGCTCCGGATTATTCGTACGAACCAACCCTACAAGAGTTTGGAATGTGAGGGAGGGTCCAATTCCCCACACATTCCAAGCCAGAAGCCTCGTTTATCTTCCTGATTCCAGTCAAGGCTAGCTTCCTCCACCTTAGCATCATCCTCTGCAGGTACCTCGACAAATTTTCTCTTAGGAGAAAGGCTAGCTTCGATAGCATCTGCAATCTCCTCGATAGCATGTTTTCTTCCTCCTGACTCTGCACCAGTCATATTAGTGTCATATTCATTCAGCTTCAGAATCATATTCTCCTCATCATCCCTGGGCAATCCAGGAGCCCGTCCTAGATGACAACTGCCACCTCCGTCTTGTCCAGTCGACCAGCTTCAAAAGCATCCACCAACTGACGAACATGGCCACCACGCCTTCGCAGCTCATATGAGTGCTTTTCCGATCGAGCCCCCAGATTGGCCTCATCATTTCCTGACAAAGTAGCCTCACCATTCGTTAGGACCTAGTCAGCGAGTATACCATCGACAAGAGTGGGTTCCATAGGTGAACGGTGATGGGTCAGAGAAGAACCCCTAGCAGCAACCCCATTCTGAAAATCGGGGACCCACTCTTCCTCAGAATCCTCTGCCAGCAATTACATAAGTTGAGTTCGCTCGCTTACCCCCGACTGGACCGTAGCAGGCTGTTCGGAACTAGCAGAAGATGACCGAGGCCTACCCAGTAGCCGAGCAAAAGATCAGGTCCAGGGAGCTGGGGGAACTTCCTGTTTATTGTGGTCACCACGGGCTGGGAGAGGGACATCGATTAACTTGCCCTTCCCTTTTTCCGCAGCGGTAATAGTATGTGTATTCCGCAAAAGACGACAATGAGACGTATGACCCTGGGTGGGCGGCGAGTGATTTGCACCATCCTCATCATCTTGGATCGGCAACTTTTGACAGCGAGCTGGACCCGCAGCAGTCCAAATTGAAGTCGGATTCATGCAGTTGTTGAGAGCTCGTATCTGCCTTTTTCGACTGAGCTACCTTCTTCGTCTGCTGCCTGGAGCTGTGAGGGTACCTGTTCTCCCGAGCAGCCATGTTCGAATGAGACATAGCCCCTTGTTTTTTTATCAGCAGTCTTAACAACACGAGTCCGGCGGGGAGCATCATTCTTAGCAGCAATCCCATCCCCATCACGCAAGTTGCGCTTCTGTCCCTCTAGTTGAGCAGTTTTGGGCGTACGAGCAATCAGAAAACCCCGAGGACTATTCTCTCGACGAGCGTTACTTCTTTGATTCGGAGAAGGAAGAACAGACTGAGCAGCTGCATGAGGATGACCCCGTTTGCCCAAATTGTCAGTACGCACCCCATCAAGCGCCGAACAATGAGCGATGGGAGCCAAAGTAGCTTGATGATTGCTTTAATATCTATTCACCCAGACCGATCATGGAGGACCATAAAACGGCAGCATGTCATCAGCTTCATCATTCTTTAATTAAAATATAAAAGCTGGGTATCCTTTATTGGCCCAACTTCTCTATTACTGTTTCAATACTTGTCGTCTAGCGAAGGGAGAAATAAAATAGCCTCTTTACTTTGTCTATTAAGTATTAACATGCTCGCTCCATCTCTCTAGTGTCGTCCCTTCACCTGCGAATTGCAGCTCCTCTGACTCTGACACTCTGTCCTTTCCTTTCACCCCATTCCCAAATCTCGCCTCCTCACCCCAAATCTCGCCATCTCGGTGTGCTTCTCAATAGTACAACCCCAACCCACTTCACACGCGACCCGCTTCAACACTCCAACGTAAACCTCTCCCTGTCATTCCTTTTTCCAAACACCCAATCTCCCATTCAAACCGTCGTCGATGGTAGCATAATGGATCAACACTCAACATCATTGTGTGGACCTCCCGCGACCTGGACAAAGGCAAGAAAACCTACTCCCCCACTGTCTCCACTCGCTGTGCCCAGGATTTAAACGCCACCGCCGAGCTTAACCTCAAAGAAGCAGCGAAGCCGAAGGAGCAAACTATCCATGGAATGCTTATGATGGCAGTCATGAACAGCCTAGTTATTCTGCTAACTTGAAAATTCGTTAGTATATACTAACTAATATCCAAAATATATGAACTAATATCCAAGTCTGCTGAGTATCTAGATAACACATACTAGTATTCAAAACATCACAAACTAGTATCCAGATAGCAGATACCAACTAATATCCACAATCAACCAACTAGTATTCAATATGGATACTCTTATGTGTTATCTGGATACTCTTAAGTGTTATCGGGATACTAATTATGTGTTATATGGATACTATTCTGTGTTGTCTAGATATTAGTTTGTGAATTTAGGATAATAGTTTAGGGTGTCTGCTGCTCTCCCTCCCTCTACCCACAATACCACCAAGCGAGAGAGGGAGGGAGAGCAGCAGACACCCATCTCTGCATAAATTTATGTTATTTTCTTGGTTAAATCTTCGTTTTCCGGAATTTGCAGGAATACAGTTCTGGTTTCGAAATTTCATTGTGTTATTGGGTTTCCAAGGATAGGAGGAATCTTTATATCTTATCGTGGTTCAATTCAGTCAACAGTTGGCGCACAATGGCGAAATGGATGACATGAGTTCCTTCTCAATCTGAAGCTTTGCAAAAAAAAGAAAAAAAAGGCTTCCAACGTTTGGGACTTTTAGAAGCAAACAATGAGTTGGAAGAACAGAGGGTTCATGGAAATGAGCTTTGCTCCTTTGTATTATTTGTTTCTGCACGGGCCTCTTCTCAGTCAGGTACGGTTTTTCTTCCTGGTAGTTTATTTATTTATTCAAGGGGCCAATTTTGGCTGGACTTATTTTCTGGAATTTCTTTTGACCTGTTCTATTATTGTCACATTCAAAGAGGTGGGGTTTTAACTTTCTTGGTATTTCACTACAAGCAATGTGCTAGCCAGTTGCCAACTTGGCATGATGCATTCTTCAGCTGACATACTCCCTGTAAAATTTCACTTGAAGGACAGCAGTTGAAAGCAACATCCCACTTGAAATTTCTTAATCTAATAGCCATTCTGGAAATGAGTAGTTTGCTAATCAGTCTTTTGGCAGCAGAATGTGGTTTGTGCCATAAGTTGATGACATACCGTGTAGAAGATGGATAAAGATGAGAAAATAAATTTCGTTGCAGAAGGATGTGTCCCTCAAGATGTAAGTTTATTTGACGAGAACAATCTGCTTCTGTGAAATGGCAGGGAAGGGTCCCCATCAGCCGAGAAGACAAACTGGAGAAACAGGACGGGATGCTTCTATTCTGGCGTGCTGGGATGGAGACAAAAAGGAAGACAGCAAAGGATATTGATGAGGTGTGAGCCTATTAATGGCTTTGATTTTGTAGGGCGAGGAGTATTAGTTGCATTGACCAAAACAACCTTCATTTGTGAGAATGACAGCTAAATTTGGAGCGAAAGTAGTTTCGTTTGGTTTTCTTGGAGAAGATTACTACGGTAAAGTATCTCATGTACCCCCACAACTTTTTTTGGTCATTCACTATGTGCTACGCTATATACAGTGCAATGTGGTGCCAGGAGACTCAAGTATCATATTATTGCATTGACAGGTGTAAGGTTCAATTACGGTATGGGAACACTTTAAATCAGCCTCATTACTGCAATTTCCTATGGCCTAAGACTA
This sequence comes from Linum tenue, assembly GCA_946122785.1. NCBI lineage: Eukaryota > Viridiplantae > Streptophyta > Magnoliopsida > Malpighiales > Linaceae > Linum > Linum tenue. The sequence goes on along the minus strand of CAMGYJ010000006.1, from coordinate 14,908,269 downwards.
TGATTCCTCATCTCTTTTATAGGTTCTGCATAGCAGATCGACTAGCTGCTGAACATTGTATTGGATCATGAAAACAATAATTATTTGTTAAGTCGAAGAGTATGTAGGACGTTGGTGCTCAGTTTAGTAGTCCGAAAAAATAAGTCACTTTCTTTTATGATTTTTGGCTCAGCTTCATCGTTAGTTGTTTTGTTATTAAGTCTGTTTTTGTATAATTTGTGTCTGTAGCATCAGAAAGAGAAAGTTCAGAGGGAGTTGAAGCAACAAGAAGGACCTAATGCGACTAGGCAAGCGCTGGAAGTGAGAAAGGTGAACATTTCACTTTGGTTACTCATTTTCTTGCTTTGTTATGTTCTTTTTTATGCTTCTGTTTTATAAATGCCATTTTTTCTCTCTTGCTTTTTCCAGTTGTAAGAAGATCAATAAACCCTTCAATTGATAAAAAGTCTCTCAACTCATCACCAGAGGCAACAGTAAAAGCCAAGGAAGGAGGGTTGATTGCACAGATGTTTCCCGTCTAAGTGTGAATCCTCCTGCTGAATAACCTGTTTATGATAGACTCGAAATTTTGTTTGCAGGTTTCGAAGGAAAAAATACGAGGATATTTTAGAACAAGTCGGTGTGCACACATGCACATCATATGTGGAGTTTGGTGGAAAAGAACACCTGAAATCCTCCCAGCCCTTGACGACAATGAGATCTACAAGTTACCGAGGCGAGTCTCAGCTGAGATAGTTGGGATTTTGTAGGGTGTTTGTTGTCCCCTCTGAAGTTTCATTACCACCGTATGTTCACTTTACAGTTCAATGATAAAATTATGTGAGGATGTTTGATCCTTTGCTTCTTAACTTTTCTTCACTTAATTGAAAGATGAGTTTCTATGCAGTTCAAGTTTCTCATACTTAAACGTTGTGTTTTTCTCTTTCACTAATATGCAAGGATTGAGCTGGAGGTATTCTAGGTTGCAGTGTATGCATTTCCATGTTGAGTTCCATGTCTCGGCTCTTCAGATTGACTGCAAGCCCTCAATTTCATTTCCTTTTAATTGCTCCTATGCTTCTGGGTTTTGTAGGTCGCTGGTGGATGGATGTTTGAGCCAAAGAAGCAGACTTCTATTGAGGTTCTGCTTGATGAGTGTCTATTTGAGGTTATCAGCAGGTTCAAGGAGAAAGAAAGGAGCTCATGTGAAAGTTAGCCGTGTGAAAGTTACTGAAACTTTGATTTATGAATATGTTAAAAAAACCTAAGGTGATGTTACAAATGTTCCTGAAAGGGGGGTTTGTGTCATGGGGAATGCCGCAATGGCCATGGTCAGGAAAGAAGGCCAGATGTGAGATTAGGAGCTACAATAGGGTGGGGTCTGTACTAATTAGTATCTTTCAGTGGAAGAGAGTTGGTCTGTCGTGGACACTTCTCCAAGGTGATTTTGCTTATGGAAAGTTTTATGTTATTTTGACATTTTAATTCTTTTAACTTCTCAGTTTTGTGTTCTTTTGGCATTTAAATTCCTTTGAGCTTATTGATATATCTTTCTTTATACACGCTTGCTTCTTTGCCCGTGTTCCATGTATATTCCTATTTCTGATCCAGTCATTGGTTTTCTTAGGATACTTTTTCAGTGTTGAGTATCTATTAGGTAGGCTACGTATTCTGTTGCGTGCTTATTGATTTGAGTGTTAATTTCTTTCACCTCATGCGTCGACGACTACATTGTCAAAGTTTGGGTACTCTCCAAATAATTTTATAGTTATGCATCAATGAAACTGGCCACCATATGGTCATGTTGCTGCAAATTTAGTTCCCACGGCGTAGCCGTGGGTATTGATTCTAGTATATTTTAAAACCCAACTTTTTTGTAGACATATGCTGACCTAACTTCTCCTTACGGGTCGGGGAATCAAATTGGCAAGCCCGACGCGTATGTCCAACTCTCCCATAGTGAAAACAGAAGCTCAAGAGGTAATCATACTTTAAATTGACCTAGAAACAACCCGTATTGTCACTTGTCGCCATTAGTTGTGATCTCAGCGGACGAACACCCTAGCCTCAAGAACTTTGCCGATCGTAGTAGCCGCCATTTTTTCGTCCAAACTTATGAGTGCAGCAATCCTCTGGGATATCCCATAGTTGGACGCGGAAGGTAACCACGACAATGTCATCGAAAGTTCTCCTAGTGATAGGTTGGGTCCAAGTTGTTAAGTGAAGAATCTTGTCTTTCAAAACCCAAGGTGCCCTTTTCAGAACCTAGATCTTCGAGGCTTCACTTGGGAGAACAAATTCGAACAAGCCAAATCGGGATTCCGACACCCTGATCTGGTCTTTTCCTTGTCACAAATCGTTGAATGCATCTCGAAGATCAGCCACCGTGGTCTTGCTATCGGTGAAGATGCGCCCCAGCAATGTACGGGAAGCCCTGAACGTAGCTGATTGGACCTCCTCCATTGAAAATTAGACGATTTGATCTTTAGTCACATGGGCCATTGTTTCGACCTGAGCATGCAAATGAGAGTTAAAATCATTGTTCCATATACCAATGTTCTCCCCTACTTGAATCGTAGAATAATGGCGACGAGTATAATGGAGTTGGCGTGGCCATGCATGGTACGTAGGCAGACATGGGGCCTTCAAAAGAAAGAGATGTTGATAGGACTGCGGTCCGCGAAGGCAGACATGTTCTCCCCTGCAGCGTTTAGCGCGTTGCTCCACTTTCTTCCGCAAGGTAGTACAGAGAGAGCGGGTGAATAGCGCTCTTTTAAAGGGGTCACCACTTCTAGTGTCCTGCCTCAAATAGGACTCAAGTGGTGGTCTATCTCCAAGAGGTTACGTTGTGGAAAGGGATTATTATCGTTTGAAGATATATAATTAAATATCGGCAAAATACATTCTCATAGCTATAACTATTCGTGTTGTGACAATAATAGCCACTTTTGAAAAATACACTAAAATAGCCATTCCGTCCATAACTTTAACGGAATTATAAAGAATGTTGACTGTACTAACGATTTTTGCTGATGTGGCATTTTTGGTAAAAAACCAGACCAGATGGAAAATAATTTTTATTATATAATACTTTTTCTTATTATAATAACATGAACCAAAATAAATAAATAAAGAAAGAAAGAAAACTCCATTATCTCTCACGCAACCCTCACCGTAGAAAACCAACAATAATTTCCCAAATTTGAAACCCTTCCTTAATCCGCCTAATCTTCTCCACCATCGCTCCCTTCGTTCTAATTCTAATCCGCCTATGCTCCCATATCCTTCAATCGATCAAGAAGACCCAAACCCAGTTCTCTAGCCCATCCAAAACCCCCAAATAATATAGCTCATCTCCAGATTTGCCTTCCATCTCGGCTTTCGTCTGAAGTCAGGGAGGATGGCGATTCTGATTCTCCGCCCGCCTTGCCCCTGTTTTGCAGGTCGGGTCATCATCTCTCCTACCCAACTCTCATTTCCACCGCAGGGGTAAAGCAAGACGATGATGACGGCGATGGCGATTGAGAATGAAAAAGTGTTGGTGGTGCTATTTCAGCAGGTGGCGATGATTGTTGCGTACAAAGCAGAGAATTCTAGTACAAAGCGACGGATGCAGAAACCCTACTTCTTGGACTTGTTCTTCTTGGAAGCGATGGGCTACGACGACAGCTTGAGGTGCTTCTCGGCCTCGAGGGGATTCAACCAGCGGAGAGGGTGCCGATTGAAGCAAGGCCCTGAATTTGATTTCTAGGGATATCCAAAGGGCGAGATCAGAGTCTGAATTGGGTAGAGAAATTTTGTGACACGGTGGTGCAGCGGAGATAAGGTAGGTGAAATTCCGATAGAGGAAGGTGGGAGACTCACCGTCGTGAAAGAAAGAAAGAGATCGGCGGCGACGACAGAGGAATGGTGAGCTACGGCGGCTATCGGAGAGAGCGAACAGATGGGAAAAAGAGTATGGGGTTTAGTGAAAATAATTTTTTTATTTATTCTGAAATTAAAATTTGACATGGAGGCCAGATTCCATGAAATGGTGTGTTGGTGTTGATGTGGAAGCTGAGGTGGCATCCACATCAGCATTTCGTTAATGATATTGATGTTGTTTTAACGGTGTTAAAGTTTTTAACGGAAATGGCTATATTTGTCAAGCTAGTTTTAGATTTGTGGCTATTTTAGTGTATTTTTCAAAAAGTGGCTATTATTGTCACAACGTCAATAGTTATGGCTATGAAAGTGTATTTTGCCTTAAATATCTTATCATTTAAAAACCCAAATTGTAGCTCCCCTGATGTAAAATCCGTAGAGGGTCTGTAAGAGATTGCATCCGTCAAGCCGTTACTGTGAACAGGTATTGTAGATTCGCAAATCCCCCCGGTGGCGGCCCGGCGATCGACATCAGAGGGGAGTGATACCCTTGTCATCAATTCTGTTTGACTCGTCAGAATTCTTGCCGCCGGACCAGGGTTAAGATCTTGTTGTTCTCCGGAGGTTTATGACTAGGGTTGGCAGTCGGTTTTCCGGTTAGCGGCTAACCGGTTGGTTTCAACCAAACCGACCGGTTTTCGGCTAGCCGAAAACCGACGAAGAAGAGGACGGTCGGTTGGCGGTAGAGGAAATCAGGAGTCCGGTTAGCCGAGTAACCGAAGCCGGTTAACCGCGACTAACCGGCCAACCGACCCACAACCGAAAATATAAAAAAGAGGAGGTGAGAGGTGACCCTTCGACCGACCCTTCTCTCTTTCTTCCTAACTCCTTCGACCCTTCTCTCTTCTTCTCTCTTTCTTCCTACAGCAGATCCTCCTCCCTTCGACCATTCTCTCTTCTTCTCTCTTTCTTCCTACAGCAGATCCTCCTCGGCGCCGGAGTCTTCCTCTGCATGGAGGCCAGGATCCTCGCGTCGCCGCGCCCGTCGCCGCGTCGCCGCGCCAGTCGCCGCTCCCGTCGCCGCGCCAGTCGCTGCTCCCGTCGCTGCGCCTCGCCTCCCGTCGCCGCGACCCCTCCAGGCTCAGAATCTGTTTCCAATCGCCGTGGAGTCGACGAGCGATTTATGCGGCGGCGGTTTGAGAAGTCTCCCGCCGCGAGTAGTCTTCCGCCACCGCGAGTCGTCTCATGCAGCGGTTTTCTTCCGGTGGAGGAAGGGGAGAGAGGAGAAGATAAGGTTCTGGTGGAGGAAATGGTGGGAAGGAAGGAGAGAGAAGAGAAGGGTCTGGTGGAGGAAAGGGAGAGAGGAGAAGATAAGGTTTGAGATTGAGTGGTGCATATTTTTTTTTTTTTTTTGGAAAATGTAATTTTTTCGGTTGGCCGGCTAACCGAGCCCAAAACCGGAATCGCTCGATCGGTTCGCCGGCTAACCGTGCCCTTTCTTCGGTCGGTGGTCGGCAGCTTAAGGGAGGGTCTCGGTTTAACCGATAACCGGGTTTTCGGTTACACCGAAATCGACCGGTTGCCACTCCTATTTATGACAGCGTTCGGCAAACGAACCCATATGGTGGTCAGCTGGTGTTGTATTCAGCCTATATGGATATAGGGCATTACCCATCCATCCTTCCTTGTCCAACTCCGATTGAGATGGAAGAGAGAATCTCCACATCGCCACAATCGACGAGCGAGATTTTTTTTTTCTTTGTTGAAATGATCTTCGCATCCAGTTCTTCATCATCGCCAGCCTGTTGATGAATTGCATAATCGACTGTTAGGATCATCCCTAACTTTCTCTTGCCCGTAAAATACCCTAGCATGTGGGTACGACCATTTTGGCAGAGCAGACGACGCTAGAAGCATTTTCGTCCCCGAGTGATTGTTCTATTCCCCGTGTCGGCGACACACGCAGATCTTTCCCAGCTGGTAATCCAAGGCCGGCCTGCCGCTCCTTTCCCATTCTAATCCAGCGTTCTGTAAACTTACCTCAAGCAAGACGAGGATCGCCGAGAAAAGATGTCGATCGAGAAACTTTCAGAAGCTTAGGAGAGAGGAGAGAGCACTCGTCTTTTTTTCTCTCTCTTTAAATGAGTATTTTGGATACTCACATAAGATTTGGAAATAAATTGTAAGAGATAAAAGTAATTCGGCTGTTGTTCAAAAGAGGAAAATAAGAAACAAAATAACCTATATAAACATACAAATCCCACTTGTGAAACTAAAACACTCATGCATGCACCATCAGTTCCAATTTCACACACACAAATTAAGACCCAAAAAAAATTTCTTACTCCAATGCCAAAGTACTTTTTCTTCTTATTCTTCTTCTTCTTTCATGCAATAGGTCAATGGTTTCTTAGCTGCTGGGAGAGATGTATTTAGTGAATTTACCGAACACCGCTTGTCCGGTCGAGCTGGGTGTCTGACGGGAAGCTGAAGGGAAGAGGTTGTGTCGGGTAGGGAAGACAATTTTAATTATTTTAATATATAATTATAATTAGGTGGAAATATTAAAAGACTAACTTTTATCTTTTAATGAATTTTTAATTGCCACATCATCTATTTAACGGTCAACTATGAGAGTTGACTGTCACCTCAGGAAAAATTAACGGAGACTAGCGGTCAGTGACCAAACTTGGATTGTGCAACTAATTTAAGTGACTACAGATGAAATAAATTAATTTTAGTGGCAAACGTGAAATTTTATAATAATTCAGTGACCAACCTTGCAATTTAGCCATTAAAAAACACTTCTCCTTTAAAAAAAGCACTTCTAATAGTTTTTCATCCAAAAATTTAATTGAATTTTTTTAAACGTATTTCTCTAAAATTTTCAGCCAGACAACGAAAAATTGATTCTGCAAAAATATTAGTATATTATAGAATAGCCAAACTAGTCCGATGTAAGTCGGTTGATGAGATGACTTCACAAATGTCTTACTCAAGCAATGAAGCAATTCACTGTCCCTTCAATTAACAAATTACTCTCTCCCGCTTAATTTAAGCTACATGTGTTTGAACTTTGAACATATCAAGTACTTGTAACTTTGAATAACTTGCAAGTACTGTTGGAGAGAGGAAATGTGTGGGGCTAAGTATTCTGGTGCTATAGACGGATCACACATAATCTAGTTTCCACTAGTCGACAATGCCCAAAACTTAATCAAAGAGGGCTAGCTAGTGACTAATTATGATGTGAGGTTAGAGTTTCTTTCTTCTACCCATTTTTTCTATTGTAGGGTTGAGCTCTGCCTTTCCTTCACCGGTCTTCATCCTTTTTTTTTTATAGAGGTCTTCGTCCTTTTTAATACACTAAACTACATTTTTGCTTTGGTGTAACTGTGTAAGACATTAATGCACAGGATCCTAGATAATCCACAATCACTGCTGTTTGAGTGGGTTTAAGTAGGGAGTTGCTAATTGTCGCTCTAACTTTATTATAATCGCCCTAAATTATAAGTTATTATTACCTTCTTACTTAGCTTACCGATTCGTGGAGCGGGAGCGAGAGCGAAAACGAGAGCGTGAGAGCGTCTATTATTACAGAATTGTAAATTCAAAGCGTTGACAGAGTGTTAATATTATATTATTTTAATTAAAATATTATTTTAAATAATACCTAATTTTGACAAAATACTCCCACTACACATAGAAAATGAGACTAATTTAAAGTTCTATGGATACAACCTACGTCAATGTCTTTAATTATCCAAAACTGAAAAGGTGAAACCAAATAAAAAACTCAAAACAAAAATTCTAAATTCCCCTACTTAATAATTAACACCCACAACAGCACACCCACAGGCCACAACAAGCTAAGCACAGCCCACAAAAAGTTTGCGGATAATTAAAATTTTGTATGGGCCAACCAAAGTCTATTGAGCCCAAATTTGGTTGCCTTCCAAAACCCTAAATGAGCAATCTACCCTCAACTCTGAAGCTGCCGACTCTATCCTCTGCTCTCTTCTTCCTCGTATCAGCAGCATCTACCTCTCTCTATCCCACTTCTCCAAATCTTCACTCAGCTTACCTCACATCTTGTCGATATGCACCTTCTTCCCATCGACAAATCCCCCATGTCTCATAAAACTTCCCATTCTTGAAAACCCAAGCGAGCTCCATAGACTCCCTACATGCAATCCTTAATTCAGACTCCAATTTCTTGTGCCGACAATAAGCCATCGCCTCAAAGTTCAAGATCTCCCCCAATCACTTGATTCTCTTCTAGATGGAGAGACTTGGGCATGTTTTCAGCTTTCTCCATCAACCAACCATCGATTCCTTCTCCTTCATCAAATCAATTGTCATCACCATCGACCGTTTCTATTCTCCTCTTATTCTATGAATTAAGTTCACGAATTTCTCACGAAAATTCGCGCTCCAACAAACAAAAATTCGCGAATTTTGTTCGAATTTCCTTAAATTCGCGTTTACCGCCGTTTGTGTGACCTAACTTCTTACCCTCTATTAAAAAATATACCATTATTGCCATTAGACACTGTATTTGATTCCCACCACCGCACTCGCACTCCCCGCCGTCGCATCGTCCTCTCTCTTCATCTTTCGCCATTTGTACTGGCAAAGGGAAAATCTCAACACGTTCGAGTTTACGCTCAAGTACCCAATTGGTCACATGGTACCTGAAGAAGCCGCCGGGATCGAGTCCGGCAGCAGCCGCCCCGGCCACCGTGCGGCGTCCTCCGTCACGCTGAAGCACGTCTACTTGATCGCCAAGGTGAAGCAGTCGGATCCTTACTGCCAGCACATGTCGCTCGAGTCCATTTGTATGTCCGCATCGGTACGGCCAACACCATGGGGATTAAGGTCGTCAAGGAATTGAAACAAGATGAAAAAATCAGAGATCTGTGTTCTTCAATTTTGGCAAGAATCTATTTTTTTTATAGAGGCAAGAATTTGTTTTGGAGGAGAAGTCAGCCACGTTGGAGGTGTATTATGAATTTTAGAGATTTTTTTAATTCGAATCAATTAAAGGAAGGATAGTTTAGTAATATTATTTGATTTTTTCCCTCAAATAAAAGTGCGTTTCCTAAACAAGATACTCTATATCTTTTGTTCTCTTCGTTATTGTGATGGATGTGTTACATTATGGATATGATGTTAAGCTCCTCACTATCTACTTCATGATATAAGGGAAAATGTTTGAACTCAACTTGGATAGCTGGACACACCTGCATTTTGTCCAAAAACTGTCCTAATTTTTTGCGGAGCGACTCATCGAAAGATAGGGTAGACGCAACAATGCAAGAACAAGAACCCTCGAAAGAGAGGAGGGAGAAGGAGTGCGGGGGGCAGAATGATGGATGTCGGAGCAGCGTGGAGGAATGTAAGAGCGTTTTTTTCCTGATTCTGCTCTCTTCTTCTCGGCGTTCTGAAATTAATATTATTTAAGAAAAAATATATGCAAATTGTTGATTTGGGGGACGCATCGTGTCCGCATCCGCATCAGATTCTCTCCCGCCATCCGTACTCCCTCCCCGGCCCCGGCCATTTCCGCCATTTCCGGATTTCGCGCTTCACTGTTCCAATTACCCGACACCAACTGTTCTCCTTATTCCCCCCGCCCCTACATCACCGCCGTTGATCTCCCCCATCCAACGGTCCCCATTCTCTGGTCTCGTTAAGACAAAATTGGAACTCAAAGAGGACACTGATAGGAATAGGATAGGGTCACTGCTGGGTTTTGGTTTTTGGAGTAGTCAAAGATTGATCCATCTGTTTTGCTTCCCCATGCCATGCTCTGCTGCAATTTCCTCCCTCTCTGTCTTTCGTAAGTCTCCTTCTTTGCTTCCCCATGCCATGCTCTGCTGCAATTAATCGTTGGTTAAGGTTTGGTTGGTGCTATTAAGAAAAAACAAAAAAAATTACTATATTCAATCTGGCCATAGGAAATACATACGCGTGAAATGATCCAATGACATCAATAAACATTCTAGCTAAATTCATCAACCATCCAAGAAACTATATGTTTCTTTCCCCAATTTTTGTTTTAAGAAACTATGATTATAAGAATATTATTTTGGATTTTGCTACGGGTGACATGGACTTTTCGGTCGACCTAACACTACAAGAAAACTTGGATTTAGAGACAGAGATGTTATTTGTTTTGGAATGACATTTATTTGACTCTATATATCTTTTGAAACAGATACATTATTTGCATCAGACGCCTCTGTCTCTAATTCCTTTTAGACTCAAACATAGGAGCAAATAATATATGCTACTAATAAAGCATTTGGAGGCAAATATATTTGATGGTAATTCTACTTTTACAAGTCAATTTTGTGCATAGTTATTTACTTTTAAATAACTTTTAGGGAGAGATACATTTGTTTCTAATTTAGTTTTTGAGAGGCATATAACTCTTCTTAAATAACATAAAATATCTCCCTCTAATTAATATATTTTGAAGCAAATAATGTTTTTGGTATTTGTACTTTTAGATATAGATAATCACCTTGCATAATTACCTAAATTTATTTGATAGACACGATTCATTTTCATAAAATTATAAATATTTTATTAAAAAAATTAAATACATAAAATAAATACATTATTCTCAAATTACATAAAATTCGTATACATCAAATTGAATACATTGCTTTTACATTCTTAAGTATAATAAAAATACATAAAAGATGTAGCCTAACGATTGTGGGCTATCAAGCGCAGCTTCTCTTCCCCATTAACAAGGTGAGTAGCTTTTCCACTGTTTCCTCCGTGACCGTTACCGCACTTGAGACTCTTCTGCTCATCTACTTGTAGCCATCAAGCATCAGCATTACCAGGAGTAAATGAAATCACGATAGCTGGTGATTTCATATGCCGAATCCATTGCTTAAAAAGAGAAAAACATCGCTCCTGCAAATATCAAAGAAGCTTACAAAGCAAATGCGTTAACCCATTATCCCACTAACTATGTTCAACCACTAAAAGACCTCAAATTGATACAAAGCAAACTCCCTTACATAGTAAATGCCGAATCCACAATAGAGTAATTTTGGAGCATTTCTTAACTATAACAATGTAGTAAAGTAAATAACACCGAGAATTTACAAGGTACATCTTTGGTTTAGGGCCAACTCACAGAAACAATAATTTTGGAGCATTTCTTAACTATAACAATAGCAGGTTAAAAAGATTTTCTAGAAACGAGAAAATAGAACATACGGTGGTTCCTTAACAGCTTCACTATTTTCATTCCTCCTATCTACCAATGGTTATGGAAACGTTACACAACCAAAACCCACAAAAGAATACGAACAACAACAGAGCGAGAAAATGAAGGAAGGGAGAATGGAAGGAGGAATGAGAGATTTTGAGGATACTATATATGTCTTTTCTATATTACTAAATATGCATGCTTACTTGCACTTCCCTCCAAGAGCATATAGCACTCTAAATGTATGGTGTGAAAAATTAGTAAAATGTATCTCATAAGACATGACTCCAAAAATAGCCAGGAAAATAACAAAGATGTGGGAAAGCTCCATAGCAATTCATACTCGCTGGCCAATGAGATTATGGATTAGAAGATGATTTTTTACATATTTGGTGCACGAAAACTATTAATTACATAATTTATGAAGTCTTTGTGTTTGAAATGAAAAAGAACAACGAGAAAAAAGACAAAAGAATGTAACATATCCTTTAGTTAATTACGAGGCCACTTCCACCCTCTTAAGGGGGAATGAGAGATTACTTCGTGGCCTTCCTATACGAGCTAGAGCGAGAAAGAAATGAGTAACAATGCAAAACCAAATACGGACAAATATGTCAACTTCAACAAAGCAACAAAAAATACGCTTAATGAATGGTAACACATATTTTGGGATTTTTTTGTGGCTTTTTTATTTGAAATTGAGCGAGAGTTATGACTAAAGATGTAAAATCAAATACGAACAATTAGATGAGGAAGAGTGCAAAACTGAATAGGAACAAATAGGTTTGTTACAACACAACAAAAAATACGCTTCATAATGATAACACATGTTAGGGGATTTCTTCATGGCTTTCTTATTAGAGATCGAGCGAGTGAGATAACTAAAGATATAAAATCAAATACGAACAAATAGAACGGTTTAATTATCACAATAACAACATATACACTTAATCAATAGTAATACTTTTTTTTTTCTAGTAACACATATTAGGAGATATGAGTAAAAGAAAAAAAGAAGAAAAGAAAGAACTAAAAAAATAAAAGTGAAGAGACAATTAGAAGGGCCCACATGATAAATGTCCTTAAAGTTATGGTTATTTACAAAACAACTTTTAAAATAGATAGTGAAATAGGAACCCATCTTTTTAAATATAAATATTTTTTTTTATAAAAACACCGTGTGTTCTATTTTTCCTCGTAAATACACTATACTTTGATTATTTCTCAATTGTTTTAATTAGAAGATCACATATTCACTTGTACGAACTAACAATTTCATAGAATTATGGTAGAATTATTTTTGCCCTTTGCATACATGGATTAAGTTCATATATGTTCGTGTAGATAGGCGCCATTAGTACTAGAAAACTTCATATGTAAATACACTATACTTTGATTATATCTCATATGTTTTAATTAGAAGATCACATAATTCACTTGTACGAACTAATAATTTCATATAATTATTGTTTCTTGTATGTAGATGGAGATCCTACTTACTGTCACATCCATTCCCCAATTTTATATATAGAACACCTAAAGTACCCCTTATAACCAACCGACTAAATAAAAATAAACCCTAAGCAAAAGAGAACACCTAAAGTACACCTAAAGAACATAGTTAGTAAAATACGGTACGGGAAAGTTACGTAAAAGATACGTACGGGCATTATACTTCATCTTTAAGTTAAAATTACGTTTAATAGTACGTTAATAGTCATAAATATATAAAATTAATCATTTTAAAAATAAATAAATATATAAATAATAGTAAAGTTAACAATTTAATTCGTAAAATACGGATAATAAACGTGTTATACGGGTTTTATACGTGTTTAGTACGGGAACCATGAAATGAACGGGGGAAAATGAAACGGCTTGACAATAATACGGATACGGAAGTTTTAAACGGATAAAGTACGTACGGGTACATATACGTGTATTAAACGGAGTATTAACTAACTATGCTAAAGAAAGCTTCCCGCAGCTTTCTTTTCTGTCTCGGTCCTTTATTCCCCTTCCTCTATATATAAACAAGCTAAACCTAATAAACCGAGGAAGCGAAGCTAACACCCAGCAGTAGCCGCCAGTCGAGGGAGAAGCCAACCATGGCGCGATCCGCTTCACAGCGGCCGTCACTCCACTAAGTACCACAGTCTTTTTTCTCGCGTTTTGTAGCTTCGTCGGCGAGATAGGTTATACGACAGAGACCAGCTGCAGCTGCAGGTCAAGCCTTGATCATTGGTTCAGGTTTGTCTTTTCTTCCCTACTGCTTTTAGTTTCCGTTATAGCTTTGATACTAGCCTAGGATTATTGAAGAGGAGTAGGCGCTCGAGAATTGGCCATGGTTATATGTGAATATTAACGGTGCTGCGATGATAAGAAGCGGTGAGATTAAAGTGGTCTAGAATATTATTAGTGGGTTTAAGTCGAGCTTCTGAGCAATCTGTCGTATTGGAGAGATAAATAATTAGGGTATTTATAAGGCACGGTTATGATATTAACTCCAAACCCTCTTCCTCTCAATTCAGTGGAACCTAAAAGCTACACAATTTGCTAATGAGACCAGTAAGTTAACGTGGATTCCTCCGGTAGAATCGAACGATAAATATAAGAAAGAAACTTAAAACGAAGAGAATTGAGATGAAAGAGATAAACTAACAACTACTAATGAATTCCAATCTTCTACATGCCAGGAAATAGTACATATTATATGTATAGATCCTTTCCTCTCCCAAATCAAATAAAGGAAAAGACGAAAATTCCATGAAAACAATAAGTAGGCAAAAGAAGTCTTTAATATTGGCATCGTCTTTATTTTTCCAAATAAATAAACATGAATTTTTTACAAACTTCAAGAAGAAAGATATATCACATAATCTGTGTTTATTATTGTATCTATCATTGTTATGCAAGTTAATTAGACATAAAAGAAAAAATTTAGTGTAAGGTAAAATAACATTAAATTTTGATGCTTTAAAAAAATTATACACTAAGGTATAGAAAGTGAAAACAACACAGACAGGAAATTTTGTAAACATAGGAGAGTATAAGCATATATACTTGGAAATTAACATAGAGCTTTGATCAAGAAAATATAGAAAACATCAAATTGAAGGGGGAGAAACACACCAAATTAAAGAGATGTAAAATAAAATATTAAAGTTGTACAACTTTAATAACTAAAACCAGGACATGAAAAGCCATTTGTGCAAAGCGTGCCGCTAGAAAGCAAGACTAGCCTATAGCCCGGCCCGTTGGCCGCATTTGTTTAAGGAAATGGAGTTACAATATCTATAATGATAGTGTCGAGAAATGAGTCTTGTTTTATATTATCATAAGATTGTTGCAATTTTGCAATTCGTTAAAGACGAACATTTAATTTGAATGAACATTCATAATAAGTTAGAAATACATTTGAAGATTAGCTAATCAAGATAAAAATACTTACATGAAATTTTACTAATCACAAATCTAATCTAGTTGAGTATTACGACAAATAACATGCAAGTCCAAAATAAGAAAACTCAAGACATTGTCTCATTGTTCATGACATGGTACTCAATTCAACAAAGGCAAAAATAATTTCACCAACACAAGTTCACAATAACCAAATGCATTGTTCCAGGGACCGACTGTGACCATGACTTCAAATGTCTGTTCTCCAACCATGTTCAGAAGGGCCATATAGTCAGCATTGACAACATCTGCATGACTGAATACAGATCCAACAATCGTTCGTAACTGTGATGACGGGAAGACGATGTCAACACCAATGAAATCGTCCTCAATTGTGAGGTGGACGAAATGGATTCTGGATGCAGGGGACCAGGACGTCGTCGAATTCGTTACACGTCCAGATAACAGAAAAGAGGTGCCCTGATGTAAACACAGAAACGAATATTGTCAAAGCAAATCGATAAAATGCAGCATGCCACAAAAGGCGTACGATTAAAAAGAAATTTATTTGTTTAGTTACCTGATTTTCGACATCCACTTGCAACATAATGAGATCGATGGTGTCGGCACGCTCACAAATTTCAACAGCATCATCGTATTTTGCAGATTAGCAATAAAACCATGGGGAAGCCTATATATTGGACTGTAAGTTTTGGCACTAAGTAGTGAAAAAGAATCAAAATTACATGATGTAGTATTCGTTGGATGCATGAGCAGTACTTACTGATTGAATTGAGGTAGGCCCGCCATATTGAATGCAATTCGCACGGTGAATGGAACCGAAGTGTTTTGTATGGGAAGTAGTAAACGGAAATTGTAACAGGAGAGAAAGTGGTATCTCCATTATATAAAGGAGAGAAAGTGATTTTGATTCACTTGGCCGCATGCAGTGGACTACGTGTGTGTGGAAAGTGGGATAGTGGGAGAGTGGAGAAGCATTTGTGGCCTCGTGGGGGAGTGGAGAAGGATCCGTCGAAAATGTAGAGTAGGTTGGCCATTTAGAGTTCAAGAGGCGGCTGGGCAATCCCAAAATCCTCCCTAACCATTTTCTTTTAATCACTAATTGCAAATGTGTCAACAATTCTTGTCCAAAATTGCCTCTCAAAGTTGCTAATTAGTATTGGATGCGCCAACCCGGCCGGCCCACCCCACCCCACCACTAAATAGCATGAAATGAAAATCATAATGAATGTAATTAATAAAGAAATAATGAGTTGGTGTGCGGCAAACGTGGCCTTCACCTCATAGAAGTTGCAAAAAATTTGGTTACTTGGCAGTAGAGGAGGTGGGGGAGTGGAGAAGGATCCGCCGAAAAGGTAGAGTAGGTTGGCCATTTAGAGTTCAAGGGGCGGCTGGGCATTCCCAAAACCCTCCCTAACTATATTTTATTAAACTGAACCATGCTAGGGTTGTTTTGTGGGCTGGGTTGTGGTGTTTGGTGTGTTTGGGTTTTTTCTAGGTTGGGTTACCGTGGGTGTTGGGGTGGGTTTTGGAGTTTTTCTCTTGTGTGTTTTTTTTATTTATGTATTTGTAGGTGAGCTTTCATTTTGTGTTTTGGGTGGGCTCAACTTTACGATTTGGTTAGACTTCTATTTTTCAAGGACCATGGTCCAACTCTGTATCATTTTCCTATTTCGTAATGAAATTAGGTTACGTAACAAAAAAAAAAAAAACTGAACCATGCTTAAAGTATCATTAATTAATTAATCTCGAGTCACTACTGAATGAATTTAAATCATTTTATATAGCTTAATTTATAAAATAATAATTGTAGGTAAATGAGAAGAAAATCTCGCAAATCAAGTGTGATAATAGTAAAATAATACCCAGAGAATGAAAGGGGTTGACACTTTCTAATTGCCCATTTTCTTCTCGGTTATAGAAATCCAGAACAAAACAAATAGGGATGAGAAAGCAGGGTTGTTGAGGCCATGGTTGAACACAACGGGCTGGGTTGGCAGATAGGTAAGTAGGTTTGTGGGCTCCAAATTGTTAGGAAATAATCATTCTCAAATACGTGGGCTGTTCATTAGGCCCAATACAGTTTGAGACAGTTGTGATGGGCCTTTATGTAATGCTACTATGGTTGTCATGCGGGCGACATGCCACCCAGTTGAACCTGGTTCAAACTGCGCCAGTCATAAAACCAGCATGACATCACCGGTATGACCAGTCTGATCGAATTATGCATTCTAAGCAAAGTGATATCATAATGAATGTAATGAATAAAAAAATAATTTTGTTTTTCATTTTGTGAATGTAATAGTTAAAAGTTGATGATATTTGTTAGATTGTAACTAAATTCTCCAAAAATATGTTTCATATACACATAATTCACATTGGATCATAACCAGGACTAAAAAAAATAATCAAGTGCATAACACAATCCCGACAATATTTCCTGGTTCGTATGCGCATAAGTTCTTACACCCTATCTGCTTAACTACCATCTTGTAAAACAGCAGCAAACCAATCCAAATAAATAAGTGATTCTCCATTATAAACAAAGCTGAGGAAATCAATTACAGCTAATCTCTTGCACACTGGGTGCTTTAAAACCAAACCGTGAAACTAAAAGGCTAAGCTCCAACAATCTGATCATCACAAATAACAGTAAAAAAGTATGGTGGAAGTAGTAAATAGAGCCGAATGATGAGAAATGCCTAGCCAACCACTTCCTATTAAATGTTTGAGTGTGGTTGATATTTAGGAACACAGACCAGGAATCCATTAAAAGCACTCCATCCTTAAAAGGCAGCAGAGAACATCTTCAGCAAAACCAAATCACAGTGATGGACCATGCGGTTCCACGCTCCAACTTCAATGACAAACTGGTTATACTTCAAATCAATGCAGTTGAGAATGGCGATGATGTTAGTGTCCCAATCAATATCTGTCTCCGCAAACACATCACCAACAATGCGTCTAAGGTTGACAGAGGGAAACACAACTTCCAGCTCCTCAGTTACATCATTGATGGTGAAATGCACAACACTGACCATAGAGTGCGCCGAATTTGAAATTCCAATGACTTTTAGTTTTCCCGTCATGATGTATACCGTCCCCTAAAACAGACACATGGGTTATTAATCACCAAAATGAAGCAAATGTTGAATTGGGTAATGACTGTTTTTTAAAAAAATTGGTGTTTAGTTGAGTTTGAGTGACTTACCGTACTATACAAACTTACCTTTATCATATTAAGCTTTGGAACCGTGGTGTGCTCAGATATCTCGAGAGCTTCCTCGTATAGCAATGGTCCAACAATATAGTTAGATCCAAATTGGGGTCCATCTTCCCTGATAATAAATTAACCAGAATTACCACTATCAACAGATACCACACACATTAGAATTTAAAGTTTCAAAGATAGAGGTTTGTGAAGCTTACTGGTTTAACAAAGGATGCAAGTGAGGGCAGTGAAATGTTGAGATACATTTTAGTTGCTCGTGAGGAAGAAAACGAATAACCTCCTAACATCCATTTAACAATAAAACCACAAACACATGAGTAAATAAAATTACAGTGATAAGAACTGTTATTAATTTACAAAACATGATGACCAGAATTGAAGTGATACAGCTTATCTTATTAACATGTATCTTCAAACAACGTTTTACTGTCCCAAATGAGTAAACAAAAATTTAATTAATTGTACTAATTGGATAATAAAATTATGTTTTGTAAACGACTCCGTATTCTGAACCTAGTCATTGTCAAACGAAACAAAGGGCATCATCTACTCCGTCACGAAAAATGTTACAATTCTCAAGGACATGATAACCAAATGCATACGAATTAGCTACTCAATGGACGCAAACTATGCAAATATTCATTTGTTCTCACATGACCACAAAAAATGTTAGTATCTTTCTAGTAAGAAAAAGGCAGAAAATTTTCGCACCTTCGTTTTGCTCGATGAATAGTGATGTGAAGATCGCGATCTGCCCCAAAGCTCCGGCATCAGAAACAACTTCTTCAAAACTTGGTATTGCCGAGTCCGACAAAAAAACATAAGCTATCTCTCCCTTAAAAAAAATAAACAGAAGTTGGTAAGATAGAAATAATCACTGTTTTCAGAATGAGCATAAAACAAAAGAACCATTTTACGGACTCTGCCAGTAGGAGCGTGATTCGCTTCTTCCGAACCGGTAAACCTGGGTAGAGAACCTGAACAGGTTCACATCCAAACATAGTTCCAACCAAATCTAGAAAAGCCAATCCAAAAAACCGTGCATTCAGATGTAGGGTGTTAGCAAAATGCATTTATTTTAAAGCTCATACCTGGCAGATAAGTTTGATTCTGAAATGCATAAGGGATGTCCCTGACAGCAAGGAAACGGAAACTAAATTTCTCAATATCACCTGTGTCCTCCATGACATACAACAGGGTATTCGAACGAAATGACAAACGAAAATCCGCTTCTCCTACTCGATGAATAGAGTTGTTCTCTTCAATGTAAAACGACATTACTCCATAAACACGCCCCTCATGAAGACTTGACAGAAATCTATTTAAATGTGGTCGCCAAATGATGCCTTCAACCAACTGACCCTGCATAGTCAAGGAAGATGAATTAATGTATGTACAACCGTTACTGAGAAAGAGGTCATAATGAATAATACGCAGACCTGGTTGTTAATGAATAAGAGATTCACTTGTTGAAGTGAATCCCCGGTATGATACAGCTTCCCCCATACCCTCAGCAGCCGCAGCCGCAACACCCAGGTGTCGTTTTGAACATGAAGAATAGGAAGAGGATTGACAGACATGATTGCGATATTGGATTGGTATAGTGAGGGTCAGAGTTGGAATGGAGGAAGGAGGTTTCATTCGGCTATATAAATGAACTTAACATTAACTAATTCTATTTTAAATTGAGAGGGGGAGGTGGGTATCTAAACGGCGCGAGAATTGGGGGAAGTGGGGGACTGCCTACAAATTTGAACGGTTACTGCTTTAAAGTATTTGTTTACAATAAATCCACTTCTGCAATGAGTTAAACAAAATTAACCAAAATGGTTTAAAATAAACTGCTATACCCAGGAACACATTACCTGCCCAGTGGACGACGGGATCAAACACGCCTGGTTCTAGGTTTGTGTGCAGGCTGAAAAAAGATTTGGCCCAAAACTATGCGGATCAAAATTTGGCCAGCCCTTTCTTTTTTTTACAATAAAAATGACCAGGCTTTTTTGCTGATTAATTAGGTGGGCTTGAGATTAAATATTGAAAACCCATTACCTATCCATGACGATGAAGGGGCTTGATTTTTTGAGCTGACTTTGTTAGTTTTTACTGAATGAAGATTAAAAATCTTACCATTCCTTTCATTTTGAGGAATCGAATTGCAAAATAAAGAATGCAAATTTTATTATTTAACAGAGAATGAAAGGGTAAAAGAGGAACTTAAAGATAAATAACTTTAGTAATAAAAAAAGAAAGATAAATTACAATAATTTATTAGTTAAAACGACATCCTAATCAAGAATTACAATATACTACATATTGAAAATTTTCATCAATGGGAATAACTATTTTAGGAGACCAAATTGTCAAATAATTAGTTCCAAAATTGTGGGAAAATGCTTACGTAAATATGTCTGTTGAGACATAAACCGCAATTTTAATTGAAAAAAAAACGTAGCCGCCCTCAGTGAAAGGAATAAATAAAATATTGTAAAATCGTACCGGAGTTTGTATCGAAAAGGGTCAACTCAATCGTCCATACGATATGATATGTTACAAACACTTGAATAAATCAATATTAGAGAATTAAAATATCATGTCTAACCACGATAAACAATGAG
This sequence comes from Linum tenue, assembly GCA_946122785.1. Classification (NCBI taxonomy): domain Eukaryota; kingdom Viridiplantae; phylum Streptophyta; class Magnoliopsida; order Malpighiales; family Linaceae; genus Linum; species Linum tenue. The sequence goes on along the minus strand of CAMGYJ010000006.1, from coordinate 14,887,922 downwards.
AGTTTGGAGCATTTGTCTATGATTAATGAGAGGTTGGGCCGGCATCCAATATTCATGGACTAATAGTTGAGTACAGTAACTTAAAAATATGCATTCTTTACGTAGAAAACACAAAATTGTTCACTGAGTATAGTATTGAATGGTCATTTGAGAAGTTCAAACTTTCGTAGACACATGTTTGTCCAATTTGCAAGTTCTCGAGAATTTTCTCATTGTATTTTGTTTGGCCGGTTAAAATTAATAATTGTGAAATTGTATCGGAGGTTGTACAAAAATAAGTCAGTATTTTTCTTAAACAAAATGTCAGTAATAAGATATTTTGTATAAAAATTATGGTTTGACTTTGATTCAATTATTGTTTTATACCGTTTAAACCCACCTATCATTTAGAGTCTGATATTCAATATTGTCGCTCCAACCGAGTAGTGCGGTGGATTTCTAAAACATTGGTGAAAATACACTTGGTACTATTTTTTCAAGAATTCTTAGTTGAACCTTAGCTCAAATATCCCACTTTATAAATTGATCTATATTGTGTGGAAGATGATTTTTCACTTAGTTTAGTTCATGAATCTTCGCATACATACAATGCATCAGAGACTTTATATCATCACAATTTCAACATGAGAATTTTTTTGGTAAAACTTCATTGTGGGTATGAGTCAAACTTAGATAATAGACGAACTATAATGAGATTGATGCCCAATATTGAAAATTTTTAACAATAGTATGTTACAAATGTTGCCAAAAATTAATTTGTTTTATTGAAAGTTTAATGTCTTCACTTAGAAACGTGTATTTCATACGTCAATGACTAAACATTATTACAAAATTATTGAGTGTATAATTGATACCGCTAAACCGTACGGGTTTGGGACATGGCATTAAATTTACCCTATACATGGGTTTGGGTACCCGTTTCAAACTGGACGGGTATCCCGTCCCATCCCGTTGCCCACCCCTAAATTGAAATACATTTTCTTGGTGTTTAGTTAGGTTGATAAGAACTGACCGTACTGCATAAAGAATGGGCCAGAAATTAATAAAAACCATTTTGACGACTACCATTTAAGAAAGAGTACCATCTAAGAACACATGAATAAAAATAAAAGGAAATGAAGCATGTTTATTCGACAGGGACATGTAATTAAGGTCGTCGTGCAGTTGGTAGCTGATGTTCTTAGTGATCCGGGGTGCATGGAGGTGGTTGTTTCCGCTTCAAGGAAGTTGGAGTTGCGCCTTCAGGTTCCGCGGCTTCTATTCCATTGCCATCAGCTTCAGCGGTAGTGAAGTCCTGTGATGATTGCTGTGGAGATGGAGTAATGGCGATAGATTCTGAGGAAAACTGAGCAGTCATCACATCAGCTTGACAAAAACAAATAAATTGTAACCAATTAAATCTACTATTAAATTTCGTTAAGGAAAATATATTTCTTAACAACTGTATAATGAAAGAGGAATCATTCTAGTTTTCCAATAACCTTAATCTGATGAGCAAGGTCATGGAAATTCCCATTTCTCGGGTGAAGCTTCTCCACAATCCTCATCACGCTTAGTTTGCTTGATGGATGAGAGAAGTCGTAGTCACTAATCTTGACATCCACTTTCAATGCTTTCCCCTCTAGAGATAAAACTGTAGGAGGTATGGTGGTATCATGTGGATCTTTCATCGTATTTACCAACTCCTGGGCAGAGGTGTTCAAGAATTTGCCGGCCGCATAGTCTAGTAAAACCAAGTCAATGGTATCTTGCAAATCCCTCACAGTCGTAACAATGCGAAACCTGAAACATAATAGAAGAATGAGATCATGAAGTTCCAGTTGTATAGTAGCAGAAACAATCTATTTGCCGGTACATTTGAGTGTAGACGAACAAAAATCTTTCTCCTTTCATATGTAGCAGGCATATTAAGTGGCATAGGGTATGATGGCAGCCATCTACATGCTTTCTACAATCAAATTGAAATTAAGAATGCAAGGGAAAGGGTTGTGGACGATAGGACTCACCTTTTGATTGCTTTAGAAGACGTAACTCCGCATTTTTAGCAGAAAAATCCACCTATATCTTCTTTAACCAAACAGCGGCATTTAAATGATGCACACCCATTGTATACCCAGTTATGGTCGACCTCCGTAACAATGCAATTGACCTGCACAGTTTTCTGGTGACAGACAAACAAATATAATGACACAACATGATTAGAGTGGTCAAACGCATTGTGAGAACGGATTTTGAGTGCCCCAAGATATATGAACTGGATTAAACCTGAACTCTATCACCCGATCGCAACTCATTAAGTTGACCAATTGTCACTTCTGGGATTACAACGATGGGTTCAGAGTCTACAAATCGCGGCGCAGGAAGGGGCACATTCCTACCAATATGAATTATACACATGTTATCAAATTGTTTGCCAACCAATCACTTGCCATAAAGTTCAACTTGGGGGTTTGGGGACTACCTTTCAGGATGAACCATTTCAGCAGGAGGATCGATGTCTGCATAGATCCGCGTGGCACTCGAGGAAGACAAATAATATTCGTCTGCAGAAATTGTAATGCATGTCAGTAATTAGATAGGAGTTGCCTATATTGATATAAATGTAGGGACATACTATTCCATTTCCGAACAATTATAGATGTCAGAACCAATGTAACAGAGATTTCCTGTCCTGGTCTAGCAAAGGGATCCAGCTGCGTCATAATTCTCGCCCACAATGAAACCTTAATCGACTGACCTCTACAAATAATACAATGGTGGTGGTGTTAGAAAACAAAACATACGGAAAGTGATAGTAACGTAGAAGTTATGGTAATTCAATTGGGAAGCTATTATTAAATAACATTAAGAGGAACGGACGGGGATCGTATAGAATGAAAAATGTTACTCCGAAAGAAGGAGTTTGATATCCTTCCGTGGGGTCCTGTTGGTTAAGGATTTGGGAAGCAGGACATTAGAAAATTGTTCTAAATGGCCTCTCACATCTGTTAAGCAATGATAAGAGGATACCATTGTTAGTATTATTTCAAGAGCAAGCAGATGCGCCGTAATGAGGATACCAACCTAGCAAATCTCCAGTGACATTATGATATTTGGGGATGTCAACATTATGGTATCCTCTTATCATCTATTAAGCAATGATAAGAGGATACCATTGTCAGTATTATTTCAAGAGCAAGCAGATGCACCGTAATGAGGATACCAACCTAGCAAATCTCTAGTGACATTATGATATTTGAGGATGTCAACAGCTGTGATGAACCGGAACTTGGACGACGGAGCAGTTGGGATCGGATCAATAGGCTGAACAGTAGTGTCTCCGTTGAACTGAATCATCAAAGGGTTTGGAACAGGACGGAAATCCTCCTTTGTGGAAGTTACTTTAAATTTTGCCAGCAGATAGCATTTTTGTTCCTCAAGCTGACTACCAAATATTCGGACGGAATCTAGTGGAATTTGCGCCCAAATGTCATTTCCCTGCCACGACACAAAAACCTGAGTGAAATTGAAACCAATATGCGAAGAACAAAAGAGGTAGAAGAGGAATTAAAGATGACATTACCTCCAAATCTATGAGGATGAAATCCAAAGAAATGACCGTATCCTTCTTTGCATGGTAGGCGGTCCATTTCCTAGAAACCCGACACTGGAGTTCGAAGGGCTGTTGGACAGTAGCAAGTTCGGCAATGGAGACCAGCGTCATGGTGCAGCGGTGATGTTTTGTTTAATATAATGAGTTGGCTTGCGGCAAACGTGGTCTTCAACACATAGAAGTTGCAAAAAATTAGGTTACTGGGCTCTAGAGGTCGTGGCCTCGTGGGGGAGTGGAGAAGGATTCGTGTCATCGTGGGGGATTGGAGAAGAATCCGCCGAAAATGTGGAGCAGCTTGGCCATTTAGAGTTCAAGGCCCGCCTCTGCAATCCCAAAACCCTCCCTAACTATATTTTATTAAACTGAATGCTTAAAGTATCATTAATTAATTACTCTCGAGTAACTACTGAACGAAATGAAATAATTTTATATAGCTTAATTTATAAAATAATTATTATAGATAAATGACAAGAAAATCACGCAAATCAATTGTGATAATAGAAAAATTGGTGCTATCAACGTCGTCTGCTCATCTTCGGATACTGCAGCAAGGTTAGAATCCTCTCTTAATTATATAAAAAAACATCAAGTTACTATTTGCCTCCTGCTGAAGAGTCTCACTAATTATTTTCCCTTGTCTCTTCATCATTTCATTTTAACTCACAGGGTTAACAGCCCGCTGAAGAGAATCGCCAGGCCAATGTACTTCAACCTTCCAATTCACATTTTTTTTTAAACTGGCATGAAGCGGCACACTGGTATAAACCGATTTGGAAATCTTGGCTCAGACCGATTTAAGTACTTAATATGATATATTCTGAGATGTGACCATTGCACAATAAACTGGGGTGAAAATGATATTATGTAATTTTGTAATCCGGGTTCGAAACATACGCAAATTATCTATAAAATACGTACGGGTGTTTTACTTACCCACTAAACTAATTTTATGTTTAATAGCAGGGTACTTGTCATACTATAAAAAAATTGTGCCAAGGACAAATATAGTAACTCTATGCATCAAAGTTTGGCATAGTGAACATAATGTCTCAATTACAAATAAAACAGTGATTGAAAATAATTCCCCACTACAAGATAAACACAATCCTAAAGAAACCATTGCAAAGTATGACAACGGATTGGAAGAGGGATACTTTCAGCAAATTAAATCACCAAAGAGTTTCATCAAGATGAAACCACAATGATCACGCAGATGGTCCCATGGACCTAATTTAACCAAGAACTGGTACGTCTTTCCCTGGAAGGAATCAATGATATTGTTCAAGTTGTTGTCCCAATAGGTATCATCCCTGCCGACCACTTCTGCTGCAATCCATCTGAGACGGGTACAGGGAAACATGGTACGAATCTCACCAGTAGTGTCGTTAATGGTCAAGTGCAGAACATCCAAGTTGGTTTGACTTGACCACGAAAGGGTCAAGTCCGTAACTTCTCCAGCAAGTATATAGGCCTTTTCCTATGAAAAACAAAAAAGCTATCGTCATATGGAATGGGAACAAAGGTGTTACACAAATAGAAACAATTGTGTACAAAATTAAGACAAAAGAAAGGATATAATACCATATTATTATAGTTATATTTCAGAACATTGAGCTCATGTGTCGTAGCAACTTCAGATATCTTGAAAGCTTCGTTGTATGGCAGGTGTGCAAATACTTGATCCTCTATATCATGGTGATGGACTTGCCTAATTGAAATAGACATAATTGGTTCACAAACAATCTTATTAAGTTAGGAGACCATACAATCTTATAAAGCTTTCAAGTGAAACGACTTACTTGTCTAACAAAGGATGGACGTCAGGACAATGAAGGTTAATATACATCTTGGTAGCACGTGTTGCAGCAAAAGAAAATTGGCCTACACACCATAGCACAAGGGATCAAGGTCATTGGCCGGAAGCAAATATATAGGACACATTCCAAATTTAAAATACTTGCATATATGTCGATTACAGTTGTACGTCCAGGTTAACATAATTTTAGATTTAGTTCTTCTCCATTGCAGAATATTTTGTTTTTTCCTATTTTGTCGGTATCACCAAACATAGACACAACAAATGATACTGTGTTTAGTCAATTAAATTAGATCGACGTCCTAACCTAATTGCTTTATGCGTAGGAACCTAATGCAATGGTCAATACATATACGGGTAATTAGGATAGCCAAATATAATGCACCACATGCGTGTCCACATTATATTTAATTAATAACAAATTACTTAATTTTTGTAGTCAATCAATGAAAACCACTCAGCCCATAAAGATTATCGAATTCAACAAATTCACGTCAACGTAGTAAGGGAAAGATACATACCTTGTTCATAATTAATGTATACGGAGGTGAAGGCCACAACCTTTCCTAATGCCGCCACATCAGTAATGATTTCTTCGAAAGCAGGTATCATTGAATCCCAAAAATAAACATCTGCTTTCTCGCCTCTAATATTAATGGGGAAAAAAATACAATCCCTTAGCTATGCACAAACATTAGTTTTAAAAATAGAATTGACAACGTCAAGCATAGCCTCACCCAATGAGTTCGAGAGTAATCCGCTTGTTTCGAAGCGGGAAGCTTGAGTACAACATTTGGCTTGGTTGACAGCTGGTTACAATGCCTATCAAATCTACACACAAAATCAATCATTAGACATAATTCACATTGGATCATAACCAGGACTAACAAAAAAAATTCAAGTGCATAACACAAACCCGACAATATTTCCTGGTTCATATGCGCATACGGAAAGTCGGCGGGGACCAAGAACCGAAAGCTGACGTCCGGGATGTCAGCTGTCTCATCCATTAATTCTAACATCGATCCAGAATCGAGGACAAGTTGGAGAGGGATCAAAGACACTCGATGGAGGGCAGGGTTCGATTGTACATCAAAGAAAGTAAGACTGTAGATACAACCTTCATACAGGCTGGACAGAAATCTCATAACATCAGCCTGATGAATGAGGGCTTCAATCTCAACACCCTACAAAACGAACAAAAAAAAAAAAACCGAGGTCAGGAGAAGGGCAAGGAGAATATTGTCAACTGAAACAGGACAACAATCAACGCACCTGATTATAAAGCATGAGCAGGTTGATCTGTTGTATTGCATCACCAGTTGAGCAGATTTCTCCCCACAAGCGCAGCAGCCGGACGTGAAGGACAAGCGTCGGGTCAATTACATGGATGACTGGAAGAGTCTCGGCTGCTATTGGATGAAATGTAGACGATTCCAACACACCTCGGACCATTGGAGAGGCTAAGCCGAGAGCTATATAGCTTACACAAAGGATTTAGTACTGGTCACGTGAGAATTCCTACTGATAATGGAATTTTGGTTCAAAGAGGAATGAGAATGCAAAAAGCCAGGTTGGGTTTAAATATATGGCCACTAACTACTTTTTTGGAACGTTGGAAGTTCCCCACAACTGGCGTAGCGGGCCGCATCCGACGACGATTATGTTGAGGTCGTGACCATGTGAATGTTGTTTTAGGGAGGAAGCTTAAATGGGCTGGAGTTGGATTATGCTAGGTTGGGATTTGCATTGGGCCTGGTCGCAATGTGAGCCTCGGTGGAAGTGACCCTTTTCCCGGACTCCCTCACCCAGCTATTTGTTATATGAACCTGTTCCGCACTCCTCAAGCGTCCACGTCAACGGGGCCAGCTGGTGATGTGGGCCCATAGTGGGCCTGTGGAGCTGGATTGAACGAAGCACCACGTCATGGGAAGAGCTGACTTTTCCTCCGGATTGGGCCGTGGACCGAACGCCGGCCCCAGTTGGGCAGGATGTGATAACGTACGCTGAGGAGAACCATGGTGCACCATGAACTGAGGTGGGTAAAGAAAAGGTAGGTAAAAAGCATCCGTATGGAGCAATTATAGGGTTGTACCATTTCTAGGGTTCGTTACGTTTGGCAGATTTGATGAGGTCACACATAGCATTGTTGAAAGCTACCTCTTATATGGGCAGAATTGATTCTTGTTTTTAAATATTGTTTGTAAAATCGTATCGTATCGACAATCAGACTGGAAAAAATTTCCATCGATATGCAGTTTTTAATACTGTGAAATAGTTGAATCAAAGTTAAACCGCGGATCAGCGTAGAACACTCTACGACTAACTTTTCCGGTACAAATCATTTGTTTTTACCACTCGAATCATCATAATTGACTGTTAGACTATGTTTACCATATATAGGCAACAAAGTCCTTTACGTCTCTCGATTAATAGAGATTAGTAATTTATTTATTTTAATATGTTTTCTCTACAATTCCATAAAAACCGTCTGTTGACATCCCATAAATATATTTTAATATATTTTAAATATGCTGTTGACATCCCATAAAAAAAGAAGTTTGTTGTCCACGTTATTTTATGAACAATTGAACATCCACAATTTTCACCATTATTCTTTTTTTCCCTATTTCTGTTTAGGTTAACTTTTGTTTAAATTTCGGGATAAATTGATAGTTGTCAAAGGTTTTTCAACTATGCTATTTTAAAACAAACGATTTGTTGGGTTCATCTCATCATTAATGAATAATTATTCCTGGCATGAATTCATAGTGGTAATTTTATAAATATAATGTAGTATGTATTGCTTCAAGCTCATTTGTAAGACACGCTTGTTAATAACTTTAGATTCTAAAACACACCTCTATTTTGAATGGAGGGGAATGAAGTATGTCGGGGAGTTAATTTAGTTTAGTTCAGTTGAGACTGTGGAAGGTCCTCTTTGTATTGCAATATAACGGTCACACTGGCATACCATTCATTAGAGTAAATTGAGGTACAACATTTCATATAATTGGCTGTTAAAAACAGGAAAATAATTTGGGGAAATTGAGAACTCAAGATTCAAATTTTAACGACCCGATAAATTTGACAGTCTTAGTCCTCAAATCGCATAAAACATAATACATCAATAAACCACTACTCAAAAATCTCAGTGAACACAATGTTCTGCATAGTCTTCACCGGTTTACCTTGAGAGTCACAACTAAGAATTTTGAGTCCCCTTTCCGACGTAACTCGAGACATAGCAACATACAACTGTTCATGAGAAAATACTTGTCTTTGCAAGCAGATGCCAACATGCTTTAATGTTTGACCTTGACTCTTGTTAATTGTCATTGCATATGACAGTGCAATTGGATATTGCCTTCGAACCAGAGTGAAATTTAAGCTCTTATAGTGGACCGATAGACTTAGGCGTGGTAAGAAAACTGTATCACCAACATGTGTCCCGGTCAAAATTTGGACCTCAATAAACCACTTACCTAATCTCTTAACGATCATCCGAGTTCCATTGCAAAGCCCAGTACTCTGATCCAGATTTCGAAGTAGAATAACAAGGCACCCCAATTCAATTTCAACTCATGTTCGGGAAAATTCCCAATCTTTAAAGAGTTCAAGAATTCAACTGTGTAGTCCCCTTCTTCAACATGCTGATTCTTGGCATCAATCTCTAGTGAATCCGAACTAAAATAAGAAACTTCTTCACCAGGAAATAGACCCAATACATAATTGTTAATCGCCGCAACAGTGTCATTATGAGGGGCTAAGATAGCTCGCTCAACCAAATAGGTTGACATATTTTCAGTGGAGAGTAACTGACCATATATTTCAGCAACAATATCAGGAATTGGATCACTACGACGGGGAACACAAATGTGTAGAGGTATCGGGATAATTGATTCTCCAAAAATATTACTATTTGTACCATCACCAATTTCCAAAAGCCATTTGCTAAAATTTGAGATTGCTAACCTGGTCGATGCTTCAGAATGAGGCAATTTTAATCGCATGTTCTCGGTTAGCTTCAATACTGTCATAGACCGCCACAAATAAGATCTCTTTATGGAAGAATTAACAATTTCAGTCCGTGTACCTTTCGTGATGATAGGTAACGTCTGTCGGAAATCACCTCCAAACACAATAGTCATACCTCCAAAAGGCTTCAACTCAGAATCAACATGCTTAACTCGGAAAATATCCCTCAATGTCCTATCTAGGGCCTCTATGTTGTGTTTATGAGCCATCGGTGCCTCGTCCCAGATAATAAGTGAAGCATTGAGAATCAATTCAGCTACCTCAGAACCTTGCTCAATATTGCAAGTTGATTTTGTATCACAATCCAGGGGAATGTGAAATCTTGAGTGTGCAGTTCTTCCACCGACCATGAGCAGTGCAGCAATACCAGATGAAGCAACACATAATACTATCCTCTTCTCAAATCTTAATTGCTCACAAATTGCTCCCCAAAGAAATGTCTTACCAGTACCCCCAAATCCATCAACAAAAAAGCATTTACCCTCATTGGTATAAACAGAATGTAATACCATTTCGTAAGCGATTTTTTGTTCTCCATTCAACGGTCTACAATGTCGATCCTCAGAACTGTCTAAGTCACCGGGTCCATAATTCATCTCCATATCTATCAGCTTGTTTACCGTATGTGAACGCAAACACTGATCGGGAACAGGCAACCCAGGGAAATATGCTAATGACTTCGAAAATATCTCCATCAATTTGTCAATATGAATAAGGCACAACTCCTTAATTTCATCCTCCGACAAATTCAACTGGGGTAAATTCAGCTCTCTACGTCGTGAATGCAAAATGCCTTCACTTAGTAATTCCCAATTCTTTAACCAAAAAGAAGTCACATCAGCCACCTGACAATGAATAAGACTTGTGACAAAAAGTTTTCTAAGTTTATAACCAAAAGCCCAATGCGAAGCTTCTTGTACACAATCATTCCATTCATAATCTCCTGATAACAGTCCCCGAGCATAACATGCTTTTTGGAATGTCTCATATACCACCCCATTCACTGTTCTAATATCATCATAAGAACAACAACCCCTAACAACATGCAATAGCATTCGCAAATAGTACCGCTCCTTTGTGGATGGGTAGCAGTAATATAATCTAGCAATGCAGGTACCTTTCTTGCGCTGCTGCCACTTCTTGTATTTTTTATTCCATACATAATATTGTGGCATCTCTGCAAAGGTATATTTCCGTGCATCCATTGACTGAAGATTCATATCCATCCATGCTAACAACATTGAGGTTTGAGAACTGCTAGACTCAACCGCTTCCTCCACGTTAGAATCAACATTTGAATACACTGTATTCTCCCCAGGCAAATGACAGGACATACTGAGTACTGTTGGGGAGTGAGAGTATATATCAAACCTAAAAATTCTCCAACATGCTTCTCCCGATGTGATGTAACGGGCATCCATGAATGCCTTTATCTCATCGATTTGCACAATCGTAGTTCCACGATTCCGACCATCCATAGCCGAAGCTGTTTGTTGTGCAGCTACAATGACCATTGCACGATCCTCGGGTTTGTTGATGTACTTAAACAAATATTTAACAGCCCTATATAAACATCAAATAAAACCAAGTTGTAGATGTTAGATAGGGAAGTAGGAAAAACGTGTATTACATTTTTTCTTAAATGTGACTTGTATTAAATAAGAAACCAAAGTACAGAGAAAAAAAGGCAACAAATGGATCACAATAGCTTATTCAAGGGGCAAAAAAAACGAAGGAAAACACAGCAAAAAATATTACAAAAATTACAGAGTTGCGGGAAGAAGTCACACCAATAAAGATAACATTGGGTTTATAAAATAAATAAATAAAAAGAGAAATCGCACAAATATTGGTTTGGTTTTTATTCATCTTTGGAAATTAAATCATAATTCATATGCATGCATAAAGTTAATAATGAGTGTAGCATATAAATATACATATAGCCTGTCATTAAGAATCTGCGTTTGGTAATATAATAAAGGAAACAACAATGTCATATTGATAAATACGATTTACTTCAGCCATACCTTGTCTTGTTACAATATTCAATATTGATATGCGCTCCAAATGGTAGTAACAAATATCGATTGTAGGGTACAACCCATCGATTATCCATATCAACCCCGCCACAGTTGAAAACTCTACCATTGTTCCGCCGATGATATTTAGCAAACCCAGTTTCATCGATAGTTGTTTGAGAAGAGTATTCCTTGGGGAAATGCTTACTACATGTCCCATTCTTCATGCACACATTATTAGGACGTACTGTACCACACGGGTCATGCATCATTGAACTTGTGACAACTGCATATAGTTCAGGATCAAGATCAGGATCCGGAATTTCAGCACATATTATGGAATCAATAGTCGCAGGACCATGAAATTTATTCTCTGAGGCAAAAAAAAGCAATATGTGTGCATGAGGGAGACCCCGCTTTTGCCATTCAATTGCTTTGACATCTGTACAGCAAGATGCAAATAGTAGAAAAGGAATATTAGTTCAATGAGGTAAGAGAGTAATGGATGAACATTAATAGATAAATAACGAATTAATAAGCACATATACATGCATTGATTTTCCCAAATATTTGTTTCTCGCGAATCTCTAACATAAACTCATCAAGCTTGATTTGGAAAACTCTGGCGGTGATGTCAGCCCGGTCAGGATCTTTGTCACTGTACCTTCTAATCAAATCAACCATTAACTGTATCTCTGGCCAGTTAGAATTGCAAGTGAATATTATAAACAAATCAGGATAACCAATCCACTTGCAAATAGCCATCGCATCCTGAAAATTTTCATACTTGTATCTTGGACTACCAGTGTGTGAGGCAGCTAAAATAACTGGCTTCCTAGAAAGCTTGATATCACTATCCCCTCGCAAATAAGAATTCAACAAATCCTTGTAGTAGTTTCCTCTTAGCTTCGACTGATGGGTACGCATCCAGTCTAAGCGTTCAGCCTCAATTAACGCAAATGCATTCACCATATATTGTTGAAACAATTTACCAGATAATAAAGAGAATTCGACTCCTAGATACGGGTTCGACCTATAGCTTGTGATGCGCACGGGACTGAAGACTGCACCACGTACGGAAGGCTTTCCGAAGAGCTTGCTTCTCGCGTGTCCCGGGACCCAGATGCCCAGATTGATTCAACCAATACATATCTTGGTTTTGCTTTCACCCCGAAGATTTTGAATATATGAGACCGAAGGGCGAAGTGAGAGGAGAGAACAAAGTCAGAGGAGAGGGCAGGATGTTGTCCTAGTCAGGGCTGGTATCCGGGTATCCAGAGAGAATGATAGGATATTTCACTGACAGCCCGGGAATGCGAATGTGAAGGCAAGGCTTGATAGGTCCTTTGCAAAATGATGAGCTACTTCAGCAGCCTCTCCTGAAGTACCAAAGGTGCACTCCGCTCGGTGACTAAGAAAGAAATTGGTTTGCGCTTGAATTGACGTGATGAGGTCGCAAGGGGGGAAGTAGGGCTCCTATTGACATATTCCTGCGCAGTTAAGAGAAAAATTGTCCCCAAGGAAACCACTTGTGTCTTTCTTGGATATGCTCAGTTTGGGTATAGATGCTATGACGTGAAATCCAAGAGACTCAATGTATCCATCCTTGAATGTTTTCTTTAATGAGGTCGCCGAGTAATCAACCGCTTTTTTTAGAAAATATGCCTCCTGTTTCCGCTGATAAGTAAACTCTTGAGCCCGCCTCGCCGTTCAATTAGATCTCTCGCAACAGAGCCGGTTTTCAAAGAAGTCATTCGAGATTCCCCGCTTTCTTATTCAAACGATGAAGACGATATGCATAGAAATCACACTGCGTTATCATTTTATCTCCAACACGGATATTAGAGCTACTGTGACTATAGCTAATACAGGGATGCCACCCATCCTCGCCATATGGGAATAAAATTGGATATTGTAATGCCATCAGACTTGGATGGTATATGCTAATCCTTTCCATTTCTGAACCCTTCTGATGAACAATTATATCTGGAGAAAATGATTGCTCTCCTGTTTCATCTACAATCAATGCTGCAATCTCATTCGCAGAGGGCAAATCATATTCTCTACTATTAATTTCACGCTTAGCCAATAGTTTCAGTTGAAGCTCCTAGACACCAGAGTTTTGTATCCTATCTCGCGCAGAACGAAATGTACGTACCAGGATATTATTGTCATCAAACATATGCTGGAGGCCTTCAACAATACACTGGCGCAACGGATTCTTGGCAGGATCAGTGGAGTAAAAGTCCATACGATTCTGGACCTCGTTATCTGAATCGTGAATGTAAAGCTGTGCAAATTTCGGACTATCCCCATCACCAGGAACCAAACATCCTATTCGATGATAAATCTGACCACGATTGAATATACATAAACTCCACGACCATCATTAATAGAGTGATTGACTTTACCTCCGAGAGAAATAAAGAAAAAACCCCATTATAGGCTCTGATGTTAGTACGAAAGTGACGCGCTAATGGTGTATCCCCTTCAAGTAGAGTTTTAAGAAATTCGGGCACTTCTCTGCGGGGAGGCAATTTCACTTTACCATGTTTGTAACATAAAGGGAATGCAGGCAACACATCATTCCGTGTAGATAAAGTACTCTCGACCGCCACATAACTGCTCCACAATGTTGACACGTACATGAAGGTGGACCAATATAAAAAAATTCAACCAACGGAAGACCTAGTGAAATAGATAAGTAATATTAATAAATTTTTGTCACAGTAATTGATAAATTGAATGAGTTTGAGAAACTGTCAAGCTCATGTACTCGCGCTACATTAAACACAATTATTTAAACAAATGTTTTCAAGGAAAGATAGAATGGTATACTTCTCATTTTAAGTAAGAATAACTAAAATTTAAGGAAACACTAAATTTTGTTCAAAACACAGAAATTTGTCGTTGACACATCAACATCTAAAAACGATCCACTATTTGCATAAGGTCACATGAAGCGTACAACACTAAATTATATACATGAAATAAATGGGTACATTATATGTTATAAGACCAAAATAGGAGAAAAAATATGTTGACCAAAACACTAAAACAAATATCCAATGTACAAAAACTGATCCAAAATAGAGATGAACCATGTCATGTATAACAATGTCCATTAGAATCCACATACTTTGATTCACTTTTGTAGGAAAGAAACTTCGGCCAAGTCTCTGTCTATGCAGATGAATACGTCGAAGTAATCGACTTTGCTTTTGTAACAGAAATCTAAACTGAGGCTCCCAAACTATGAACAACACCAAAACAAATAAGTTAATAAAGAAATAAATAAAGAGTGAACAATACAGAATAGCCTAATATGTAAGACTTGCTACAAAATTTAGGAAACAACAACCTTGGTGTTCAAAACGCAAGCCCCTCCTATGAACCTTCTGTTTCAAAATATGATGTCTTCTCTTACGGGCAACTTGGGATAGCATTCTCCGAAGTTGAGAGAGTTGGAATTGTAAGGCAGCTTCATCTGTAGAATTTAAATATAAAACCATGTATTACTCATTGAATAGATGAACTAATTAGAAAAATTAAAACGCAGAGAACACACCTCTCTCAAATGCTTCTTCCACTTCAGCAGATAAAACAAAGCGTTGGAACTGATCTTCAGGATGAATAAAAACTGCTCGACGTTTCCCTAAACAAATGAAATGCAAGGGAAAATATTAACATATCTATCATTGAAACAGTTTCGTGCTAAACCATGACACTCACATGGTATAGACGATCGATAAATCTGTGGTTCAGCAGATGGGATGACATTTGCACTATCCATATTTAATTCTGCAATAACCTTACGCAATCTGAAATAGAGGTCGTGGTAAATGATGCACTCGTTCCAATAAACTTTGCAGCTGCCATTCATATAAATTAATGTATTTGTTACAACAGAAGCTGAACTCCTCACCAATCATAAGTTTGTGCGAGTTAATGACACATACAACAGACCACACAAACATAACAGTCGAAGAAATCCAAAATGCTCCAACCAAGTTGAAGGCGGCCTATAAATTTAAACAAAAAAAGCAAAGCGGATGGAAACAGAAATCAAAACCGGACGAAAAGACACCAGTCCTTTATCCTCTATGAAGTCTTGATTTCTAGAGTGATTGAATAAACTAAACTCTTATAATGAAGCGAGGTTTCAGTATTTCTAACATTAGCTTACCCTGCTGGTGTTTGGTAACGTATCATGAAAAATGTAACACATTCGATCGGTCCATCCGAACTCATGATTTTCCCATAACATTAACACATAAATAATCCACCGAAGTTGAATCTACCTTGTACTTATGTAGTGATAAGAATAAGAGTGTAAACGCCGATGGAGTCTACCAAGTCAACCATTCACCCAAAATGTTTTTAAATCACAAAACGGACCATCAACATGATTCTCAATTCCATTCCGCTGGTCTAATTAATATCACCATATGAACCCTAAACCACAGTTGAAAATATGGGAAATGACAGTCGACCACCACCATGATTTTCTTTTCCAATCCGCCATTACTAATCATTAAGGACCCCCGGCCCTCAACCAAAAATAAGAGCTAGGGAAAGATAAATTACTTGGAATTGCAGCCTTCGAAGCGACCTCAGAAGTCACTAATTGATGTTGATGAACAACTCCCCTGCTAAACAGACCAAGTATATCATTCGCTGACCCCTCGACTCGAAGAACCCCTCTTGAAAATGCAAGTAGGCAGTTGGAACCACGATTGAGTAGGGAAAGAAGCTGAAACCCAATAGTGCAGCCGACGACACTAAAAGGATTAACGACCGGCTGGGCAGTGAATGAATCCAGTGAACATCCACTGCGGTCCTCTCCTCCGTGGATCTGCACCTAAAATACACCGGAAAAAAAATCACCTGCCCTTGGAACACAAAGACAGAATGGGGAAGTTATGACAAACACTTAAAACAAAAGTCACAAACCTGGGAAAAGTTAAGTTTCTACATATTTACTGAGAAATGCAAGTTCCTGGAGTTGTTACATCTAAGCTGAACATACATAAATACGACAAATGCAGCTCCCACCAGCAATTATTTACATTTTGAATCTACATATAATAGTGCAAAAAGGTCACCCTGATCACCATCATGTGTTTCTGGCCATCAGTTTTCCTTTTTTGACTACATTAAACTCAATTGTAATTCCAGAGCTGTACAGAACTGTCGATTGATGACATAATTTGCATAAGCCCTAATATATAGCTACACATTCAGTTTCTGAATCAAATTGCCTCTCAATCCAAAAGCTCATGATGTGCAGTCCTTAATAAAGGTTACAAATGGCATTCAAACCCCAAATGCAAAGCAGGTGAAGCTTGAGCTACATCGGCCAGCCGGTGTCTTTGAGGTCAAGCATAATTTGCATAATCCTTAAAGTCAAATAAACATGCAATCATCCAATGTGAAACCAAAAGATTAATGTATATTCAAATTAGCTTATGAGTTTCACATATCATGAGCACAAAAGCAAGAAATAAACAGAAGCTAAAGATACCCTACCAATTCAAGATCAAACACTTAAAGGGAGAGGAGCTTGAAGCTGCCAAAAAGAGGATCGTTGTCGACGTAACTATGTGAAATTCGAGATGGAACTGAGTATGTTACGGTTCTTTCTACAATGTCATTAATCATCATTAACATTTGCTCCAAAGAGATAAAACCAAACAATATGAACTACATATCTACGTACATCTTCTGTACCCAAAAAATATGCACAAACCAACATTTCAACTACAGCTGCTGCTAGCAACTACCTACACAATGAGATCATATCATCAGTTTCCCTCATTATTCATTACTAATATACTCTTTCTCTTTTTTTAAAATGGCAGGGGATTCAGGGTTGGGAGGGGAAATTTCGGAGTTGGGGGTCAGGAATTAACACAATTTCAAGCATTTACAGTGACGATTCAGATCATCATGTTATCATTCATAGCTATGCAACTTTGTTTACCTAGGACCATTCAAAGTCATCAGAGCTAATGTACAAACATTAACATAACAGTGATGCTGAAAAGAGGTAACTATCATGTTATCATGCTCAAGCAAGAAAACAAAGAACCTATAACTTACTCAAAGCTCCCGTTAGCCTACTCTAATCACCACTAAAAAGGTAAGAAACCAGGAGCTATAACTTACATTGATGTACTGAGGTTTTGGTTTGGAGAAGTAGTAGATCTGAAACTTCAGACTCAGTTCCAATTTCCTCCTAAAGTCTTCAATATCGGCAGCAAAACAATTAGAGTTTTGATTGGAACAACGTGAAAAGCAAAGAATCAAAAGTAAACGGCAGGAACAGGTTCTCACCTTTGAACAGCCGGTCAATGGATCTAAGTTCACTTCCCTTATGGAAACACCATTCCCCATCTACCTTGACTTCATCAGGTTGAGCCTTCTACTTCTAAAAGTCTCGCCTCCTCTATTTTGGTTGTTCAGCTACCCAGAAATGGTGTGTCTGACAAACCATCGCAAAATCGGAATTCAAACAATGTACACCAAAGATGATGAAACCAAAATTCACTCAAACTCAAAGGAAACTACAGCAAAGCACGAAAACGGAGAAGTAACAGGTGCGCCATGAGTAAGTAAATTGTAATGGCAAGAAATTCCACGCAGGAAATTCCACGGAGAAGTAACAGCTGCGACAGTTGAAGTTGAAAACCAAAACCTGCTGTGGTTCTTCCCCTAAGACTTGGCGTACACACAAACACATACAGTACTGACTTATTAGAGGAAATAGGCAATTAAACCCGCAACCTTTGAAGTGGTATCCTTTGAGAAAACTATTGAGCTACCTAGTCTTTTATCGATTTCTAGGTATTGCACAATCATAATTGTGAGGTCAATAAAGAAGAGGTAATTGAAATGGTTGCGTAGGTATTCAAGAATTTGAAAGCAGGCAAACTCATAATTACAGAAAACCCTCGAAATGACTTACACAAAGGGAACCAATTGTCCGTTGATAGCGACAACGACAAAGAGGGAACAAAGTGGAACTATGGCTGGTTGAAAGTGACCCAGCTGCCAAGGAGAATTTCCACAATACAGAAACCACCACCGACGTTGTAAAGAGTTGAATAACTTAGGGTCTTGGAAAGCACCCTCGTTCAGAATGCAATGAATATGAACTGAACCCAGAATGTAAAGAGTTAATGAAAGGGGGAGAAATAGAACAAACCAATCCAAGAGTAGATGGAGCGATTTGGAGGAACCTTCTAGAGGCTGAAGCAGAGAAGAAAGAAGAAGAAGGGTTCGTGGCGGCGGGGGAGACGGTGTTCTTCCGATTTCTCTCCTCAATTACACGATTCAATTTTGTCTTCCCAAACCCTAGAAAGTTTACCCGCAAATATGCACCCCAAATCGATCCAGGTTCTCCTCAGAAGCCCAAATTCTCGCCGCCTCCAAACCGTAACATTCGATCCATCGCAGCCCCAAACCCTCCGCTCCCTAAAGCTGTCCTTGATCCCCGACCATGGAAACCCCGACGCTTTCTACTTTACCGCCAACGGGAAGCAACCTCCTTCCGCAGATCGTATCTGAAAAAGGGTAAGCAAACTCCTTCCTTCTCCCTTTCACCTTTCCCCCTCTCTCTCTGTAATGTGCTTGCAATTGCGATTCCCTTTCTGTGAATTTCTTCTCTCTCTTAATAACCAGTAGAAAAGGTGGGCTTAATTTCAGTCAAACGAAAATTAATGAAAATTAAATGATAACGTGGGAAACCAGGAGAAAAGGTTGGGAGTGACGGTTTCTCAGTTCTGGGCGGGGAGTTTTATTTTTTTCCCCGCTTAACACCCTGCCACAGCAGCTTCCTAAAATCACTCTATGGACAGGAAAATTTGAATGGGGGTTGCAGTTTTACTTTTCAGCTATAAATTATACTGTTGATGTCAACATTTTGTTAAAAAAAAACTATTCACTT
This sequence comes from Linum tenue, assembly GCA_946122785.1. Classification (NCBI taxonomy): domain Eukaryota; kingdom Viridiplantae; phylum Streptophyta; class Magnoliopsida; order Malpighiales; family Linaceae; genus Linum; species Linum tenue. The sequence continues at coordinate 14,868,510 of CAMGYJ010000006.1, read as the reverse complement.
CCATTTTCGTTTCCTGTTTTCTGTTTTCATGTCATAAATTTGGCATCCGAAACGAGAAAACTTGTTTACTTTTCATTTTGTTTTCTATTTATTTCCAACTATGAAAACAGAAAATAGCAACTTTTTGTTGTTTTCGGAAACGACAAAATGTTGTTTTCACCTATTTCCAAAATCTGTTTTCTCAAAAACAGAAAACAGAAATAAAAGTAAACAGGACCTAAGCAAGATCCATCTATTCCTCACAAATTAAAAGCAAATAAGAGCAAGGCGCAAATAAAGAACGAAATAAACTCCACAAGGAACTTTAGTGCCCAAACCGAGGAAACAGCTTATGCAGCACCAAATCGCAGTGAGATTGGCAACTTGTTTGAGATAGAAAGAAGGAAAAAGGACTTCGTGTTGGAAATGTGTATGAATAGCTTTGAAAGCTACAGAGTCTCAAGTGGAAAAACTACCACATTGGTAGTTTTACTTGGTGAAATGTGTATAAAGATAGGAGCCTCTCTCCTAAGGACATGCCCCTTGGGGTGACCCACTTTTGTGGGAGAGGGAGGACCTAACGGACCACCACACACACGCGCGCGCGCGCCGTTCGTCCGTCCGACCGACCGACCGATCGGTTGAAAAGGAATATTCGAAGGATAATCCCTGCAGGATTTATCCTAACCGACGGTTTTAATTAAGGAAGTAATTATCTTCCTTAATTAATCCGACTTATTCCCCAAGCAAGAGGGTATATTCCTAGGGATTCGGCTCCTATAAATAGCCGCCTCCCCAGTCCCTCTAAACACACCACAACGAGCATAAACACAATAGAGAGAGTGTTCAGAGAGCTCCGGTTTTCGCACAAAATCGCGAGTACACAGAGGAGCTGTTTTATCCTGGAGACGACCGGTTCATAGTCTGTCGTGCGCATCGAGGGCAGTGCCGCGAACGTCTTAAAGAGAGCGACCTAGTCCGCGACTCAGCTCTAGATTCGGTAACCTCGTTCTTGTTGTTGTTCCGTTCCTAACAATTTTAAGATGTTCGGCTGCTGCTATGTCGACTGAACAGAACAACATGGCCGGATCTGGTGCTATCGATATCAATCGACCATTTCGCTTCGTTGGAGTCAACTTCCATCGCTGGAGACAAAATATGGAGTTCTACCTGACGACCAAGAAGTTGGCACACTGCCTCACCAGCATGCCCGTCGAGCTGCCAGAAGAAGCGCCCGATGAGGAGAGGGCTGCTTCTGCTAAGGAAAGGGAGCATGACTTCCTATGCAAGAACTACATCCTCAACGGCCTGGCAGACGATCTCTACGACTACTATGCGGACAGCAAGAACAACGCAATGATGATCTGGGATGCGCTCCAAAAGAAGTACGACACGGAGGAGGCTGGAGCTAAGAAGTATGCTGTCAGCCGCTACCTGCGCTACCAGATGGTGGACGACAAGTCTGTCGAAGTTCAGTCCCACGAACTTTAGAAAATAGCTCATGAGATCGTCTCTGAAGGTATGCCTCTGGACGATCAATTTCAAGTTGCTTGCATTATTGATAAGCTGCCCCCTTCGTGGAAAGATTTTAAGAATATGCTTAGTCATAAAACCAAGAAATTTTCACTGGAAAGTTTGATTACTCGCCTAAGGATTGAGGAAGAGTCCCGCAAGAATGATATGAAAGAAGAGGTGATGGTCGTCACTGCTAAACGACCCACCCCTAGAGCTCTTAAACCTAACCAGAAAGGGTTTAAGAGTAAGAACCAGCAGGTCCGCCCCCACCAGAATGGTGCCTCTCGAGGTAACCAAAGGGTCATGGCCCAAACCTCTAAGAATGACCCACCGTTTATCTGCTATAACTGAGGAAAACTGGGTCATATGGCAAAAAAGTACAGGAACAAGCAAAACCCCGCCGCTGCGGCCAGGGTTAACTTGACAGAAGAGGATTTGATAGCCATGATCACAGATATGATCGCTGAAGTTAACCTCACCGGTGACTCGGAAGGATGGTGGCTGGATACAGGTGCATCGAAGCATGTATGCAACAATCGTGCTATGTTTAAAACATACACAAAAGCACCTGCTGACAAGAAAGTGTTGTTGGGGGACTACTCACACCACTATGGTTGCTGGTTCTGGTGAAGTGGAGCTGAACTTCACCTCTGGGAAGAAGATGGTGCTCAAGGATGTGTTGCACACTCCAGAGATAAGGAAGAATCTTATTTCGGGATATCTTCTTAATAAGGCTGGGTTTAATCAATCTATTGGGGCAGACTTGTATACCCTTACTAAGAATGGGAGTTTTGTGGGAAAGGGATATGCATGTAATTGGATGTTCAAGTTGAATGTCAAAATTAATAAGATGAATTCTTCAGTTTACATGGTGTGTGATTTGAATGTTTGGCATGCTCGTCTTTGTCATGTGAAGACACGAATTGTGAAGAATTTAAGCAAGCTAGGACATATCCCTAAACTCTCAATGAATGAATTTGATAAATGTGATTTCTGTAGTCAAGCTAAAATAACGAAAACGCCCCATAAATCTGTGAGTAGAGAATCAGAACCCTTAGATCTGATTCATTCTGATATTTGTGAACTAGATGGGACGTTAACTAGGTCTGGCAAGAGATACTTTATCACTTTCATAGATGATTGCTCTGATTATTGATTTGTTTATTCGATGAAAAACAAAAGTGAAGCCCTTGACATGTCAAGGTATTTGTGGTTGAATTTGAAAATCAGTGCAATCGAAAGATAAAAAGACTTAGGAGGGATAGAGGGTCAGAGTATGACTCTAATCCCTTCAAGGAATTCTATAGCTCACATGGTATCATTCATGAAACCACGGCACCATATTCACCAGAAATGAATGGTAAAGCTGAGCGGAAAAATAGGACGTTTACAGAATTAATTGTGGCTATTATGCTCAATTCTGGAGCTGTTTCTTCTTGGTGGGGTGATATTTTGTTGACGGTTTGCTATGTGCTAAATCGTCTCCCAAAAACAAAGAGAAAAGAATCACCATATGAGATCTTGAAGAATAAGCCACCTAATCTGTCCTATTTAAGAATGTGGGGCTGTTTGGCCTACGTAAGAATTCCGGATCCTAAGAGGATTAAGTTGGCTAGTCGAGCATATGAATGTGTCTTCGTTGGCTATGCGGCCAATAGCAAGGCATATAGATTCTATGATTTGAATGCTCGTACTATAATAGAATCCATTGATGCTGATTTCTTTGAGACACGATTTCCATTTAAAACGAGAAATAGTGGGGGTAATGTACTACCCGCTATTAGAGATAACGGAACTAGTGGGGTTGTTGGATCTGAGGATGAACTCAGAAGAAGTAAAAGAGCTAGAATCTCTAAAGATTTTGGTGATGATTTTACTACAGTATACACCCTCGAGGATCCAAAAAGTTTGCAGGAAGCATTAACTTCCATAGATGCAGACTTTTGGAATGAGGCCGTTATAGATGAAATGGAATCGTTAGAAGCCAATAAGACTTGGCATCTAACAGACTTACCTCCTGGCTGCAAAGTCTTAGGTAATAAATGGGTTCTAAAAACGAAACGGAAACCTGATGGTGCAATTGAAAGGTTCCGAGCTCGCCTAGTAGTTAAGGGCTACAGGCAGAGAGAGAATATAGATTTCTTCGATACCTATTCACCAGTATCTAGAATAACATCCATTCGTGTCATGATTGCTCTTGCTGCCTTGAACAATCTCATGGTACACCAAATGGATGTTAAGACTGCCTTTTTGAACGGTGATCTAGATGAAGAAATCTATATGGAACAACCAGAAGGGTTTGTTATCCCTGAACATGCCTCGAAAGTCTGTAAGTTGGACAAATCATTATATGGTTTGAAACAGGCTCCAAAACAGTGGTATGAGAAGTTTGACACTCTCGTTCTCTCACATGGCTTTAAGGTGAATGAAAGTGACAAGTGTATTTACTGCAAGTCAGAGAATAACACTTGCACTATCATATGTTTGTATGTAGATGACATACAAACTAATCATCAGTGCCCAAATTGTATATTCGGCCCGGAATCATAGTCCAGGTAATGCACGCATTTTAGTAATGCAAACTTAAAGAACATATACTCGGAAAGTTTTAGTTTGATATTTCTTCACGCTTTGACTTACATAGAAAAACACATTCACTTCTTGTTAATTTTGTCGTTTGTCGATCGATTCTTCAACTTTGATTTACGTGAATAATTTATGAACGTAAGATGGTAAGAACTATTTTGATGTTAAATAATCATAATACAATGTGAAGTAACTTTCAACTAATGTCGAATTCTGTTAACTATCGATGTAAGACATTATGTCTCAATTTGGCAACCATGATACTCAAATTTATTATCGTGTACATTATTAAGTAACTTTCAACCAATGCCTCAATTTGCTAACTCTCGCTGTAAGACATTATACATTGATTAGTCAACCAAGATACTCAAGGAACAAATTTAAACCAACACCTCAATTTGTATAATGATTATTCTTAAAAATTAGGAGTAACTTTCAACCATTGCTTATTCGCCATTGACTTAGTATATCATAGGATTTTTTAGTGAAGATGTTAGATCTTTGGATTAATTTTGTAAATATATTTTGATTAAATATTTTAAAGTTAAGACTTTCTTATTAATATAAGTAATCGATAAGCTGCATCTACAGCACATTGCGAGCATATGAAATGTTGTATCACCTTAATAGTAGATTTATTATTTTAAGAAATTAATATGTAAATTTAATTTACAAATTCTTAGAAACATTATTATATTATATAAAGCTAAATCCATGTTACTGTTGCCTATACCTTTGCTCTCATTGATTCTTTCTTTTTCCATGCATATGTTTTACCTTTTTTCTTTTTGATAAAATATGTTTTCCCATTTTAAGATTTTCAACTTCCACATAATCTATAGTTGTACTTTTTTTTCATGAGATATTTGGATTCACAACTATTCTAAAAAAATGTTTCTCAATTGGAGAGTTTTAAACTACTGATAATGTTGTAACAAAGGAAATAAATTTGCAATGGTGGTACCCGCCCGAATTTGACTTAATTATATAGGGTAAAATTTGAACTCAAGTGATTTTTAGTGGGTGTGTAAAAATTTGATCTGAATATTGCGATAATGGGTGGGAATGATTTTCTTACTATGCAACCTAAATATGCTCGATTATACACATACATATGTATTTTTTTTAGAAGGCTCATTATATTTCTCTATAACCTTGATATTTATTATACATATACAATATTTCCGTGCAGTTGTGTTGTTTTAACTAATTTTCTTCATTTTAGTGATTTGTATAGTCGTACACAATGTCATTGTACGAGTGAATATTAACATGTTGGTTAGATTTCTATATAAAGAAAAAATATTTCCCATAGATAACACGTGGAAACCCAAATCATCGAGAATGGTCATGATTTTAATTTTATGCTCGATTCTTGTGTGAGTATGAGTATGGGTAAAACCGAACTATTTTAGGTAGGATAATGGATATGCACTATTTGCCCCCGACCCGATCAATTTCATTCCCAATTTTCATTAATCCTTTTATGTTATGTCATCATATTAGACTCATGTTACCAATCAAACTTCAAAATTAGATTTCTTAAGACTACTTTTAAAATGGGGTGAACATAATATTTTTTAAATAATTTTCTGTTAGCTAGTTTTTGTTTTCTAACTAATATTTTTTTTCGTAACTTAGCTAATCATTAGATAAAAAGATATCTATTAATTGTTTTATTTTTAATAATTAAATTTAAAAAACTAACATTCCTACAAACACTTAGAAGGCTGGGAATTCTAAATAAAAGAGGTTTTGAAGTGGAAACTCCATATAGTATTGGTAGGATTCTGATTCAAGTTTGGACTGTTACAAAACGAAAATGCCAAGACACCCAAAGGCGGGTGTCCAAACGGAGTGGTTATCGTGGTAACCTTTTTAACCGGTAGTATTTGGTTAATATTGATAATGGTTTGATTTGATTTGATTAATTTTTTTTTGCTTATTTGGTTTTGATGGTTTAGTTTGGTTTCAGACACTCCTAACCAATCAAACCAAATCAACCAGTTAAGTAATTAGCCATATATCTAATTTATTGTATATCCCATACTTGATGTTTTGAATAACCACTCATTAGTCAAATATTCCTCCATTTTTGCTCATAAAAAATAAAGATCAATATTGTTCTTATACTATATATTATATTTTTAGAATGTATACACCATTATGCCAAAATCATAGGGGTGCCACGGTTTTCGTTCGTGCCAACTGAAAACCGCATGGGCTCGCCACGGTCAGATTGATCGTGCGCCACTCAGCGATCCGGGGAAAACCACCAACCCACCGTGCGGTTTGCATATGAAATTTTTTTTCCTGAAACTTCAAGCGAACGTTACTTTGCGCTCGGAACGTCAAGCGAATGAAATTATTCGATTCGTCAAACTTTAGACGGCCATAACTTTGTGCTCCGCAATCCGAACGTCACAATTTTTTCTTATTTCACATAAATTTTTAAGGACTACAACTTTTTTCATAGCTATTTTTTCAACATGTATGTGGATTTGTGAAAAGTAAAGCCAAAGTTATACCCAAAACCCCTTATATCCAAAAATAGTTCCTATTTTGAAAATTTCTTCCTAGTAAAACAAGTAGTACTCAAAAAGTTACGCACAACAATTTTTTTTGACGACGTTCGAGTTCCGGAGCACAAAGTTATGGCATTTCAAATGTTAGTAAAATAAAAAAATCGCTCGTTAGGATAGCAAAAGACGTTTTTTGGGACGAAGACAGGACTAAAATTATGCAGAATAATTTTTTTTTGCTACGTACTGATACCCGAGTGCAAAGTTACGTTCGTTTAAAGTTAAAAAAAAGATTTCATAAGCAAACCGCGGGGTGAGCAGGCGGTTTGCACTGAATCGCTGCGGTGGTGCATGGTCAATGTGACCGCGGTGAGCCCATGCGGTTTGCAGCCGGGAACGAAAATTGTGGCACCCCCCTTCGGTTTTCGTAAAAACTGCCATATGGGTCCGCGATTTTTGAGAAATGGTGATATTATTGGTATTTTTTAGTTTTTGGGTTATATTTCTGGAAAATTCCCCTAAAAGCACGGAAGTTTTAATAATGGATTATACTACCATTTATTGTAAAAAAACCAATAAGTAAGGATTTACGTGATATACTCTTGATATAGGCTAGTACAAAGGAACATAAGCTCATGAGTATTGTTTTACTATAACAATAGTAGGTTACAGAGATTTTTGAAATATGGGAAAATAGGACATCCGATGTTATCCCGAAAAGAAAATATCTTGTTTATCTGTGGTTGTGAAACGTTGCACAACCAAAACCCACAGAAGAATTCAAGCAGGAGCAGAGTAAGCAAATGAAGGAAGTAAGAACGAAATGGGGATGAGAGATTTTGCGACTACTGTCTCTACCTTATATAAGCTAAACTAAAGGGAACAATTTAAATAAACTTTGGCGGGAGATCCAACTCAAACTATTGGCACCGTTTAGCAGCTTCTTTAGGTGGCCCTTTTTTCTTTCTTTCTTAATAATCAATTACCACCACATGATACCTCAATGTGGTCGGGACCAACAATTTCCCTGCCTTATGTTGCTAATCGAAAAAACTCAAAACTATATCTGTCGTAGACCAGTTGCGGTCGTTCTTGCTGGAACCCAAGTTCTTTCAGAAGCTTCTCACCCATAACATCTCCTTGCACACTTTCGTTCTTGCAATGTACTCAATCTCTACCATGCAAAGAGCTACACACTTTTGTAGCTTTGACTACCACCATACTGCTCCTCCTGATAAACTAATTAGGTATCCAGAACTCGGCCTCCTAATTTCCTTATCATCATCTAGATAAGTCTCTTCCTCCAATTCGTCATGAAGGAAGACAATCATCACATCCAATTTCCCGACCTCCACGTTAAGACTTGCTCCTAGTTCAAGCACAGTACCAATGAATGTCATTTTCACCACATTTGAAAATATCTCATCAAATTCAATGCTCTTTTATGACCTAAGCCTTTCATTACTAGACTTGCTTTGAAAAGTAGCTGACGATTGTGCTTGCCATTCTTCAACATGAACACCCACTTCTTCAATCTCTTTTTCCCTTCAAATATCTTATTATAATGCAAGGACTTCATCTCACCTTGCATGGATCTTATTATCTTATGCTTGTGTTCAACATGAATAGCTCCTTCAAAGCTATATGGTTCTCCCTCGACAGTAAGTATTACAAAATAATTTAAATGATATCTAGTGGAGAGTTTCATAAATCTATCGATCTCATTGTACTGGAGAGCCTCAATGGAAGTGGTTGACAAGGTCATCAGTAACTTTTGGTTGAACCTCCATGAGAGTATCTGGTTCAACTATCTCAAGTTGTGTGTGTTGTACTTTCTCTCTCTTTTGTAGATGCTGGCATTGAGGCACATCACAAGATCGAAGAGCTAGTATCACTACTTGGAATTTCTTACCTTGCAATAACATCTTTCACACTCTCATCCTTAATGAACACAAAGTCACATCTTTTGGTAAGGTAAGTGGATGGGCCAACTTTACCACAAAATTCTTACTCACGTGACCAAACCGCTTGTTTTTGCAACTCAATTGTGTCACCATTCTCCGTCGAGTTGACAACCTCTGGGAGATCTTGGCTCCCACCACATACAAATTCGTTAGCTTCTTGCCCTTGCCCACTACTAACGAGACTCTTTTGAGTTTCCATTGCCCACTATGCAAGGTGTTATTGCACTAGTATTCCTCACCCAACTTTTTAGAGAGATAATATTTAGGCGGATTTCTGGAACATGCCTGATATCCTTCAAAAGTAGCTTCGTGCCATTCAGTGTCTACAACAAAACATCTCATTTTTCAACTTTGGAAAGATGATCATTTTCCATTATTACCAAACTGGAGTCACCTAATGTGTAAAGCAATAATTTTTTTTATCTTGGACATCACTGTTCTTGATGTACTATCAACCACCCAATTTATCTCCTGGATTTCTAGGTTGATCATCTTTTCCTCATATCAACATTTAACTCTTCAACATATTTTGTGCCATCCTTGTCAGTGCTATCATCTTTTTTGTCCTTCCTCTATTTTTTGAGCTTTGAAAAAAATCTTTTGGTGTGTTCCTTATCTTTGCAGATGAAATAAACGTTGGCAATATTGACAAAGATTGGGAGCTCGAGCATTAACAGGTGTGTGGTTAAACGAAACTTGTTGGGCGTACCGAGTGAGAATATAAAGTAAATATATTGCACTAATAAACTACTTAAATATTTCCCAGTTAATTTGGAAGTGTTGTAGAGCCTCCAGAGCTTATTAAGCCAACTTTCTTGGACCAATTTATTTCGTTAATATTAATAATGCAACATATTATGATTATTCTATAAAATAAAAACAAACATATGTAGTAAGTAAATAACACCGAGATTTACGTGGTATATCTTTGATTTAGGGCTAGCTCACAGAAACAATAATTTCAGAGCATTTCTTAACTATAACAATAGCAGGTTAAAGAGATTTTCAAGAAACGATAACATAGAACACATAGTGTTTTCCTAACAACTTCAGTATTTTCATTCTCCTATCTACTAGTGGTTATGGAGAAGTTACACAACCAAAACCCACAAAAGAATACAAACAACAGCAGAGCGAGAAAATGAAGGAAGGGAGAATGGAAGGAGGGAATAGAGATTTTTAGGATACTATATATTTCTTTTCTATATTACTAAATATGCATGCTTACTTGCACTTTGCTCCAAGTTGTATATAATGCTCTAAATGTATGGTGTGAAAAATTAGTAAAATGTATCTCATAAGACATAACTCCAAAAATAGCAAGAAAAATAACAAAGATGTGGGAAAGCTCCATAGCAATTCGCACTCGCTGGCCAATGAGATTATGGACTAGAAGATGATGAATTACATATTTGGTGCACGAAAACTATTAATTACAGAATTTATGAAGTCTTTGTGTTTGAAATGGAAAAGAACAACGAGAAAAAAAGACAAAAGAATGTAACATATGCTTTTTTTTAAAATTACAAGCCACTTCCGCCCTCTAAAGACCATCTCCAACAATCACCCTAAAAAGCTAAAAGAGTTCCTCCAACAATCAATGTGAAAAGCCAAATAGCAAAAAAAAAAAAAAAAAAAAAGGGCTAAAAACCCATTGGAAGAAGACAAGAAAAGTTAGAATTGTGGTGGGAGTCAAGCCCTCCTTTTTTCAAGACAGGCAACGCGCGCAGGCAACACGGAGCCAATCCGTAGCACGTGTTTCGTGCAACCTCCCCCCTTGTGGGCGCCTGCTTTATTCTTGTTAGAATTGTGTTGGAGAAAAAAATTCAGTTTCAGTCACCCAATTAATTACCAACAGCTCTATTAACCCACAATAATTCTTTGATAGATGTGTCGGCAAACAAAAAATAATTAATAAATTAAATGTATTAAATAAAAACTAAAATAAAATATTAATTCATTAAGGTCGTAATTTATTAATTTTCACAGTGACACACGACAACTTTTCATATTCAGAAAGGTTTGTAAAATATATTTGTCGCTTATGGTGTGATTAAACTTTTTCCGACATACAAAAGTAAAAATTCATTCATAAAGCTGATTTTGAAGTTCGCTCTTGATTAACTCAATAGCATAAAATGGGAAACAGGAATGTTGGCGACATGCGTTAACGTAAAAGTTTGAAAGAGGATGAGGTTCCACCGGCAGGTGCTACCAATTAGAGAGTGGAGTAGAGGACAAAGAACTGTGAGCCATGGGTTGTGGATTTTTTTCTCTCGACATTTTCACTAAAAATTAAAATAAATAATATATATTTGTGTATTTTGGTACCTATTGCTATATGACATCAAAATCGATATAGTGTATTAAAGATGTGTCGATTGCAATTATGTGAGGTGTGTCAGAAATCCCGAATTCAAGTTTTTTGTACCAACGAAACATGGATCTCTCACAAAATTTCCGAGCCAAGGTGTGCCGGTTGACACACCTTGTTAATGCATGGGTCCGCCCCTGATTGATGGCACAACTCTATCTGACAAACATGTGAAGTGTCTATGGCCGATTTAAACAAAATATTGTGATTTTTTCATTAATGACATCATATTTAAGAACATTTTTTATGTCAAACTTCAAAAAAAATTATCGAAACGTTCGTATTAATTAATTATTATTACCTGTATATAAATAATCTACAAACTATCTAATTAAAGTGATGAGATCTACACTAAAATAGATTATCACAAAAGGAGAAGATTTGGCATTCTAGCATTTTGGCTTTGCTTGTTGGAGCAAAACCACTTTTTGAATGCCAAAATGCCAAAAAAATTTGGCTTTCTAACATTTTGGCATTTGGCACCCTAAAAAGTAAAAAAAGCTAAAAGAGTTCCTCTAACAACCAATGGGAAAAGCCAAATAGTCAAAAAAGCCAAATTTTTCGGCTAAAAACCAATTGGAAGAAGACAAGAAAAGCTAGAATGTGGTGGGGGCCAGGCCCTCCTTTCTTCCACACAAGCAACGCGCGCAGGCAAACCAGAGCCAACCCGTGGCGCGCATTTCACGCAACCACCCCCTACGTGTGCGCCTGCTTTATTCCCGTTAGAATTGTGTTAAAGAATAAAAATTTAGTTTCAGTCACCCAATTAATTACCAACGGCTCTATTAACCCCTAACAGCTCTTTTTCATATATTTCTCTATAAATACCTCATGTTTCTTCACTTCAACCTCATCTCTGACCAAAGTGAAAGCACAATTGATGGCACAACTCTATTTAACAAACATGTGAAGTGTCTATGGTCGATTTAAACAAAATATTGTAATTTCGTCATTAATGATATCATATTAAATAATAATTTTTATATGTCAAAATTAAAAAAATTTATCGAAACGTTCTTCTTAATTAATTATTAGTACCTGTATATAAATAATCTTCAAACTATCTAGTTAAAGTGATGAAATCTACACTAAACTAGATTATCACAAAAGGAGAAGATTTGACATTCTAGCATTTTGGCTCTTCTTGTTGGAGCAAAACCACTTTTTGAATGCCAAATTTTTTTGGTTTTCCAAGGCATTTGGTTGTTGGAGATGGTGTAGGGGGGGGGGGGGGGGGTGAGATTTCTTTGTGGCCTTCCTATATGCGCTAGAGCGAGAAAGAGATGAGTAGCAGTGCAAAACCAAATACGGAAAAATATGTCAACTTCAACAAAGTAACAAAAACTACGCTTAATGAATGGTAACACATATTTTGAGATTTTTTTGTGGCTTTCTCATTTGAAATTGAGCAAGAGTTATGACTAAAGATGTAAAACCAAATATGAACAATTAGATGAGGAAGAGTGCAAAACTGAATAGGAACAAATAGGTTTGTTACAACACAACAAAAAAATAAGCTTCATGATAAAACATGTTAGTGGATTTCTTCATGGCTTTCTTATTTGAGATCGAGCGAGTGAGATGGCTAACGATGTACAATCAAATACGATCAAATAGAACGATTTAATTATAACAACAACAACAAATACACTTAATGAATAGTAACACTTTTTTTTTTTTTTGCTATTGTAGTAGCACATATTAGGAGATATGAATAAAAGAAAATAAAAGAAATTAGGAATAAAAGAAAAGAGAAACTAAAGAGACAATTAGAAGGTCCCACATGATAAATGTCCTTAAAGTTATGGTTATTTACAAATTCAGTTAAATACAAGCTAGTACATGTCCAGATTCAATTCAAAGAACAACTTTTAATAGATAGTGAAATGGGAGCTTTTTTTTGTCAATAGCTCGTTTGCATAACCAAGAAAACATAGATAACAATGTCTATACACCAAACCAAAGCCAATGCCGAAAATCAAAACCATCAACACTCGCAGGAAACAAAGAAAGGGTCTTCCAAACCACATCATGGGCCACCCGATTGTTATCCCTGCCTATAAACTCGATCGCAGAAGCTTGATACTAACGACGAAGCATGCGAATCTCCTCCAAAATGTGTCCTCCACGAGCATCCTGTGAATCCTCCTCGCGAATCTTGTCAATGACGTTCTTGGCATCACCTCTGAATGATACCTTAGTGAAATCCCTCAGAGAGCACCACTGCATCGCATCCCCGAATGCCATTAACTCCACCAAGAATGGATCCTGCAGGCTGCAGACCTGCATACAAAAAACCTTTGGCACACAGTATAGTACTGGACGCATCCAACACAACTAGTCCACCAGGAGCATGCGACCCGCGCAATACCGCCTCATCCACGAAACACCAAAATGGCAAAAGTGCCCCAGCCAACACAGGCGGAGTCTGTAGCCTAGCTGGTTGGAGAGGCTGAGGTCTCGGCAAGCTCAACCATTCTCTCACCTGCTCCTCAAACTGCCTAACAAGAACATGATTCGCATACAACACATCATCAAACGCTACCCGATTCCGTGACTTCCATATATGCCATAATAATGACACAAAATGTATAACCCGCTCTATGCTGTCATTCCTCTTAAGAAACCGTCTGAAGAAAAGAGCAAAGTTTGTTGGGCGTTCCTCCAAGGAAGGTAACACTAACCCTGAGCTCTCCCACAAAGCCACTGCTACCCGACAGTCCAAAAACATATGCTCTATAGTTTCTAATTCAACCCCGCACACCGTACACTTCTGATCACAATTCCCACCCTTCTCAATAATTGCTTCCATTGTGGGCAATATCTGACGCATCACCTGCCATGCAAACAACTTAACCTTTGGTGGTATATGGAAACCCCAAACCTTCTTCTAGAAAGTCACACTACAGGAAAAAGATCTTTTATTCACGGGAAATCCCGTGTTTGAAGGTGTGTTTCCCGTGTTTAATAGTTGTAGTCACGGGAAAATTACCGTAATATATACCTCCGTGTTTAATTGTTAAGGTCACGGGAAATGTGTACCGTGAATAATTTAACTAATCACGGTATAGTTTCCCATGATAATTTGTTCCTATTAATCACGGGGAATCCCGTAACTAATAACAAATCTTGCACATAAAACAGACAAAAAAACTCATTTAGAGACAAAATGTATACCTTTCAACACCGTATTTACCATGACAAAATCATTTCCCGTGACTAGATACCATACATTAGTCACAATATTTGGTTGGTTCTCTGTGTCTAGATATTGATAATTAGTCATATTAAATGATACATAAAATTTTGTATATTGACATAGAATTGAAAAGACAATCTTATAGCATGAAATGAAATTCTACATTATTGTCAATACAATTATGTCAAATTCCATTTATTAAACACCGTTAATTAACATATATTTAAGAAGACTAACTATTGTAACATGAAACTTCGACATAATAAAAATCATCTACAAATCCAATGAGTTGACCGAATCATCAAAGTTATCCAAATCTTTATTCTGTTCTTTCACAAAATACTCTTGAATAGCTTCAATATCCATAAACTCGTGAATCTTCGAGTCTCTTCTCCATCATTAGACTATTCTTCCACAAGATATTGTTGAATAGCTGCAATATCCAATTTCATAATTAGAACAAACATTGTATGAAAAAGAGGGAAACTGCAATCTCGGACAAAAAAAACATAAGAAACATGTGTAATCTGCAGATGCCAGAATATATGTTGCAGTACCTAAACAATTTGAAAAGTTTTTGAGAGAAAAGCTTTATGAGTTGTAGCCTATTCATCTGACTAAACTGCAAGGGAAAATAAATAGGAGTATGCTCAATCGTTATTGAATAAACCTATGACAATTGACAAAAAAAAACTTGGGAAATCTCCTGGGCTGATACCAACTTCATCTAACTAAGAGTAGCAAGGGAAACCGATACAAACTGAGACAACCAGGAGAGAGATGGAAAGAGAATCAGGTAGAGTGCTCCTTGACCTAGTAGGACAAACCGCTCGCCTTATACTTGCAATTTTGGGGCAGTAACAGTTAGGTTTTGCATACCTCCATGAACGGTTGGTTTGCAGTAGCAGCTCTGCTCGGTAGACAACAACAGATCTCGATATCATGCAGACCTGACCATGTGATCACTTTAAAGCAGAACTCTGTGAAGGGAAACAAATAATTACTAAGCCCGCAAACTAGAGCAATTTCCATATGAAACTTCACTGCATCAGCTAACACTATACCATGCACTATGCAAGGGAAGTAATTATAAACAAAAGGCAGAAATAGTGATGATAAATGAAGAACAATATCAGGATTAAACCCCAAACGTTAGTAGACATCCCATCTAAGAGAACATCTGCTTCAAAACAATAAGAACCTTAGTTTGTACCAGGCCATATACTAATGTGGCTTTAGACATTGGAGATAGATATTTTCTCGATTATACAAAAACATCTCCTGGTCTCACAAAGCCTTACAGTAGACTGGCATGACAAAAGAGCCGAATAAACATCATAATATGAAAATGTAGCAACTAATTTACCACAATAATGTAATAAGCTTCTTAATTGTAATTTAGACTATCCAGTATTGTAGACTCTCCTTTTCAGCACTAGCAACAGCTGCAGAATTCTCCATGTCTGAAATTAGACAAATGGGCAAGCAATTCTAGTTCAAACTAGTGGAAGCCTCAATGAGCCCATTGCCGGCTAAAATTCACAGCCATTACTTATTAGTAGCTTCAAGCCTCCAAACATTTAAATATCCTCTTGAGCAGTATTGTTTTCTAGTGTTAAGAGCTACTTTAAAGAATTATGCCATCAATGGAAAAGTTACATAGTCATAGAGATAGATTACCTTAGTTTGAGATAATAGTCAAGATTTCCTACGCATTATAAATCAACCACGTTCAATTAAGTTACAAAGCAATAGATGCTTCGGCATAAGATGAACTAAATAATAAATAAAAACCCATCTTAAAGCTAGTGCAATTGGATCTTTTGTTGAAGGTGCGACAGAAAGAGCTAGAAAGAGTACCTTGAGAAATGCACAAGCAATGTTGAGGTGGAGCTGTAAAACAGGTAGGCGACAAGTGAAAGTTATTTCAATTGAAGAATTGTATTACAAACAAAATAAAGAACTCTTCCTACTTCTAAACGGTTGAAAGCATAAAACCTTTTTCACTCTTAGTGACCCAGAATTTGCTTCCAATGCTAGTATATTAGATTCTAGAAATAGGAGATTTGCTTGTGTACTCCCATGAACTCCAGCAAAGTCATTTATAATGCATGCTCAACTACACTGAAACACTGCAGAATTTCTTTTAACTAGAATCCAACGTAATTAAGAGTTTGACAAAATAAAGTATAAGAAACCCATCACCACCACCAGAAGCGTTAAACCCATCATTCTTTCTCTCATCCAAAATGGAACACTATAATCAGAAGTTGCCATTCAAGTTGGAATCTGCATATCCGAACACTACAGTACAACCTTCTACTACTCAAACCTATACAACTACATTGTAGCTACTTGGCAAAACAGCCCAACCAAAATCAAACCCATGCACAGGTCAGTCTGCCACATAGACGCACAGACGCACAGTTCTGCCTTTCATCAAATGCCAACAAAATCAAAAGCTTGTGAGAGGCAGAGGACTTACAGAGGCAAGATTCAGCGCAACAAAGGTGGCCTAGCAGCAAGCTTCTCCCGATGATGACCAAGTGCGTGCATCTCTAGATTCACCAACCGTAGCAAAAGGTCAAAAGTAGGGAATAAAATTGAGAGAGGAAAGGAAAACCGGGAAGGGTTAATAAGCTTGAGAATCCATATTGAAAGAGTAGAATGATGGATTAGCGGTTGGAAAAGTTTTTCGTATCTCACCTTGAGCAGTCGAGGGAGGAAGCTTTCCGCATCCTGAGCTGTGTCTTGTGGACTTCTAAGTTCTAACCTAAGCTACCTAGAACTCACGCGGAGGAAGAGAGAGAGCAAAAGCGACGGCGACGGAGTTTTCCTTCAGAAAAGGACTGATAAAGCGGTATCCCACCGCCGAGTGTTTAATCGAGATCTGGAAGGCTAGGAAGACCTGAAAAATCTGCAATTTGATCAGTAATAGAATAAAATTGATACCAAACCATCCCAAACACCACAAAGAGCAAGAGGAGTGAAAACCTAACCTTGAAACCCATCAAGAAGAAGGATCTGAGAATGGAAGTGGACAAGGTGGCCAGGGCGTTAGGCGTTGGCTGTCTATTGTGCGAGGATGAGGTGATGGCAGGGTTTTTGTGTGTGTGTGTGTGTGTTAAATGCTAATGGCTGGGTTGAGCAGCAGAGAGCAAGGCAGAAAAGGAGAAACGAATGGGTGGCGACAGGACGATTGCGGGAGGGAAGGTAGGGAAGGGGGTTGAGAAAGGCGGAGTGGCCATCGGAAGGAGAGGGATATCGGGAAAGGAGGAGGAATCATTGGGAGTTTGTGGGTTTGGCTACACTTTAAGTTTTTCTTGGTAAAACAAATAGAGGGTGAGCCAAAATTTTAGAATTGTGGAGCCATTTTCTGGAGCCAAAATTTTAGGATTGCGGGAAGACAAATTTTTTGGATTTGTAGCGGGAAAAAAATGCGGGACAGCTGAAATTTGATCCACATGAATTTTAAGGTAAATCATAGATGTCCAAATTTATTAATTCATCAATAACTGTGAACTTTGAGACGATTAGTGAATTTTTGGAGTCTCAATTCTTTAGTTGTCTCAATCAATTTGGAGAAAAAATTGTATTATTCTAAAACTCCTTTTAATATAATGCGGGAGAAATTTTTTATAACTTTGTGATATGAAATTCATTTTTCTTATAATCTTTCTTAATTTTCACCTAAAATTTATAAAGGTAAATTTACACATTATTCACGGTAATTAACCGTGTTTAACAATTAGTCACGGGAAATGAAAAGCGTAAAATATGTAAACTAATTTACGGTGATTAGAACTACACAATTAATTACAGGACTTGTTCCTGTGACCATTAGTATACTTTTTAGTACGGGAAAAATTCCGGTGAATAAGATCCCGTGACTAGAAAGCTGTTTTCCTGTAGTGTCATATCAAAGAACGAAACCTCCTCTTTCCATCCTCTCCTGCCCCTATTGATCCGGACCTTCAAATGATATCTAGATTTAACTGAGTAAACACCCGACTGCTCCTAACCCCATACTAATTTATCAGTCATCGGCTGCCGTGGCAATGCGATAGAACAAATTTCCTTGACCGCCTCCTAGGGAAAGCATTATTGCAAAAATTCTCAACACCACTCAGCCGCATCACCCTGTAGAAGATCAACCACCTTCCCAACCAGATTCGGCTCCCCAGGTAATAACCAGTCACTAGTACACCTGTGCCCCGGGATCCATCCATGATTCAAAATCTGAACATTCTCACCACTCCCTAGCTGGCAAACTAAGCCCTGAAGTAGTAAATCCCGCCCATGAAGAATACCTACCCACCCCCAAGAGGGCCAGAACGAGGTTGCATAGCAAGCATATTACCGTGAAGGAAATATTTTCATTTAAGTACCCGCGTAAGGAGTGACTCCTGCTCTGTCTAAATTCGCCAAGCAACTTTGATCAACAAGGCTTGGTTAAAGTCCTCAAACCGTCTAAAACCAAGGCCACCATCAAATTTACTCCGGCATAGATTTCTCCCAGATACCCAATGCGCTTTATTGCCCTCCATCGTAAAACTCCACAAAAACCTGGTCATGTGCTTATCTAGTTTTCGGAATGATGTCAGTGATAACAAAAAACAAGACATGACATGAATGGTCAATGCCGATGCCACCGCTTTGAGCAAAACCTCCTTTGCCGCCGAAGATAAGTGCTTTTGTTTCCATCCTTGTAATTTCTCCAGCAACTTAGTCTCCAGATATCTGAATGTTTCGGTCTTCGAGCGATGGACTAAAGCAGGTAACCCCAAATACTTGTCCTGAATGCACCAACACCAACCAGCTGTGCCATCTTTCTAGCATCCTTTCGTCAATATTACCACTAAACCACACTGCCGACTTTGCTAAATTCACCTTCTGGCCACTCATCAGTTGATACCCAGCTAAAACCTCCATTAACTTGGCACATTCCCCTCTTAACCCACACAAAACAGATACAAATCATATGCAGAAAATAAATGCGTCACACTCGGACTACAAGGGCTAACCTTAATCCCTACCAAACTGCCACTCTGAACCGCCTGTCGAATCAATGGACCAAACCCCTCAGAACATATAACAAATAAAAGAGGCGAGAGAGGATCCCCTGACGCAATCCGCGCGATGATCGAAAATAACCCGATGGCACTCCGTTCATCATAATAGAAAACGACGCCGTGGAGACACACTCCCGAATCCAGTCTATCCATTGACTACTAAACCCCATCTTAGCTATAATCGCGAACAAAAGGGTCATTCAACTCTATCATAAGCCTTTTCTATATCCACCTAAAGATCCATATTGATTTTAAGATAGCGCATAATCTCATGCCCAATAAGTACATTGTCAACGATCTGACGATCCCGAATGAATCCATTTTGCTCCGGTGAGATCAAACGAGGCAAATGAAAAGCCATCCGTTCCACCATAATTTTTGAAATGTTTTTATAAAAAAGTTGGCATAGACTAATCGGGCGAATTTGTTTCATATTCTCCACTACTTCCACCTTAGGAAGGAGAGTGAGCCAGGTATGATTAAAACTTTTCAGCATCCTCCCAGTAACAAAGAACGACTGAATCGCCGCTACTACATCAGCTCCAATTATATCCCAGTAAGTCTTGTAGAACTTACCGGTAAACCCGTAAGATCCTGGAGCTTGTGTAGCCCCAATCGCAAACACCACGCGCCTAATTTCCTCCGGATTAACAGGTGCAATCAGCTCATCATTAATGCCTGGGGTCACCACCGTAGCAATAGGTAAACCCGCCACCCTCTCCTCCATATTACCAATTTGATTTTCAGATGTGAACAACTCAGCATAGTAGCTGCTCGCCACCGCACCCTTCTGACCCTCCTCCATTACCCACACACCATCACTATCATAAACACCCTCGATATAATTCTTTCTACGTCTTATTCGGGTAACCGTATGAAAATATGAAGTGTTCTGGTCACCACCCTGTAGCCAAGGCACTCGTGATTTTTGACGCCAGTACGACTCCTCCGTCGCCCACTGTCGCGCTAAGTCTCGTTCGAGAGCACCGATCTTTTCCCAATCAATTGCCCCTTCCTGCTTCAGAGCCTCGATTTCGGTTTGCAAGGTCCAAATATTTCTGGCAGAATTCCCTGTCCCAGCTCTACTCCAATCAAACAATAAGTGTTGCAACGCTTTAAGACGTTGCTAGAGGCAGAACAACGGGGAAACAGCCTGCGGCTGATCCCACACATACTGAACTAACAGTCGGACTTTCGGGTTCTCCACCCATCAACCATCGAATCTAAAAACTAGCTTTGATATACGAGCATACGGCTGGTCCGCCAAAAACAACGCGCGATGATCCGAACCCATATCTGTGCAATGCTTCACTATGGTATTCGGAAAGCGCTCCATCCACCCCTGGGATTCTAGAACATGATCTAACCGTTCCATGATCATTACATCACCCATTCTCTTATTCATCCACGTAAAACTGGGACCTGTTTCCCCCCGCATCCTGCAAGGCACACACATGCATGAAATCACGAAAACTAGAAGCCGAAACCGAATTCCAAAGAACTCCTCCTGCTTTCTCCGCCTGCGACAAAACATAATTCATGTCTCCCACTACCACGTAAATACACTATACTTTGATTATATCTCATATGTTTTAATTAGAAGATCACATATTCACTTCTGCGATACAAAAAATTCATATAATTATGGTAGAATTATTTTTTCCCTTTGCATCATTTGTACATGGATTAAGTTCATATATATATTCGTGTGTGCGCCATTAATTAGTACAAGAAAGCTTCATTGTTTCTTGCATGTAGATCGACATCCTACTAGGAATGACAATGAGGCAGGTCCGGGACGGGTATCTCGATACTCATATCCGCCTCCGTGACAGGTCGGGTCTAGATCGTGTAATTTATTATGGGACGTGGGTCGGGGCAGGTCGATCCAATGGGTATATAATTTATGTGATAAACATTAGACTTATTCCTTATTTTCATTAAATGACCCAGGAAAAAACCACTATGATAAAATGTAGTTAAAATATTGGAGAAATTGATGTTTTCATTTATTTACAACTTTATTATAACTAAAATATGAGGTAATAAGAGGAAGATTCTAAGTAACTTGACTAAGATTACATGTAATTTAGGCAAAAACGATTAGAGAATGGGGCGGGTCAGAGCAGGTCGGGTCGACGAGAGGTACCCGTTCTCGCCCCACCCCACCTACGGGGCGGGTCAGACCCGCCCCAAAACAATGGTCCATATGAAACCGTATCGTACCGGCGGTTCAACCACAAAATACCAGTATCGGAGGCTAAACCGGTAGACGGTATTTAACGGTATAAATGGTTGAACTACAGTTAAACCACGGCTTTGTCATAAAATATCCTATCGCTGCCTTTTCCGGTACGGTTTCATGAACCATGCCCAAAACACGTTAAACAAGTCAGATAAAACGGTCCAAGCCAAAATTACAATCCCTACGTCCTACTGTCACATCCATTCCCCAATTTTATATATAGAACACCTAAAGTACCCCTTATAACCAACCGACTAAATAAAAATAAACCCTAAGCAAAAGAGAACACCTAAAGTACACCTAAAGAAAGCTTCCCGCAGCTTTCTTTTCTGTCTCGGTCCTTTATTCCCCTTCCTCTATATATAAACAAGCTAAACCTAATAAACCGAGGAAGCGAAGCTAACACCCAGCAGTAGCCGCCAGTCGAGGGAGAAGCCAACCATGGCGCGATCCGCTTCACAGCGGCCGTCACTCCACTAAGTACCACAGTCTTTTTTCTCGCGTTTTGTAGCTTCGTCGGCGAGATAGGTTATACGACAGAGACCAGCTGCAGCTGCAGGTCAAGCCTTGATCATTGGTTCAGGTTTGTCTTTTCTTCCCTACTGCTTTTAGTTTCCGTTATAGCTTTGATACTAGCCTAGGATTATTGAAGAGGAGTAGGCGCTCGAGAATTGGCCATGGTTATATGTGAATATTAACGGTGCTGCGATGATAAGAAGCGGTGAGATTAAAGTGGTCTAGAATATTATTAGTGGGTTTAAGTCGAGCTTCTGAGCAATCTGTCGTATTGGAGAGATAAATAATTAGGGTATTTATAAGGCACGGTTATGATATTAACTCCAAACCCTCTTCCTCTCAATTCAGTGGAACCTAAAAGCTACACAATTTGCTAATGAGACCAGTAAGTTAACGTGGATTCCTCCGGTAGAATCGAACGATAAATATAAGAAAGAAACTTAAAACGAAGAGAATTGAGATGAAAGAGATAAACTAACAACTACTAATGAATTCCAATCTTCTACATGCCAGGAAATAGTACATATTATATGTATAGATCCTTTCCTCTCCCAAATCAAATAAAGGAAAAGACGAAAATTCCATGAAAACAATAAGTAGGCAAAAGAAGTCTTTAATATTGGCATCGTCTTTATTTTTCCAAATAAATAAACATGAATTTTTTTACAAACTTCAAGAAGAAAGATATATCACATAATCTGTGTTTATTATTGTATCTATCATTGTTATGCAAGTTAATTAGACATAAAAGAAAAAATTTAGTGTAAGGTAAAATAACATTAAATTTTGATGCTTTAAAAAAATTATACACTAAGGTATAGAAAGTGAAAACAACACAGACAGGAAATTTTGTAAACATAGGAGAGTATAAGCATATATACTTGGAAATTAACATAGAGCTTTGATCAAGAAAATATAGAAAACATCAAATTGAAGGGGGAGAAACACACCAAATTAAAGAGATGTAAAATAAAATATTAAAGTTGTACAACTTTAATAACTAAAACCAGGACATGAAAAGCCATTTGTGCAAAGCGTGCCGCTAGAAAGCAAGACTAGCCTATAGCCCGGCCCGTTGGCCGCATTTGTTTAAGGAAATGGAGTTACAATATCTATAATGATAGTGTCGAGAAATGAGTCTTGTTTTATATTATCATAAGATTGTTGCAATTTTGCAATTCGTTAAAGACGAACATTTAATTTGAATGAACATTCATAATAAGTTAGAAATACATTTGAAGATTAGCTAATCAAGATAAAAATACTTACATGAAATTTTACTAATCACAAATCTAATCTAGTTGAGTATTACGACAAATAACATGCAAGTCCAAAATAAGAAAACTCAAGACATTGTCTCATTGTTCATGACATGGTACTCAATTCAACAAAGGCAAAAATAATTTCACCAACACAAGTTCACAATAACCAAATGCATTGTTCCAGGGACCGACTGTGACCATGACTTCAAATGTCTGTTCTCCAACCATGTTCAGAAGGGCCATATAGTCAGCATTGACAACATCTGCATGACTGAATACAGATCCAACAATCGTTCGTAACTGTGATGACGGGAAGACGATGTCAACACCAATGAAATCGTCCTCAATTGTGAGGTGGACGAAATGGATTCTGGATGCAGGGGACCAGGACGTCGTCGAATTCGTTACACGTCCAGATAACAGAAAAGAGGTGCCCTGATGTAAACACAGAAACGAATATTGTCAAAGCAAATCGATAAAATGCAGCATGCCACAAAAGGCGTACGATTAAAAAGAAATTTATTTGTTTAGTTACCTGATTTTCGACATCCACTTGCAACATAATGAGATCGATGGTGTCGGCACGCTCACAAATTTCAACAACATCATCGTATTTTGCAGATTAGCAATAAAACCATGGGGAAGCCTATATATTGGACTGTAAGTTTTGGCACTAAGTAGTGAAAAAGAATCAAAATTACATGATGTAGTATTCGTTGGATGCATGAGCAGTACTTACTGATTGAATTGAGGTAGGCCCGCCATATTGAATGCAATTCGCACGGTGAATGGAACCGAAGTGTTTTGTATGGGAAGTAGTAAACGGAAATTGTAACAGGAGAGAAAGTGGTATCTCCATTATATAAAGGAGAGAAAGTGATTTTGATTCACTTGGCCGCATGCAGTGGACTACGTGTGTGTGGAAAGTGGGATAGTGGGAGAGTGGAGAAGCATTTGTGGCCTCGTGGGGGAGTGGAGAAGGATCCGTCGAAAATGTAGAGTAGGTTGGCCATTTAGAGTTCAAGAGGCGGCTGGGCAATCCCAAAATCCTCCCTAACCATTTTCTTTTAATCACTAATTGCAAATGTGTCAACAATTCTTGTCCAAAATTGCCTCTCAAAGTTGCTAATTAGTATTGGATGCGCCAACCCGGCCGGCCGGCCCACCCCACCCCACCACTAAATAGCATGAAATGAAAATCATAATGAATGTAATTAATAAAGAAATAATGAGTTGGTGTGCGGCAAACGTGGCCTTCACCTCATAGAAGTTGCAAAAAATTTGGTTACTTGGCAGTAGAGGAGGTGGGGGAGTGGAGAAGGATCCGCCGAAAAGGTAGAGTAGGTTGGCCATTTAGAGTTCAAGGGGCGGCTGGGCATTCCCAAAACCCTCCCTAACTATATTTTATTAAATTGAACCATGCTAGGGTTGTTTGTGGGCTGGGTTGTGGTGTTTGGTGTGTTTGGGTTTTTTCTGGATTGGGTTATCGTGGGTGTTGGGGTGGGTTTTGGAGTTTTTCTCTTGTGTGTTTTTCTGATTTATGTATTTGTGGGTGGGCTTTCATTTTGTGTTTTGGGTGGGCTCAACTTTACGATTTGGTTAGACTTCTATTTTTCAAGGACCATGGTCCAACTCTGTATCATTTTCCTATTTCGTAATGAAATTAGGTTACGTAAAAAAAACAAAAACAAAAACTGAATCATGCTTAAAGTATCATTAATTAATTAATCTCGAGTCACTACTGAATGAATTTAAATCATTTTATATAGGTTAATTTATAAAATAATAATTGTAGGTAAATGAGAAGAAAATCTCGCAAATCAAGTGTGATAATAGAAAAATAATACCCAGAGAATGAAAGGGGTTGACACTTTCTAATTGCCCATTTTCTTCTCGGTTATAGAAATCCAGAACAAAACAAATAGGGATGAGAAAGCAGTGTTGTTGAGGCCATGGTTGAACACAACGGGCTGGGTTGGCAGATAAGTAAGTAGGTGTGTGGGCTCCAAATTGTTAGGAAATAATCATTCTCAAATACGTAGGCTGTTCATTAGGCCCAATACAGTTTGAGACAGTTGTGATGGGCCTTTATGTAATGCTACTATGGTTGTCATGCGGGCGGCATGCCACCCGGTTGAACCTGGTTCAAACTGCGCCAGTCATAAAACCAGCATGACATCACCGGTATGACCAGTCTGATCGAATTATGCATTCTAAGCAAAGTGATATCATAATGAATGTAATTAATAAAAAAATAATTTTTTTTTTCATTTTGTGAATGTAATAGTTAAAAGTTGATGATATTTGTTAGATTGTAACTAAATTCTCCAAAAATATGTTTCATATACACATAATTCACATTGGATCATAACCAGGACTAAGAAAAATAATCAAGTGCATAACACAATCCCGACAATATTTCCTGGTTCATATGCGCATAAGTTCTTACACCCTATCTGCTTAACTACCATATTGTAAAACAGCAACAAACCAATCCAAATAAATAAGTGATTCTCCATTATAAACAAAGCTGAGGAAATCAATTACAGGTAATCTCTTGCACATTGGGTGCTTTAAAACCAAACCGTGAAACTAAAAGGCTAAGCTCCAACAATCTGATCATCACAAATAACAGTAAAAAAGTACGGTGGAAGTAGTAAATAGAGCCGAATGATGAGAAATGCCTAGCCAACCACTTCCTATTAAATGTTTGAGTGTGGTTGATATTTAGGAACACAGACCAGGAATCCATTAAAAGCCCTCCATCCTTAAAAGGCAGCAGAGAACATCTTCAGCAAAACCAAATCACAGTGACGGACCATGCGGTTCCACGCTCCAACTTCAATGACAAACTGGTAATACTTCAAATCAATGCAGTTGAGAATGGCGATGATGTTAGTGTCCCAATCAATATCTGTCTCCGCAACCACATCACCAACAATGCGTCTAAGGTTGACAAAGGGAAACACAACTTCCAGCTCCTCAGTTACATCATTGATGGTGAAATGCACAACACTGACCATAGAGTGCGCCGAATTTGAAATTCCAATGGCTTTTAGTTTTCCTGTCATGATGTATACCGTCCCCTAAAACAGACACATGGGTTATTAATCACCAAAATGAAGCAAATGTTGAATTGGGTAATGACTGTGTTTTAAAAAAATTGGTGTTTAGTTGAGTTTGAGTGACTTACCGTACTATACAGACTTAACTTTATCATATTAAGCTGTGGAACCGTGGTGTGCTCAGATATGTCGAGAGCTTCCTCGTATAGCAATGGTCCAACAATATAGTTAGATCCAAATTGGGGTCCATCTTCCCTAATAATAAATTAACCAGAATTACCACTATCAACAGATACCACACACATTATAATTTAAAGTTTCAAAGATAGAGGTTTGTGAAGCTTACTGGTTTAACAAAGGACGCAAGTGAGGGCAGTGAATGTTGAGATACATTTTAGTTGCTCGTGAGGAAGAAAACGAATAACCTCCTAACATCCATTTAACAATAAAACCACAAACACATGAGTAAATAAAATTACAGTGATAGGAACTGTTATTAATTTACAAAACATGATGACCAGAATTGAAGTGATACAGCTTATCTTATTAACATGTTTCTTCAAACAACGTTTTACGGTCCCAAATGAGTAAACAAAAATTTAATTAATTGTGCTAATTGGATAATAAAATTCTGTTTTGTAAACGACTCCGTATTCTGAACCTAGTCATTGTCAAACGAAACAAAGGGCAGCATCTACTCCATCACGAAAAATGTTACAATTCTCAAGGACATGATAACCAAATGCATACGAATTAGCTACTCAATGGACGCAAACTATGCAAATATTCATTTGTTCTCACATGACCACAAAAAAGGTTAGTATCTTTCTAATAAGAAAAAGGCAGAAAATTTTCGCACCTTCGTTTTGCTCGGTGAATAGTGATGTGAAGACCGCGATCTGCCCAAAGCTCCGGCATCAGAAACAACTTCTTCAAAACTTGGTATTGCCGAGTCCGACTAAAAAACATAAGCTATCTCTCCCCTAAAAAAATAAACAGAAGTTGGTAAGATAGAAATAACCACTGTTTTCAGAATGAGCATAGACAAAAGAACCATTTTACGGACTCTACTAGTAGGAGCGTGATCCGCTTCTTCCGAACCGGTAAACCTGGGTAGAGAACCTGAACAGGTTCACATCCAAAAATAGTTCCAACCAAATCTAGAAAAGCCAATCCGAAAAACCGTGCATTCAGATGTAGGGTGTTAGCAAAATGCATTTATTTGAGGAAGCTATTGTTTTAAAGCTCATACCCGGCAGATAAGTTTGATTCTGAAATGCATAAGGGATGTCCCTGACAGCAAGGAAACGGAAACTAAATTTCTCAATATCACCTGTGTCCTCCATGACATACAACAGGGTATCCGAACGAAATGACAAACGAAAATCCGCTTCTCCCACTCGATGAATAGAGTTGTTCTCTTCAATGTAAAACGACATTACTCCATAAACACGGCCCTCATGAAGACTTGACAGAAATCAATTTAAATGTGGTCGCCGAATGATGCCTTCAACCAACTGACCCTGCATAGTCAAGAAAAATGAATTAATGTATGTACAACCGTTACTGAGAAAGAGGTCAAAATGAATAATACACAGACCTGGTTGTTAATGAATAAGAGATTCACTTGTTGAAGTGAATCCCCGGTATGATACAGCTTCCCCCATACCCTCAGCAGCCGCAGCCGCAGCCGCAACACCCAGGTGTCGTTTTGAACATGAAGAACAGGAAGAGGATTGACAGACATGATTGCGATATTGGATTGGTACAGTGAGGGTCAGAGTTGGAACGGAGGAAGGAGGTTTCATTCGGCTATATAAATGAACATAAGATTAACTCATTCTATTTTAAATTGAGAGGGGGAGGTGGGTATTTAAACGGCGCGTGAATTGGGGGAAGTGGAGGACTGCCTACAAATTTAACGGTTACTGCTTTAAAGTATTTGTTTACAATAAACCAATTCTGCAATGAGTTAAACAAAATTAACCAAAATGGTTTAAAATAAACTGCTATACCCAGGAACAAATTACCTGCCCAGTGGACGATGGGGTCAAACACGCCTGGTTCTAGGTTTGTGTGCGGGCTGAAAAAAGATTTGGCCCAAAACTATGCGGATCAAAATTTGGCCAGCCCTTTCTTTTTTTTACAATAAAAATGACCAGGCTTTTTTGCTGATTAATTAGGTGGGCTTGAGATTAAATATTGAAAACCCATTACCTATCCATGATGATGAAGGGGCTTGATTTTTTGAGCTGACTTTGTTAGTTTTTACTGAATGAAGATTAAAAATCTTACCATTCCTTTCATTTTGAGGAATCGAATTGAAAAAGAAAGAATGCAAATCTTATTATTTAACAGAGAATGAAAGGGTAAAAGAGGAACTTAAAGATAAATAACATTAGTAATAAAAAAAGAAAGATAAATTACAATAATTTATTAGTTAAAACGACATCCTAATCAAGAATTACAATATACTACATATTGAAAATTTTCATCAATGGGAATAACGATTTTAGGAGACCAAATTGTCAAATAATTAGTTCCAAAATTGTGGGAAAATGCTTACGTAAATATGTCTGTTGAGACATAAACCGCAATTTTAATTGGAAAAAAAACGTAGCCGCCCTCAGTGAAAGGAATAAATAAAATTTAGTAAAATCGTACCAGAGTTTGTATCAAAAAGGGTCAACTCAATCGTCCATACGATATGATATGTTACAAACACTTGAATAAATCAATATTAGAGAATTAAAATATCATGACTAACCACGATAAACAACGAGAGTTTGGAGCATTTGTGTATGATCAATGAGAGGTTGGGCCGGCATCCAATATTCATGGACTAATAGTTGAGTGTTCAAACTTTCGTAGACACGTGTTTGTCCAATTTGCAAGTTCTCGAGAATTTTCTCATTGTATTTTGTTTGGCCGGTTAAGATTAATAATTGTGAAATTGTATCGGAGGTTGTACAAAAATATGTCAGTATTTTTCTTAAACAAAATGTCACTAATAAGATATTTTGTATAAAAATTATGGCTTGACTGTGATTCAATTATTGTTTTATACCGTTCAAACCCACCTATCATTTAGAGTCTGATATTCAATATTGTCGCTCCAACCGAGTAGTGCGGTGGATTTCTAAAACATTGGTGAAAATACACTTGGTACTATTTTTTCAAGAATTCTTAGTTGAACCTTAGCTCAAATATCCCACTTTATAAATTGATCTATATTGTGTGGAAGATGATTTTTCACTGAGTTTAGTTCATGAATCTTCGCATACATACAATGCATCAGAGACTTTATATCATCACAATTTCAACATGAGAATATTTTTGGTAAAACTTCATTGTGGGTATGAGTCAAACTTAGATAATATACGAACTATAATGAGATTGATGCCCAATATTGAAATTTTTTAACAATAGTATGTTATAAATGTTGCCAAAAATTAATTTGTTTTATTGAAAGTTTAATGTCTTCACATTGAAACGTGTATTTCATACGTCAATGACTAAACATTATTAAAAAATTATTGAGTGTATAATTGATACCGCTAAACCGTACGGGTTTGGGACATGGCATTAAATTTACCCTATACATGGGTTTGGGTACCCGTTTCAAACTGGGCGGGTATCCCGTCCCATCCCGTTGCCCACCCCTAAATTGAAATACATTTTCTTGGTGTTTAGTTAGGTTGATAAGAACTGGCCGTACTGCATAAAGAATGGGCCACAAATTAATAAAACCCATTTTGACGACTACCATTTAAGAAAGAGTACCATCTAAGAACACATGAATAAAAATAAAAGGAAATGAAGCATGTTTATCCGACAGGGACATGTAATTAAGGTCGTCGTGCAGTTGGCAGCTGATGTTCCTAGTGATCCGGGGTGCATGGAGGTGGTTGTTTTCGCTTCAAGGAAGTTGGAGTTGCGCCTTCAGGTTCCGCGGCTTCTATTCCATTGCCATCAGCTTCAGCGGTAGTGAAGTCCTGTGATGATTGCTGTGGAGATGGAGTGATGGCGATAGATTCTGAGGAAGACTGAGCAGTCATCACATAAGCTTGACAAAAACAAATAAATTGTAACCAATGAAATCTACTATTAAATTTCGTTAAGGAAAATATATTTCTTAACAACTGTATAATGAAAGAGGAATCATTCTAGTTTTCCAATCACCTTAATCTGATGAGCAAGGTCATGGAAATTCCTATTTCTCGGGTGAAGCTCCTCCACAATCCTCATCACGCTTAGTTTGCTTGATGGATGAGAGAAGTCGTAGTCACTAATCTTGACATCCACTTTCAATGCTTTCCCCTCTAGAGATAAAACTGTAGGAGGTATGGTGGTATCATGTGGATCTTTCATCGTATTTACCAACTCCTGGGCAGAGGTGTTCAAGAATTTGCCGGCCGCATAGTCTAGTAAAACCAAGTCAATGGTATCTTGCAAATCCCTCACAGTCGTAACAATGCGAAACCTGAAACATAATAGAAGAATGAGATCATGAAGTTCCAGTTGTATAGTAGCAGAAACAATCTATTTGCCGGTACATTTGAGTGTAGACGAACAAAAATCTTTCTCCTTTCATATGTAGCAGGCATATTAAGTGGCATAGGGTATGATGGCAGCCATCTACATGCTTTCTACAATCAAATTGAAATTAAGAATGCAAGGGAAAGGGTTGTGGACGATAGGACTCACCTTTTGATTGCTTTAGAAGACGTAACTCCGCATTTTTAGCAGAAAAATCCACCTATATCTTCTTTAACCAAACAGCGGCATTTAAATTATGCACACCCATTGTATACCCAGTTATGGTCGACCTTCGTAACAATGCAATTGACCTGCACAATTTTCTGGTGACAGACAATCAAATATAATGACACAACATGATTAGAGTGGTCAAACGCATTGTGAGAACGGATTTTGAGTGCCCCAAGATATATGAACTGGATTAAACCTGAACTCTATCACCCGATCGCAACTCATTAAGTTGACCAATTGTCACTTCTGGGATTACAACGATGGGTTCAGAGTCTACAAATCGCGGCGCAGGAAGGGGCACATTCCTACCAATATGAATTATATACATGTTATCAAATTGTTTGCCAACCAATCACTTGCCATATAGTTCAACTTGGGGGGTTTGGGGACTACCTTTCAGGATGAACCATTTCAGCAGGAGGATCGATGTCTGCATAGATCCGCGTGGCACTCGAGGAAGACAAATAATATTCGTCTGTAGAAATTGTAATGCAAGTCCGTAATTAGATAGGAGTTGCCTATATTTATATAAATGTAGGGACATACTATTCCATTTTCGAACAATTATAGATGTCAGCACCAATGTAACAGAGATTTCTTGTCCTGGTCTAGCAAAGGGATCCAACTGCGTCATAATTCTCGCCCACAATGAAACCTTAATCGACTGACCTCTACAAATAATACAATGGTGGTGGTGTTAGAAAACAAAACATACGGAAAGTGAGAGTAACGTAGAAGTTATGGTAATTCAATTGGGAAGCTATTATTAAATAACATTAAGAGGAATGGACGGGGATCGTATAGAATGAAAAATGTTACTCCAAAAGAAGGAGTTTGATATCCTTCCGTGGGGTCCTGTTGGTTGAGGATTTGGGAAGCGAACATTAGAAAATTGTTCTAAATGGCCTCTCACATCTGTTAAGCAATGAAAAGAGGATACCACTGTCAGTATTATTTCAAGAGCAAGCAGATGCGCCGTAATGAGGATACCAACCTAGCAAATCTCCAGTGACATTATGATATTTGGGGATGTCAACAGCTTTGATGAACTGGAACTTGGATGGCGGAGCAGTTGGGATCGGATCAATAGGCTAAACAGTAGTGTCTCCGTTGAACTGAATCATCAAAGGGTTTGGAACAGGACGGAAATCCTCCTTTGTGGAAGTTACTTTAAATTTTGCCAGCAGATAGCATTTTTGTTCCTCAAGCTGACTACCAAATATTCGGACGGAATCTAGTGGAATTTGCGCCCAAATGTCATTTCCCTGCCACGACACAAAAACCTGAGTGAAATTGAAATCAATATGCGAAGAACAAAAGAGGTAGAAGAGGAGTTAAAGATGACATTACCTCCGAATCTATGAGGATGAAATCCAAAGAAATGACCGTATCCTTCTTTGCATGGTAGGCGGTCCATTTCCTAGAAACCCGACACTGGAGTTCGAAGGGCTGTTGGACAGTAGCAAGTTCGGCAATGGAGATCAGCGTCATGGTGCAGCGGTGATGTTTTGTTTAATATAATGAGTTGGTTTGCGGCAAACGTGGTCTTCAACACATAGAAGTTGAAAAAAATTCGGTTACTAGGCTCTAGAGGTCGTGGCCTCGTGGGGGAGTGGAGAAGGATTCGTGTCATCGTGGGGGAGTGGAGAAGAATCCGCCGAAAATGTAGAGCAGCTTGGCCATTTAGAGTTCAAGGCCCGCCTCTGCAATCCCAAAACCCTCCCTAACTATATTTTATTAAACTGAATGCTTAAAGTATCATTAATTAATTACTCTCGAGTAACTACTGAACGAAATGAAATAATTTTATATAGCTTAATTTATAAAATAATTATTATAGATAAATGACAAGAAAATCACGCAAATCAATTGTGATAATAGAAAAATTGGTGCTATCAACGTCGTCTGCTCATCTTCGGATACTGCAGCAAGGTTAGAATCCTCTCTTAATTATATAAAAAAAACATCAAGCAACTGTTTGCCTCCTGCTGAAGAGTCTCGCTAATTATTTTCCCCTTGTCTCTTCATCATTTCATTTTAACTCACAGGGTTAAGAGCCAGCTGAAGAGAATCGCCAGGCCAATGTACTCCAACCTTCCAATTCACATTTTTTTTAAACTGGCATGAAGCAGCACACTGGTATAAACCGATTTGCAAATCTTGGCTCAGACCGATTTAAGTACTTAATATGATATATTCTGAGATGTGACCATCGCACAATAAACTGGTGTGAAAATTATATTATGTAATTTTGTAATCCGGGTTCGAAACATACGCAAATTATCTATAAAATACGTACGGGTGTTTTACTTACCCACTAAACTAATTTTATGTTTAATAGCAGGGTACTTGTCATACTATAAAAAAATTGTGCCAAGGACAAATATAGTAACTCTATGCATCAAAGTTTGGCATAGTGAACATAATGTCTCAATTACAAATAAAACAGTGATTGAAAATAATTCCCTACTACAAGATAAACACAATCCTAAAGAAACCATTGAAAAGTAGGACAACGGATAGAAAGAGGGATACTTTCAGCAAATTAAATCACCAAAGAGTTTTATCAAGATGAAACCACAATGATCACGCAGATGGTCCCATGGACCTAATTTAACCAAGAACTGGTACGTCTTTCCCTGGATGGAATCAATGATATTGTTCAAGTTGTTGTCCCAATAGGTATCATCCCTACCAACCACTTTTGCTGCAATCCATCTGAGACGGGTACAGGGAAACATGGTACGAATCTCACCAGTAGTGTCGTTAATGGTCAAGTGCAGAACATCCAAGTTGGTTATACTTGACCACGAAAGGGTCAAGTCCGTAACTTCTCCAGCAAGTATATAGGCCTTTTCCTATGAAAAACAAAAAAGCTATCGTCATATGGAATGGGAACAAAGGTGTTATACAAATAGAAACAATTGTGTACAAAATTAAGACAAAAGAAAGGATATAATACCATATTATTATAGTTATATTTCAGAACATTGAGCTCATGCGTCGTAGCAACTTCAGATA
Source organism: Linum tenue (assembly GCA_946122785.1). Classification (NCBI taxonomy): domain Eukaryota; kingdom Viridiplantae; phylum Streptophyta; class Magnoliopsida; order Malpighiales; family Linaceae; genus Linum; species Linum tenue. The sequence continues at coordinate 14,834,420 of CAMGYJ010000006.1, read as the reverse complement.
TCTTGAAAGCTTCGTTGTATGGCAGGTGTGCAAATACTTGATCCTCTATATCATGGTGATGGACTTGCCTAATTGAAATAGACATAATTGGTTCACAAACAATCTTATTAAGTTAGGAGACCATACAATCTTATAAAGCTTTCAAGTGAAACGACTTACTTGTCTAACAAAGGATGGACGTCAGGACAATGAAGGTTAATATACATCATGGTAGCACGTGATGCAGCAAAAGAAAATTGGCCTACACACCATAGCACAAGGGATCAAGGTCATTGGCCGGAAGCAAATATATAGGACACATTCCAAATTTAAAATACTTGCATATATGTCGATTACACTTGTACGTCCAGGTTAACATAATTTTAGATTTAGTCCTTCTCCATTGCAGAATATTTTGTTTTTTCCTATTTTGTCGGTATCACCAAACATAGACACAACAAATGATACTGTGTTTAGTCACTTAAATTAGATCGACATCCTAACCTAATTGCTTTATGCGCAGGAACCTAATGCAATGGTCAATACATATAAGGGTAATTAGGATAGCCAAATATAATGCACCACATGCGTGTCCACATTATATTTAATTAATAACAAATTACTTAATTTTTGTAGTCAATCAATGAAAACCACTCAGCCCATAAAGATTATCGAATTCAACAAATTTACGTCAACGTAGTAAGGGAAAGATACATACCTTGTTCATAATTAATGTATACGGAGGTGAAGGCCACAACCTTTCCTAATGCCGTCACATCAGTAATGATTTCTTCGAAAGCAGGTATCATTGAATCCCAAAAATAAACATCTGCTTTCTCGCCTCTAATATTAATGGGGAAAAAAATACAATCCCTTAGCTATGCACAAACATTAGTTTTATAAATGGAATTGACAACGTCAAGCATAGCCTCACCCAATGAGTTCGAGAGTAATACGCTTGTTTCGAAGCGGGAAGCTTGAGTACAACATTTGGCTTGGTTGACAGCTGGTTACAATGCCTATTAAATCTACACACAAAATCAATCATTAGACATAATTCACATTGGATCATAACCAGGACTAACAAAAAAAATTCAAGTGCATAACACAAACCCGACAATATTTCCTGGTTCATATGTGCATACGGAAAGTCGGCGGGGACCAAGAACCGAAAGCTGACGTCCGGGATATCAGCTGTCTCATCCATTAATTCTAACATCGTTCCAGCATGGAGGACAAGTTGGAGAGGGCTCAAAGACACTCGATGGAGGGCAGGGTTCGATTGTACATCAAAGAAAGTAAGACTGTAGATACAGCCTTCAATCTCAACACCCTACAAAACGAACAAAAAAAAAACCGAGGTCAGGAGAAGGGCAAGGAGAATATTGTCAACTGAAACAGGACAACAATCAACGCACCTGATTATCAAGCATGAGCAGGTTGATCTGTTGTATTGCATCACCAGTTGAGCAGATTTCTCCCCACAAGTGCAGCAGCCGGACGTGAAGGACAAGCGTCGGGTCAGTTACATGGATGACTGGAAGAGTCTCGGCTGCCATTGGATGAAATGCAGACGATTCCAACACAGCTCGGACCACTGGAGAGGCTAAGCCGAGAGCTATATAGCTTACACAAAGGATTTAGTACTGGTCACGTGAGAATTCCTACTGATAATGGAATTTTGGTTCGAAGAGGAATGAGAATGCCAAAAGCCATGTTGGGTTTAAATATATGGCCACTAACTACTTTTTTGGAACGTTGGAAGTTCCCCACAACTGGCGTAGCGGGCCGCATCCGACGGCGATTATGTTGAGGTCGTGACCATGTGAACGTTGTTTTAGGGAGGAAGCTTGGGTGGGCTGGAGTTGTATTATGCTAGGTTGGGATTTGCATTGGGCCTGGTAGCAGTGTGGGCCTCGGTGGAAGTGACCCTTTTCCCGGACTCCCTCACCCAGCTATTTGTTATATGAACCTGTTCTGCACTCCTCAAGCGTCCACGTCAACGGGGCGAGCTGGTGATGTGGGCCCATAGTGGGCCTGTGGAGCTGGATTGAACGAAGCACCACGTCACGGGAAGAGCCGAATTTTCCTCCGGATTGGGCCGTGGACCGAACGCCGGCCCCAGTTGGGCAGGATGTGCTAACGTACGCTGAGGAGAACCATGGTGCACCATGAACTGAGGTGGGTAAAGAAAAGGTAGGTAAAAAGCATCCGTATGGAGCAATTATAGGGTTGTACCATTTCTAGGGTTCGTTACGTTTGGCAGATTTGATGAGGTCACACATAGCATTGTTGAAAGCTACCTCTTATATGGGCAGAATTGATTCTTGTTTTTAAATATTGTTGTAAAATCATATCGTATCGACAATCAGACCGAAAAAAATTCCATCGATATGCTGTTTTTAATAGTGTGAAATAGTTGAATCAGAGTTAAACCGCGGATCAGCGTAGAACACCCTACGACTAACTTTTCCGGTACAAATCATTTTTATTTACCACTCGAATTATCATAATTGACGGTTAGACTATGTTTACTATATATAGTCAACAAAGTCCTTTACGTCTCTCGATTAATAGAGATTATTAATTTATTTATTTTAATATGTTTTCTCTACAATTCCATAAAAAAAGTCTGTTGACATCCCATAAATATATTTTAAATATGCTGTTGACATCCCATAAAAAAAGAAGTTTTTTGTCCACGTTATTTTATGAACAATTGAACATCCACAATTTTCATCATTATCCTTTTTTTCCCTATTTCTGTTTAGGTTAACTTTTGTTTAAATTTCGGGATAAATTGATAGTTGTCAAAGGTTTTTCAACTATGCTATTTTAAAACAAACGATTTGTTGGGTTCATCTCATCATTAATGAATCTCATCATTAATGAATAATTATTCCTTGCATGAATTCATAGTGGTAATTTTAGAAATATAATGTAGTATGTATTGCTTCAAGCTCATTTGTAAGACACGCTTGTTAGTAACTTTTGATTCTAAAACACACCTCTATTTTGAATGGAGGGGAATGAAGTATGTCGGGGAGTTAATTTAGTTTAGTTCAGTTGAGACTGTGGAAGGTCCTCTTTGTATTGCAATATAACGGTCACACTGGCATACCATTCGGTAGAGTAAGTTGAGGTACAACATTTCATATAATTGGCTATTAAAAACAGGAAAATAATTTGGAGAAATTGAGAACTCAAGATTCAAATTGTAACGACCCGATAAATTTGACAGTCTTAGTCCTCAAATCGCATAAAACATAATAGATCAATAAACCACTACTCAAAAATCTCAGTGAACACAATGTTCTGCATAGTCTTCACCGGTTTACCATGAGAGTCACAACTAAGAATTTTGAGTTCCCTTTCCGACGTAACTCGAGACATAGCAACATACAACTGTGCATGAGAAAATACTTGTTTTTGCAAGCAGATGCCAACATGCTTTAATGTTTGACCTTGACTCTTGTTAATTGTCATTGCATATGACAGTGCAATTGGATATTGTCATCGAACCAGAGTGAAATTTAAGCTCTTATAGTGGACCGATAGAGTTAGGCGTGGTAAGAAAACTGTATCACCAACATGTGTCCCGGTCAAAATTTGGACATCAATAAACCACTTACCTAATCTCTTAACGATCATTCGAGTTCCATTGCAAAGCCCAATACTCAGATCCATATTTCGAAGTAGAATAACAGGGCACCCCAACTTCAATTTCAACTCATGTTCGGGAAAATTCCCAATCTTTAAAGAGTTCAAGAATTCAACTATGTAGTCCCCTTCTTCAACATGCTGATTCTTGGCATCAATCTCTAGTGAATCCGAACTAAAATAAGAAACTTCTTCACCAGGAAATAGACCCAATACATAATTGTTAATCGCCGCAACAGTGTCATTATGAGGGGATAAGATAGCTCGCTCAACCAAATAGGTTGACATATTTTCAGTGGAGAGTAACTGACCATATATTTCAGCAACAATATCAGGAATTGGATCACTGCGACGGGGAACACAAATGTGTAGAGGTATCCGGATAATTGATTCTCCAAAAATATTACTATTTGTACCATCACCAATTTCCAAAAGCCATTTGCTAAAATTTGAGATTGCTAACCTAATGAGGCAATTTTAATCACATGTTCTCGGTTAGCTTCAATACTGTCATAGACCGCCACAAATAAGATCTCTTTATGGAAGAATTAACAATTTCAGTCCGTGTACCCTTCGTGATGATAGGTAACGTCTGTCGGAAATCACCTCCAAACACAATAGTCATACCTCCAAAAGGCTTCAACTCAGAATCAACATGCTTAACTCGGAAAATATCCCTCAATGTCCTATCTAGGGCCTCTATGTTGTGTTTATGAGCCATCGGTGCCTCATCCCAGATAATAAGTGAAGCATTGAGAATCAATTCAGCTACCTCAGAACCTTGCTCAATATTGCAAGTTGATTTTGTATCACAATCCAGGGGAATGTGAAATCTTGAGTGTGCAGTTCTTCCACCGACCATGAGCAGTGCAGCAATACCAGATGAAGCAACACATAATACTATCCTCTTCTCAAATTTTAATTGCTCACAAATTGCTCGCCACAGAAATGTCTTACCAGTACCCCCAAATCCATCAACAAAAAAGCATTTACCCTCATTGGTATAAACAGAATGTAATACCATTTCGTAAGAGAGTTTTTGTTCTCCATTCAACGGTCTACAATGTCGATCCTCAGAACTGTCTAAGTCACCGGGTCCATAATTCATCTCCATATCTATCAGCCTGTTTACCGTATGTGAACGCAAACACTGATCGGGAACAGGCAACCCAGTGAAATCTGCTAATGACTTCGAAAATCTCTCCATCAATTTGTCAATATGAATAAGGCACAACTCCTTAATTTCATCCTCCGACAAATTCAACTGGGGTAAATTCAGCTCTCTACGTCGTGAATGCAAAATGCCTTCACTTAGTAATTCCCAATTCTTTAACCAAAAAGAAGTCACATCAGCCACTTGACAATGAATAAGAATTGTACAGAAGCTTCTTGTACACAATCATTCCATTCAGAATCTCCTAATAACAGTCCCCGAGCATAACATGCTTTTTGGAATGTCTCATATACCACCCCATTCACTGTTCTAATATCATCATAAGAACAACAACCCCTAACAACATGCAATAGCATTCGCAAATAGTACCGCTCCTTTGCGGATGGGTAGTAGTAATATAATCTAGCAATGCAGGTACCTTTCTTGCGCTGCTGCCACTTCTTGTATTTTTTATTCCATACATAATATTGTGGCATCTCTGCAAAGGTATATTCCGTGCATCCATTGACTGAAGATTCAGATCCATCCATGCTAACAACATTGAGGTTTGAGAACCGCTAGACTCAACCGCTTCCTCCACGTTAGAATCAACATTTGAATACACTGTATTCTCCCCAGGCAAATGACAGGACATACGGAGTACTGTTGGGGAGTGAGAGTATATATCAAACCTAAAAATTCTCCAACATGCTTCTCCCGATGTGATGTAACGGGCATCCATGAATGCCTCTATCTCATCGATTTGCACAATCGTAGTTCCACGATTCTGACCATCCGTAGCCGAAGCGGTTTGTTGTGCAGCTACAGTGACCATTGCACGATCCTCGGGTTTGTTGATGTACTTAAACAAATATTTAACAGCCCTATATAAACATCAAATAAAACCAAGTTGTAGATGTTAGATAGGGAAGTAGGAAAAAGGTGTATTGCATTTTTTCTTAAATGTGACTTGTATTAAATAAGAAACCAAAGTACAGAGAACAAAAGGCAACAAATGGATCACAATAGCTTATTCAAGGGGCAAAAAAAAAACGAAGGAAAACACAGCAAAAAATATTACAAAAATTACAGAGTTGCGGGAAGAAGTCACGCCAATAAGATAACATTGGATTTATAAAATAAATAAATAAATAAAAAGAGAAATCGCACAAATATTGGTTTGGTTTTTATTCATCTTTGAAAATTAAATCATAATTCATATGCATGCATAAAGTTAATAATGAGTGTAGCATATAAATATACATATAGCCTGTCATTAAGAATCTCCGTTTGGTAATATAATAAAGGAAACAACAATGTCATATTGATAAATACGATTTACTTCAGCCATATCTTGTCTTGTTACAATATTCAATATTGATATGCGCTCCAAATCGTAGTAACAAATATCGATTGTAAGGTACAACCCATCGATTATCCAGATCAACCCCGCCACAGTTGAAAACTCTACCATTGTTCCGCCGACGATATTTAGCAAACCCAGTTTCATCGATAGTTGTTTGACAAGAGTATTCATTGGGGAAATGTTTACTACATGTCTCATTCTTCATGCACACATTATTAGGACGTACTGTACCACACGGGCCATGCATCATTGAACTTGTGACAACTGCATATAGTTCAGGATCAAGATCAGGATCCGGAATTTCAGCACATATTATGGAAACAATAGCCGCAGGACCATGGAATTTATTCTCTGAGGCCAAAAAAAGCAATATGTGTGCATGAGGGAGACCCCGCTTTTGCCATTCAATTGCTTTGACATCTGTATAGCAAGATGCAAATAGTATAAAAGGAATATTAGTTCAATGAGGTAAGAGAGTAATGGATGAACATTAATAGATAAATAACGAATAAATAAGCACACATACATGCATTGATTTTCCCAAATATTTGTTTCTCGCGAATCTCTAAAATAAACTCATCAAGCTTGATTTTGAAAACTCTGGCGGTGATGTCAGCCCGGTCAGGATCTTTGCCACTGTACCTTCTAATCAAATCAACCATTAACTGTATCTCTGGCCTGTTAGAATTGCAAGTGAATGTTATAAACAAATCAGGATAACCAATCCACTTGCAAATAGCCATCGCATCCTGAAAATTTTCATACTTGTATCTTGGACTACCAGTGTGTGAGGCAGCTAAAATAACTGGATTCCCAGAAAGCTTGATATCACTATCCCCTCGCAAATAAGAAGTCAACAAATCCTTGTAGTAGTGTCCTCTTAGCTTCGACTGATGGGTACGCATCCAGTCTAAGCGTTCAGCCTCAATTAACGCAAATGCATTCATCATATATTGTTGAAACAATTTACCAGATAATAACAGAGAATTCGACTCCTGGAGACGGGTTTGAAGACGATACGCATAGAAATCACACTGCGTTATCATTTTATCTCCAACACGGATATTAGAGCTACTGTGACTATAGCTAATACAGGGATGCCACCCATCCTCGCCATATGGGAATAAAATTGGATATTGTAATGCCATCAGACTTGGATGGTATACGCTAATCCTTTCCATTTCTGAACCCTTCTGTTGAACAATTATATTTGGAGAAAATGATTGCTCTCCTGTTTCATCTACAATCAAATCTGCAATCTCATTCGCAGAGGGCAAATCATATTCTCTACTATTAATTTCACGCTTAGCCACTAGTTTCAGTTGAAGCTCCTGGACACCAGAGTTTTGTATCCTATCTCGCGCAGAACGAAATGTACGTACCAGGATATTATTGTCATCAAACATATGTTGGAGGCCTTCAACAATACACTGGCGCAACGGATTCTTGGCAGGATCAGTGGAGTAAAAGTCCATACGATTTTGGACCTCGTTATCTGAATCGTGAATGTAAAGCTGTGCAAATTTCGGACTATCCCCATCACCAGGAACCAAACATCCTATTCGATGATAAATCTGACCACCGATTGAATATACATAAACTCCACGACCATCATTAATAGAGTGATTGACTTTACCTCCGAGAGAAATAAAGCAAAAAACCCCATTATAGGCTCTGATGTTAGTACGAAAGTGACGCGCTAATGGTGTATCCCCTTCAAGTAGAGTTTTAAGAAATTCGGGCACATCTCTGCGGGGAGGCAATTTCACTTTACCAAGTTTGCAACATAAAGGAAATGTATGCAACACATCATTCCGTGTAGATAAAGTACTCTCGAACCGCCACATAACTGCTCCACAATGTTGACACGTACATGAAGGTGGACCAATATCAAAAAATTCAACCAACGGAAGACCTAGTGAAATAGATAAGTAATATTAATAAATTTTTGTCACAGTAATTGATAAATTGAATGAGTTTGAGAAACTGTCAAGCTCATGTACTCGCGCTACATTAAACACAATTATTAAAACAAATGTTTTCAAGGAAAGATAGAATGGTATACTTCTCATTTTAAGTAAGAATAACTAAAATTTAAGTTAATAAAGAAATAAATAAAGAGTGAAACAATATAGAATAGCCTAATATGTAAGACTTGCTACAAAATTTAGGAAACAACAACCTTGGTGTTCAAAACGCAAGCCCCTCCTATGAACCTTGTGTTTCAAAATATGATGTCTTCTCTTACGGGCAACTTGGGATAGCATTCTCCGAAGTTGAGAGAGTTGGAATTGTAAGGCAGCTTCATCTGCAGAATTTAAATATAAAACCATGTATTACTCATTGAATAGATGAACTAATTAGAAAAATTAAAACGCAGAGAACACACCTCTCTCAAATGCTTCTTCCTCTTCAGCAGATAAAACAAAGCGTTGGTACTGATCTTCAGGATGAATAAAAACTGCTCGACGTTTCCCTAAACAAATGAAATGCAAGGGAAAATATTAACATATCTATCATTGAAACAGTTTCGTGCTAAACCATGACACTCACATGGTACAGACGATCGATAAATCTGTGGTTCGGCAGATGGGATGACATTTGCACTATCCATATTTAATTCTGCAATAAACTTACGCAATCTGAAATAGAGGTCGTGGTAAATGATGCACTCGTTCCAATAAACTTTGCAGCTGCCATTCATATAAATTAATGTATTTGTTACAACAGAAGCTGAACTCCTCACCAATCATAAGTTTGTGCGAGTTAATGATACACACAACAGACCACACAAACATAACAGTCGAAGAAATCCAAAATGCTCCAACCAAGTTGAGGGCGGCCTATAAATTTAAACAAAAAAAGTAAAGCGGATGGAAACAGAAATCAAAACCGGACGAAAAGACACCAGTCCATTATCCTCTATGAAGTCTTGATTTCTAGAGTGATTGAATAAACTAAACTCTTATAATGAAGCGAGGTTTCAGTATTTCTAACATTAGCTTACCCTGCTGGTGTTTGGTAACGTATCATGAAAAATGTAACACATTCGATCGGTCCATCCGAACTCATGATTTTCCCATAACATAAACACATAAATAATCCACCGAAGTTGAATCTACCTTGTACTTATGTAGTGATAAGAAGAAGAGTCTAAACGCCGATGGAGTCTACCAAGTCAACCATTCATCCAAAATGTTTTTAAATCACAAAACGGACCATCAACATGATTCTCAATTCCATTCTGCTGGTCTAATTAATATCACCATATGAACCCTAAACCACAGTTGAAAATATGGGAAATGACAGTCGACCACCACCATGATTTTCTTTTCCAATCCGCCATTACTAATCATTAAGCATCCCAGGCCCTCAACCAAAAATAAGAGCTAGGGAAAGATAAATTACTTGGAATTGCAGCCTTCGAAGCGACCTCAGAAGTCACTAATTGATGTTGATGAACAACTCCCCTGCTAAACAGACCAAGTATGTCATTTCCTGACCCCTCGACTCGAAGAACCCCTCTTGAAAATGCAAGTAGGCAGTTGGAACCACGATTGAGTAGGGAAAGAAGCTGAAACCCAATAGTGCAGCCGACGACACTGAGAGGATTAACGACCGGCTGGGCAGTGAATGAATCCAGTGACCATCCACTGCGGTCCTCTCCTCTGTGGATCTGCACCTAAAATACACCGGAAAAAAAATCACCTGCCCCTGGAACACAAAGACAGAATGGGGAAGTTATGACAAACACTTAAAACAAAAGTCACAAACCTGGGAAAAGTTAAGTTTCTACATATTTACTGAGACATGCAAGTTCCTATAGGTTGTTACATCTAAGCTGAACATACATAAATAGGGCAAATGCAGCTCCCACCAGCAACTATTTACATTTTGAATCTACATATAATAGTGCCAAAAGGTCACCCTGATCACCATCATGTGTTTCTGGCCATCAGTTTTCCTTTTTTGACTACATTAAACTCAATTGTAATTCCAGAGCTGTACAGAACTGTCGATTGATGACATAATTTGCATAAGCCCTAATATATAGCTACACATTCAGTTTCTGAATCAAATTGCCTCTCAATCCAAAAGCTCATGATGTGCAGTCCTTAATAAAGGTTACAAATGGCATTCAAACCCCAAATGCAAAGCAGGTGAAGCTTGAGCTACATCGGCCAGCCAGTGTCTTTGAGGTCAAGCATAATTTGCATAATCCTTAAAGTCAAATAAACATGCAATCATCCAATGTGAAACCAAAACATTAATGTATATTCAAATTAGCTTATGAGTTTCACAGATCATGAGCACAAAAGCATGAAATAAACAGAAGCTAAAGATACCCTACCAATGCAAGATCAAACACTTAAAGGGAGAGGAGCTTGAAGCTGCCAAAAAGAGGATCGTTGTCGACTTAACTATGTGAAATTCGAGATGGAACTGAGTATGTTACGGTTCTTTCTACAATGTCATTAATCATCATTAACATTTGCTCCAAAGAGATAAAACCAAACAATATGAACTACATATCTACGTACATCTTCTGTACCCTAAAAATATGCACAAACCAACATTTCAACTACAGCTGCTGCTAGCAACTACCTACACAATGAGATCATATCATCAGTTTCCCTACATTAGTCATTACTAATATACTCTTTCTCTTTTTTTAAAATGGCAGGGGATTCAGGGTTGGGAGGGGAAATTTCGGAGTTGGGGTCAGGAATTAACACAATTTCAAGCATTTACAGTGACGATTCAGATCATCATGTTATCATTCATAGATATGCAACTTTGTTTACCTAGGACCATTCAAAGTCATCAGAGCTAATGTACAAACATTAAAATAACAGTGATGCTGAAAAGAGGTAACTATCAGGTTATCATGCTCAAGCAAGAAAACAAAGAAACTATAACTTACTCAAAGCTCCCGTTACCCTACTCTAATCACCACAAAAAAAGTAAGAAACCAGGAGCTATAACTTACGTTAATGTACTGAGGTTTTGGTTTGGAGAAGTAGTAGATCTGAAACTTTAGACTCAGTTCCAATTTCCGCCTAAAGTCTTCAATATCGGCAGCAAAACAATCAGAGTTTTGATCGGAACAACGTGAAAAGCAAAGAATCAAAAGTAAACGGCAGGAACAGGTTCTCACCATTGAACAGCCGGTCAATGGATCTAAGTTCACTTCCCTTATGGAAACGCCATTCCCCATCTACCTTGACTTCATCAGGTTGAGCCTTCTACTTCTGAAAGTCTCGCCTCCTCTATTTTGGTTGTTCAGCTACCCAGAAATGGTGTGTCTGAAAAACCATCGCAAAATCGGAATTCAAACAATGTACACCAAAGATGATCAAACCAAAATTCACTCGAACTCAAAGGAAACTACAGCAAAGCACGAAAACAGAGAAGTAACAGGTGCGCCGTGAGTAAGTAAATTGTAATGGCAGGAAATTCCACGCAGGAAATTCCACGGAGAAGTAACAGCTGCGACAGTTGAAGTTGAAAACCAAAACCTGCTGTGGTTCTTCCCCTAAGACTTTGCGTACACACAAACACATACAGTACTGACTTATTAGAGGAAATAGGCAATTAAACCTGCAACCTGTGAAATGGTATCCTTTGAGACAACTATTGAGCTACCCAGTCTTTTATCGATTTCTAGGTATTGCACAATCACAATTGTGAGGTCAATAAAGAAGAGGTAATTGAAATGGTTGCGTAGGTATTCAAGAATTTGAAAGCAGGCAAACTCATAATTACATAAAACCCTCGAAATGACTTACACAAAGGGAAACCAATTGTCCGTTGATAGCGACAACGACAAAGAGGGAACGAAGGGGAACTATGGCTGGTTGAAAGTGACCTAGCTGCCAAGGAGAGTTTCCACAATACAGAAACCACCACCGACGTTGTAAAGAGTTGAATAACTTAGGGTCTTGGAAAGCACCCTCGTTCAGAATGCAATGAATATGAACTGAACCCAGAATGTAAAGAGTTAATGAAAGGGGGAGAAATAGAATAAACCAATCCAAGAGTAGATGGAGCGATTTGGAGGAACCTTCTAGAGGCTGAAGCAGAGAAGAAAGAAGAAGCAGGGTTCGTGGCGGCGGGGGAGACGGTGTTCTTCCGATTTCTCTCCTCAATTACACGATTCAATTTTGTCTTCCCAAACCCTAGAAAGTTTACCCGCAAATATGCACCCCAAATCGATCCAGGTTCTCCTCAGAAGCCCAAATTCCCGCCGCCTCCAAACCCTTACATCCGATCCATGGCAGCCCCAAACCCTCCGCTCCTTAAAGCTGTCCTTGATCCCCGACCATGGAAACCCCGACGCTTTCTACTTTACCGCCAACGGGAAGCAACCTCCTTCCGCAGATCGTATCTGAAAAAGGGTAAGCAACCTCCTTCCTCCTCCCTTTCACCTTTCCCCCTCTCTCTCTGTAATGTGATTGCAATTGTGATTCCCTTTCCGTGAATTTCTTCTCTCTCTTAATAACCAGTAGAAAATGTGGGCTTAATTTCAGTCAAACGAAAATTAATGAAAATTAAATGATAACGTGGGAAACCAGGAGAAAAGGTGGGGAGGGACGGTTTCTCAGTTCTGGGGGGAGTTTTATTTTTTTTCCCGCTTAACACCCTGCCACATCAGCTTCCTAAAATCACTCTATGGACAGGAAAATTTGAATGGGGGTTGCAGTTTTACCTTTCAGCTATAAATTATACTGTTGATGTCAACATTTTGTTAAAAAAAACTATTCACTTCCATTTTCGTTTCCTGTTTTCTGTTTTCATGTCATAAATTTGGCATCCGAAACGAGAAAACTTGTTTAATTTTCATTTTGTTTTCTATTTATTTCCAACTATGAAAACAGAAAATAGCAATTTTCTGTTGTTTTCGGAAACGACAAAATGTTGTTTTCACCTATTTTCAAAATCTGTTTTCTCAAAAACAGGAAACAGAAATAAAAGTAAATAAGACCTAAGCAAGATCCATCTATTGCTCACAAATTAAAAGCAAATAAGAGCAAGGCGCAAATAAAGAACGAAATAAACTCCACAAGGAACTTTAGTGCCCAAACCGAGGAAACAGCTTGTGCAGCACCAAATCGCAGTGAGATTGGCAACTTGTTTGAGATAGAAAGAAGGAAAAAGGACTTCGACCTCAGCAGTTGATTGGCAATGGTCAAATAGACTAGAGCACAATCAGATTGATCTGAAGAAGAGATTACCAGATCCTTCACCTTCCCAGACAAAATATATTGTTTATCCTACACAACAAACTAAATTTTACAACAGTGACTTGCTCTTAATACATTGTGGAATAGTTATAACCAAATTGGTTGGAGCTAAAAATTTGGTTACCATTTTCCTAATGTCAAATTTGACAACATTAAGCTTCTAAATCGTCGCGAACTTTGAGATGGCCACAACTTCTTCATATCACAAAGGACAAAAAACAGTGTTATCTGGAAATTGAAACTGACCCTGTCCACTTCTGTAAAAATGTAATTAGCTGAGCTATAACACAATTGGAGACAAATGTAATTGAGTCTATACTATGGTGAAAGCCCTAGAGGTCCAATAAATTACCAATAATCCCAGTAATGAGCCGAAAGGATTTGTGATGTATAGCATCAGGAAGAGCATAAGAAACTGATTTGTTACTGAAAACTTTACTATGCCTTTCACACAAGTTGCTACTGCCTGGAGGTAAGTGCAAAATTATATTTAAAGTAATACTATTACCACTACTCTTATTAGCTTTCCAAGTTTCCATTTCTATAATTTCATATAAAAAGGAACACCTAAGACACATGAAGACAACTCATGATACCATCTCTAAGTGTTTTGTCCGGTGGCTCAATATTTTGTTTATGAGCCATAGGTGCCTCATCACAAACAATAAATGACGTATTCTAAATCAATTATGCTAACTCAGGATATCCTAACCATCAAGCTTAAAGTTGAACTCTTGCAACAACATCACCTCGATTAGGGAATTTTCTAGTGAATTTTCTAAGTAAATCAACCATCATCTGAATCTCTAGCGAGTTCGAATTGCAGGTGAATGTTATAAACAAATTAGGACCCTGACCATTTGCGAATAGCCATCGCATCCTGAACATTTTCATACTTTTATCTTGCGCTGTCGATATGTGAAGCAACCTTGACTAATGGCTACGCATCCATTCCAAGCATTTAACCTCAATTAGAGCATAAGCATTAACCTCATACTGTTGAAACAATTTTCAGCAAGTAACAAAGAAATTGATTCATGAAGTCTGGTATGTAGTTGATAGGCATAATAATCACATTGACTTATCATTTTATCTCCGTCGTCACTATGATAAATATTACTAGAATAACTAATACTTGGATGCCACCCATCCTCACCATAGGGGAACAAAATCTTATACGGTAAGGCCATTAAGCTTGGATGGTAAGAACTTCTTCTCTCCATATCTAAGTTGGTTTGCTGGACAATAATATTTGGGCAAAAATTTTCTTCCTGATTCATCAACA